>CAUYUJ010015471.1:801971-876971 GCA_963575745.1 Prorocentrum cordatum | reverse complement strand
CAGGTCTTCTCAAGCCAGCCCCCCCAGGTTTTCCCAAACCAACAGGGTCTTCCCAAACCACTCCCCCGGGTCTTCTCGCCTAGTTCTCGCCTGAGTTTCGCTTTTGTTTCTGTCCTCGTTTCTGCCCTCGCTCCCACCTTCGTTCTCGTTTTCGTTTCGTTTGCGTTTCGGCATCGTTTCCGCTTTTGTTTTCGCCTGCCTTTCGCTTTCGTTTCGCCCTCTTTCCGCCCTCGTTTCGCCTGCGTTTCCGCCCTCGTTCTCGCCTTCGTTTTCGCTTTCGTTTCGCCTTCGTTTCCGCTCTCGCTTTGGCCTTCGTTTTACCCTTCGCTTCGCCTTCATTTTGCGTTCGTTCTCGCCCTCGTTCTCGTTTTCGTTTTGCTCTAGATTTCGTTTTCGCTGTCGCCTTTGTTCTCGCTTTCGTATCGCCTTCGTTTCGCCCTAGTTTTCGGACTCGTTCCCGCCTTCGTCGTCGTCGTCGACGAGGTCGTCGTCGTCTTCGTCGCCGTCGTCGCCGTCATCGTCCTCGTCCTCGTCGTCGCCGTCGCCGTCGACGACGTCGTGGTGGTCGCCGTCGTCGTCGTCGTCGTGGACGTCGTCGTCGTGGTCGCCGTCGTCGTCGCCGTCGGCGTCGTCGTCCAAGTCGAAGTCAACGTTGTCGTCGTCGCCGTCGTCGTCGTGGTCGTCGTCGTCGTCTTCGACGTCGTCGTCGGCGCCGTCGTCGTCGTCGTCGTCGCAATCGTCGCCGTCACCGTCGTCGTCGCAGTCGTCGCCGTCGTCGTCTTCGGCGTCGTCGTCGTCGCCGTCGTCGTCGCCAAGGCTGGATTCCTTTTCGAATTTAGGGTGGCGGCGCCCCTCCAGAGCCCAGACATCCAGTGCTGTTTTTTCGGCGACGTGGGCACCTAGGGGTCTGGACACTTTCCCTAGGGCCAGTTTTTCGCCCCGAATCGTTTTTGACGGTCCTGGGGCCTGTTGAGGGCCCCCGGAAGCCGGGTGCACGCGTGCCATCTCGATGATGCATCATACCTTAGTGTTCCGCCCGCTCGATCTGATCCGCCCATCAGGGTCCGCCGGCCCGACCCGACCCGCCCGCCCGCCCGACCCGTGCGTTAGGGCACACGCGCGCAAACTCGACGACGCAGAGTACTTTAGTGTCCAGCCCGCCCAGCACGATCCGCCCGCTAAGGCACGCCTGCCCGACCTGACTTGCCTGTCAGGGTCCGCCCGCCGGACTCGACTCGCCCCCCCGACGGGCCCGCCCGTTAGGCTGCGATCGCGCCAACTCGATGATGCATAATACGTGCGCGTCCCGCCCGCCCGACCCGACCCGCCCGTTAATTAGGGTCCGCTCGTTAGACCCGGCTCGCCCCTGTTCTCGTTCTCGTTTCTGCCCTTCGGTCTCGTCTTCGTTCTCGCCTTCGTTCCGCTTTCGTTCCGCCTTCGTTTCCGCTCTTTCTCGCCTTTGTTATCTCCTTCGTTTCGTCTTCGTTTGTCTTTGTATCCACCCTGTTGTTCCGACTTCGTCTCGCCGTTTCGCGTTCGCGTTCGCTCTCGTTCTCGCCTTCGCCCCCGCTTCGCGCTCCTTCACGCTTTCGTTCTCGCCTTCGTGTCGCTTTCGTTCCACTTTGGTTTCCACTCACGTCCCCACCTTTGTTTCGCCTCCGTTTGGCCCTCGCGTCCCGCCTTCGTTCCCGCCTTCGTTCTCGCCTTCGTTCCGCTTTCGTTTTGCCTTCGTTTCCGCTCTCGTTCTCTCCGTCATTCGCGCCTTCGTTTCGTTTCGTTTCACCCTCGTCTCGGTTTTCTCGCCTTCGTTCTCGCCTTCGGTTCACTTTCGTTTCGCTCTTGTCTCCGTCTCGTTCTTGCTGTTGTGCTCGCCTTCGTTTCGCTTTCGTTTCGCCTTAGTTTCCGATATCGCGTTCGCTTTCTCTCTCGCTTTGTTTCGTCCTCGTTTCGTCTTCGTTTCCGCCCTAGTTCTCGACTTTGTCATCGCCTTCATTTCGTCTTCGTTTGTCGTTGCATCCGCTCTCGTTTCCCGCCTCTGTCTCGCCCGCGGATTGCCTTCGTTTCGCCTTCACTTCCGCTCTCATTCTCGCCTTCACTCTCGCCTTCGTTTCGCCCTCGTTTCGCGTTCGTTTCCGTCTCGTTCCCACTTTCGTTCTCGCCTCCGTTTCGCTTTCGTTACGCTTTGGTTTCCGCTCGCGTTCTCGACGTGTTCTCGCTTTCGGTTCGCCTTCGTTTCGCCTTCGTTTGGCCCTCGTTTGGCCCTCGTTTCCGCCCCCGCCCCCGCCTTCGTTCTCGCCTTCGTTTCGCCCCCGATTCCGCCCGAACCAAGTGGGCCTTTCCTAGCCGAGCCTCCGGGTCCCACCAAACAAATTGCGCTTTCCCGAACCAAGCGGGCCTTGCCAAACCAAGCCCCCAGGTCTTCCCAAACCAACCGGGCCCCCAAAAAAACAAAGCCCACGGGCCCTCCCAAACCAAGCGGGCCCCCAAAACCAACCAGGTCTTCCCAAACCAAAGCCCAGGGTCAAAACCCTGGGTTTTCACGGACCAACCAAGTCTCCCCAAACCAACCGGGTCCTTCCAAACCGACCAGGTCACCCAAAACCAAAACCACGGGTGTTCCCAAACCAAACAGGTCTTCCCAAACCAGCTGAATCTTCCCAAACCAAGCCCCCAAGTCTTCACAGACCAACCAGGTCTCCCCAAACCAACCGGGCGTTCCCAAACCAAACCCCGGGCCCCCCCAAACCAACCGGGTCTTCCCAAACCAAGCCCCAGGCCAGCCTAACCGAAGGATTGGTTTGGGAAGACCCGCATGGTTTGGGGAAGACGCCCCCCCGACGGGGCCCCCCCGAACCAACCGGGTCCCCCCAGAAACAAAGCCCACGGTGTGATTCCAGAAGGTTCGATGCTCCTCTCGCCCGCTCTCTGCCGCCGCCCATTTGGCTCCAATCATTTTCCAGGGCCCCGGGCTAGTTGAGCTGCGATCTCTGCCGCGCAGAGCGAGAGAAAGCATTGTCAGCGATGATCTTCCATATCGCAGCGGCGGCTTGGAGCGACGCTAGCAATCCCGGCCCGCGGGGCCGCGCGCGTCAGCGACGGCGCCCGCGACGCGTCGATCCACATTGGAATCGAAGACCAGCGTCTGCCCGGTGATCTGCGCCACCCAGCTGCTGCGCAGCACGCGCGCCAGCGCCCGCGACGCTAGCACCGACTGCGACGCCTACTACGCCTACCCCCACGCCAGCGTCAGCGACGCCAGCAACTACGCCGCCAAGTTCGATTTCTCGCGCCCCCAGAACTTCAGCGAAGCCGCCGAGTTAAATTCCACATGCTCCCAGAACTTCAGCGAAGCCGCCAAATTCGACTTCTCTTGCCCTCGGAACATCAGCGACGCCGCCGAGTTCGATTTCCTTCACTCCCTGGACTTCAGCGAAGCCACAGAGTTCGATTCCCCTTACTCCGACTCCCTATTCGCAAAGATGATGACGGACATGTCTTACAAATTCGGACTGTCAGTAATGCCGACATGGAACGGAGATCCCACGAAGTGGAGAAACTACAAACAGGAGGTGGAACTGTGAGAGCTCAGCGAGAACCTCTCAGTCGCACAGAGTCTCGCGTTGAAGCTTGTGCTCAGGCTCCGCGGGACAGCTAGAACCGCAGCGTTGAATATGACGGAGGAGCAGCTGCACCCGGCAGCTGCAGCAGACATCGAGGACGCCGACGAGAAGAAGCGCCACAGGAATCAGGTCGGCATCGAGAATGTTTCACAGCACTTGGAGGCGAACCTGGGCCAGCAGAAGCCCATGCAGAAGGGCGAGACCCTCGAGGAGCTTTTCGAATATACCCAGCATCGCCGGCGGCGACGAGGTGAACGAATGACGGACTGGCTCATCCGCTTCGAGACCGCTCTACAGCAGCTACGTGAGAACGACGTGGGCCTCAACGCGCTGGACGACGTAGCGGGATGGTTCCTGCTGCGAATGGCCGGTCTCGCGGCCGAGCGCCGCGAGCGCGTCGTGGGCAACCTGCCCGGCGAACACTGCGGCTGCCAGCGCATCCGTGGACTGCTGGCGCGGATGTTTCTGAACATCCACAACTCCGAGCGCCGCGCCCCGCCGCCGTTGAGGCCGCGGAGCAACCAGTCGCGCCCCCACGGCGGCTGGCGCAGCAACGCGCCCTCCAGCCGCGGAGGGCGTACACTAACGTCGTCGAGCCCGCCGACGAGGACGACGAAGAGCAAGGGGGGGGCGACGAGGACAAGGCCGACGTCCAAGACGCCGTTCGCCAGGAGCTCGAGGCCTTCAGCGCCGAGCTCGAGTCCTCCAACGTGGACATCTCCGAGCTGTTCGACGGCGACGACCCTGGCCGCGGCGGAGCTTGCCGCAATTCCGGAGGCCATGGCCGCCATCAGGTCAGCCCGCGAGGCCCTGAAGGGCCGCGGCAAGTCGAACAGGCCCGCGCCGTCTCGTCGCCCAGCCAAGTCCAGAGCCGGGTCGACCAGCGCGAGAATACGTCGCAGTGCTGGGGCTGCGGCGAGACCGGGCACTGGACAGGAGACAAGGAGTGCACCGCGCCGGGCGCTCGCAAGTTCGCGCCGAAGGGCGGCAAGTCCAAGGGCGGTGGGCGGGGGCGCCGAGGGGGTCGCCCGCGGCGCCGGGCGCGCGTCGCCGAGCAGGTCGAATTCGCCGACGGAGAAATTGCCCTTCACCCGCAAGGGCCTGTGTCGCCGCCGCCTGAGGCCTGCGTCTCAGAGCGGCTGATTCACCACCTGCCGAACGTGGGCGTCGCGATCGGCAACGGGAAGCCCACGGACGAAGGCGTCGGCGCGGTGGATGCCGCCTGCCTTTCCTGCGCCTCGGGCAGGAATCGGCACGACAACTACGAGGACATCCTCGCCAGGATGGGCCTCGCCGACCAGATCCTCGAGGAGCCCGAGGACGAGATCTACAGGGTCGGCAACGGAGGCGCTCTCCCAAGCAAGCTGCGCGTCACCGCGCCGCTCGTGCTCTGCGGCCAGGCCGGCCGCATCGTGTTCAGCGTCGTGGACAGCCCCGCGCTTGGCCTGCTCATTGGCCGCGACTTCTTCATGCAGCCTTCCAAGATCGACATCTCTCTCTGGCAGGGCCAGATCCGCATCGGGAGCTGTGTCCAGAAGCTCATGACGAGCGCCGCGGGCCACCCCGCGATCAAGTTGCAGCCAGAGGACTGGCAGGCCATCAAGGACGCTGGCATGGAGCGACCTGCCAAGCCAGCCAGCCGATCAAAGGTGAGCGGCGCACCTACGGTCAACGCTACGATCAAGACCGGCACGCCGATCGATACGATTAACAAGCTCGTCGCGAAAAAGGAGCTGAACGTCCCGAGGCGACTCCGGCCTCGTCGACCAAAGGGGTCACGGCTTCTGTCTGAAGTGGCTTCAGCTCTGGTTTGCTGCTCCACCGCAGCTCCAGCTCCGAGCCTCACGTTGGCGACGCTGCCGCAGCCGCTGCAGGACTGCATCGCCTGCGGCGAGAAGGCCTACGACGTCTGCAGCCACCGTGGTTTCTGCTCGGACTCCGTCTTCGGCGCGCCCGTGACTCTGGGCTACGACCAGGGACTTGATGGCATCGCAGACGCCAGCCCCGGACCCGAGGTCAACGTCGCGGAGGAGGAGCAGCTGCGCGCGCGGACGCTCGAGAAGGGGACGAAGCCGCAGCTGGTCGCAGGCAAGCGCTCGGCTTTCGCCACCGGAAGGAGCGGCACCCACCCGCATCAAGTCAGCAAGGCCTTGGTCACCAACCCGGCGAGATTTATTACCAGATCCAGCCCGACCTCCACAGCGAGCAGCACCGTGCTTTACTAGTGGTGCGGCAACCCAGACAGTCAGCTCAGTGCTACCTGGGGCCCCGACCAGAACTCGACCGCCAAGCAGCTTAAGGAGCAGCTCCCGCAAGTCATAGACTTCGACGGCCGCGCGTTCGACCTCGAGACGAAGAAGAGCGTCCACATCAAGAAGCCGTGGAGGATCGTCACCGACCACTACGGGTTCGACGACTCGCTCAGGAGTTCCTGCGATGGGTCGCATCCCCGCGCCGAGGCTCGCGGCAAGACCGCGAAGAACAGCGAGAACTACACGCGCAAGCTCGTGAAGGCGCTGGCCGAACAACTGCAGCGACCAAACCGCCGACCCCTACGCGAAGCACACCCTACAGCACGAAGGGCGAGCAGGAGGGCGGTTCCGACCGCCGCAGCCGCACAGGGACCAGTGCTCACTGCTGCGGTTGCATCAAGGCACCCACCAGCTGTATTCGCTCGACTGACGCAGATTTGGACCACGCCTTTCGGCGCGCCTCAACGCGTCATATTTGCTGGAGGAAGTGAGTTCGAGCGGGGGTTCTCCAAGGAGCTGGAGGACATGGGTTGCCGTCGGATGACCACCTCTGCGGCTGCGCCACTGCAGAATGCTACCGTGGAGCGACGCGGAGGCATGTGGAAGGTGCACGCGAGGAAGCTGATCGACCAATCCAGCATCAGGTTCGACCAGCCCGAGTCCAATGGCTGATCGCCTCCGTGTGCTGGGCCATGAACAGCCAGGTCAAGTCCACGGGCTACTCGCCATCGCAGTGGGTGCTCGGGCGAGGCCTTCGGCTTCCTTACTGCTTGCTGGACAACGCGGGCAGGCTTTCCCTGCGCGAGCGCATCGTGCCCGACGAGCCAGTCTCAGAGAGGGTCGCCATCGTGAAGGCCGCGCAGATCTCCGCGCAGCAGCTGAGATTCAACTGGCCCCTCTAGAGAGCGCTGCTGGCCCGGTCTCGGGCATATGGGGCTCAGCGCGCCAGCGACGTCTACCAGACTGGCGACCAGGTGCGCAACTGGAGGGGCAACGGCATGCCCAAGCAAGAATGGGCATTGCACTGGCACGGCCCGGCGTCATCATCGGGTTCGAGGGCGCCTCGAACGTCTGAGTCAGCCACCGCCCCACGGCCGCGAAGGTCAACCGTGGACACCTACGCCGCGCCACGGCGTCAGAGCTCGCGGCGCGGGGACAAGCGCTGAACGCGCAGCGCGGCAGCCAGCCGCCCGGGCCACCACCGGGCGCCCCGCCAAGGACCTCAGAGCCCGCGCCCCCCCCGATCCAGGAGGAGGCGGCGGCGGCGCAGGCGGTGGGCCCCCGCCGCCTGGCCGCGATGGAGGGCGCGATGGCCCTGCGCCGCCGCGAGACGACGAGGGCGCCTTCCTCGACCTCTCGGGCCCTGCACCTCAAGAGCGACCCCGCAGCGAAGGGCAGCTTCCACCGCCAGCGCTACCAGCGCCAGCTCAGCAGCCAGCCATCCAGGCGCACAACTTCGGAAACGTCGAGAACACCGCAGCGAACCAGCGCGCCCATCCGCACGCTGGATGGCTGGCACGCAAACAAGACAACGGTGATTTCACATCCAGTGGAGGGGCTAGCGGCAGCGAAGGAGCAGCCCCACCGCCCTCGGGAGGAGACGCGGTGCAGCCGCCGCCGGCAGCGCCGCCCCCTGCGGCGCCCGCCATGGGCTCAGGCGCTGCTGCCGCCCCTGCCGCCGCTGATCATCCTGCTGCCCCTGCCGCCGCAGATGTTCATCAACATTCTGAACCTGCGCATCAGGGCCCGGTCGACGACGCCGAGGGCGACGGGAAGTCCGACAGCTCCGGATCGGACACGATTCGGGAATGGCAAAAGGCCGCGGAGGAGACAGCCCCTAGGCACCGAGAACCAGCGCGGCACGAAGGCACAGCGACAGGTTCAACAATAGTCCGCACCGCGTGCTCTTCAACGTGACCGCGAGCCCGACCCGCGCGAGCCCGCAGCCAAGTGCAATGATCTCTTGGGCGATTTGCCCAAGTTCTTCAAGAGGCCGAAGGGCGCGAACAAGGTCGACCTCTACTTGGACAACTACTTCCAGAAGCACGCGGAGGAGCTCTACGCAAGCACGCGACTCCGCGAGGCACTGCTCACGGGCAACGCGACCGCCACGGAACTCAAGCACGACATCCTGAGCGCCTCCGAGAAGCAGATGGGCGCCGCCACGAAGACCGAGTGGTCCAAGTGGACGGAGTTCGGCGCCCACAAGAAGCTCCCGCCCAGGGAGCTGAAGGAGCTCCTGCGGCGCAACCCTGGCATCCGCCCTGTGGGCACGCGCTGGGTGCTGACCAGCAAGGACCAGAACGTCGCGAAGGCCCGTGTGGTCGCGCAGGGCTGCCAGGAGGACAAATCACAAATCCGGACGGACGCGCCTACGGGGTCGAGGGGCGCGCTGTACCTTACCCTGGCCGCCGCGGCCCAGAAGAACTTGGACATCTCGTCCTGCGACGAGATGGCGGCCTACCTGCAGCCGGGGAACATCGAGAGGCTGCCGCTCCGGCCAAGAACCTGCTGCCGGGGGCGCAGCCTGGCGAGATCGCGATGGCCGCAGGCGCGATCTACGGGGCGCGCGACGCTGGGGGGCAGCGGCACCTCTACGCCCAGAAGGTCTTCGCCGAACAAGGCCTCGTAGAGAGCAAGCTCGAGAAGGGCCTTTACTATTTCCACGACGAAGGTAGGCTCGCCGCGGCTATCCATTCCCACGTGGACGACTTCCTGATCGCCCAGCGTAACAACTCCACCGGGCGGAGGTCAACTATTGCATCGCTGGGAAAGAAGCTAAACCTCAAGCAGGTCGACGGGGTCATCAAGTACTGTGAACGTAAAAACACCAAACTCGACGACGAATTTCGGGTGACCCAGGCCACCGCCGCCTCGCGGGTGGACTACATCGACCTGAAGGCCCCGAAGGACCGAACTGCCGAAGATCAGCTCACCGCCACCGAGGTGACGAGCTACCGCCACGCGCTCGGGCAACGGCTACGGCTACCAGTCCAGACCCGGGTGGGCATCGCCTGCCGTGTGAGCTTTGCAGCCCGCCGAACCAACGTCGCCACCGTGGTGGCCGACGCGAAAACACTGAACAAAACCGTCGCCTACGTGCACTCGGCTGCGAACTTCGCGATCGCGCTGAAGCGCAGGCTCGACGATCTGCCGGCGGCCACCACCGCGTGCTTCAGCGACGCTGCGTTCGCCGACGTGGACGGGGTCAAGAGCCAGTGGGGCATGGTCATGGGGCTCACACTCACCGCCCGCGCGATGTCGTCAGCGGCCGCTACGACCTTTGCCTACCCGTGGCCTGGCAGTCGGGCACGGTCCAAAGGTCGGTGAAGTCGACCCTCGCTGCCGAGGGCTACGCGACCCTCGAGGGATCGGCGACCAACATCTGGTTCCGCCAGTTGCTGACCGAGGCCTACAACCCCAAGATGGCGCTCAAGCAGATCGACGTCCTCGCCGACAAGCGCCCTGGGGATATCTACAGCGACAGCAAGGGTCTCGTGACGCACATCACTTCTGATGTAGGCCAGTCTACCGACAAGCGATTCCGCATCGTCGCTGCCATGATCAAGGAGGCCGTACACCCCAACAGCGCAGTCAAGCTCAGCTGGATCCCGACCTGGGCCATGGTCGCGGACGCCTTGACCAAGGCGATGGAAGCCGGCGCCCTGCTGGCCTTCTTCGGGGCCCGCAAGCACAGCTACGGGACCGGGCAGCCGCATGCCGCCATGTTCGCCTCAGTCCTGTTTGCCTTGTTTGACTACCTACCAGACCACCCCAACCCAACCCGAAGACCCGATTTTCGGGTTGGGGGGGGGTAAGGGTTCCACACGTGTTTTTTCGACGTTTCCCGACCCCCCCCCCACTGGAAATCGAGGGTAAATCTGAGCCTTCGGGTTGGGTTGGGGTGGTTTGGTGGGTGGTGATTGTTCGGCAAGGTCAAGGGACACCCTACGCCTACGGCGACGGTGCCGGACTACAGCTTCTACATCTGCCTGCTGACGTTCACGGTTCACGCTGGTCCTCGGCATGACTATTGGTTCCGGCATCTTCGTGACGCTCTGGACGATCATGAGGCAAAACAGCATGATCGCTACCGAGGAACACGTCGCCAAAGCGAAGGCAATGGGCGAGCATCCCGGAAGGGACGGCCGCATGATTGGCCGGCGCCGCAACATTCATTCCAGCTACAATCCCCGAGGATCGTGATTACGACGGCGACATCACGATGCAACCCTCGGATGGACACAGCAGTGCGCAGGCATCGAATTCATCAGCATCGGCTTCTGGCGTCTCTTTCGGACACCACCCATCGCAACCGCCGATATCAGCACCACCACCGCCACTGCTGCCGCCAGAACCACCGCCTGCCAGCGCACCACCTACCGCAACATCAGCACGATCGAGGTCAGCAAGATTTCAGAGTTCGGGTTCAGCCCCTACCTCACCAAGCATAGTCACCGTATCGAGTTCATCGAGTTCAGTATCTGCGAGTGTGGTTTCGTGGAACGGTTCCTCACCGACGGTATCGTCGAACGAGATGCTCAGTTCTGTGACCGCCCCCCCGCCATGATTTCAGCATCGGGCATAACCCGCATAGCGTCTACATTACCTGCAAGAACTGTAACAAGCACTCGTCATGGCTTCTCCGGTTCTACAGGAACAGCAATCCCGATTTCACGAGCTTCCCCGAAGGCGTGATGAACGATCTCCTGGGCCATTGGAGGAGGCTCACCGGCAGAGACTGCTGGCGAGGACCTGACCTGATGGACAAACCGACGAAGCCCCAAAAGAGAAGATGAATTCCGCTTGGTGTCTGGACGGCAGGTTGGCCGGTCGAACCAGCCAATCTTATACTGCTGTTGCTATGGACTGTCGCCCATTGCGACCCCGCTTACGTAAGTCCGCATTGTTGCTCAGTTTTCTCACCCGGCTATTTACACGTAAGTCAGCATTGCTGCTCTGTTTTCACACCCGGCTAGAGATTGATGTAAGTCCGCATTGCCGCTCAATTTTCACACCCGGCTAAAGATTTACACGTAAATCCGCATTTAGAGAAGCTTCATTCAGTGTGCACAAATTTTGTTTCCAAGATGCGATGACGATCACACCCATTCAGATCTTATCCCGATAAGATAGCTATTTGTTTTGGGTTCTGTCGCTTCGCGATCGAATTGTTGCCATTGCTAGCCTTGCGTGGTTTTAATTATAGCGCCAACGGCGCTGAGAGCTGAGAATATCCTGCAGGTCGCGTGTAGCGCATCCGTTTAAGTGCCCAAGGGGCTGCCTGCAATGCAAGCCGTGTCGAGCCGTTTGCTCGCCTTCTGCCAGCACGCCTGGCACTCCGCCAAATGAAGAGCCAGGCTTATATGCCCGGCTGCTCTCGCGCCGCAGCCTGGTGCGCCCGCGCACCGTGCAAGAGGAGTGTGATTCCAGAAGACTTGCTGCTCCTCTCACCCGCTCTCTGCCGCCGCCCATTTGGCTCCAATCATTTTCCAGGGCCCTTGGCTAATTGAGCTACGATCTCTGCCGCGCAGAGCGAGAGAAAGCATTATCAGCGATAATCTTCCATATCGCACACGGGTCCTCCCAAACCAAGCCGGTCTTCCCAAATCAACCAGGTCTTCCAAACCAAAACCCCGGGTCTAAACCCTGGGTCTTCACAGACCAACCAGGTCTTCCAAAACCAACCGGGTCTTTCGAAGCCGACCGGGTCTTCCCAAACAGTCTTCCCAAACCAGCTGGGTCTTCCCAAACCAAGCGGGTCTTCCCAAACCAACCGAGCCTTCTCAAACCAACCGAATCTTCCCAAACCAAGCCCCCAAGTCTTCACAGACCAACCGGGTCTTCCCAAACCAAGCGGGCTTTCCCAAACCAAGCCCTGGGTCTTCCCAAACCAAGCGGGTCTTCCCAAACCAACCGGGCGTTCCCAAACCAAGCCCCAAGCCACCCTTACCGAAGGTTTGGTTTGGGAAGACCCGTTTGGTTTGGGAAAGACGCCCCCCCGACGGCAGGGTGTATTGCAGCATCAATGACACATCATGGGTTCATATTCGTGTCCTCATCCTCCTTCTCCTTCTCCCGCCCCCCCATCATCATACTCCCACTCGCTGCTTCCCTCCTCCCTCCCCACCCTCACCCCTGCCGCTGACCAGGAGACTCTCGGCGTCAACTGGGATCGGGAAGGGACCCGCCGATGCCGTCGATAACCACCATCTTGCTACCACGGGAACGCTGAAAGCTGAACGAGGTTGCGTTTCTGGCCTCGGCGAGCTGCGGCCACGAATCGGCTCCCCGACTCCCCGACCCAGATCCAGGGAACGGCCTGACAACCCGAGCCCCCCCCGGAGGCCACAGTGATCCTTGTTGCAGCGTCTTGGCTGTGCCTTACGTGTTCGACCATGGACTGTGCCACCCTTCGTTCCTGGGCCGTCTTCGGCGGTCTTCTGATGGTCCTTGGCGACCGACCGTTGGCCGTTTCAAGCGGTCTTCGGCGCGAAAGCTGGATGGCTGCGTTCAGCAAGGGGTCCATAATCGAACACCTAATGCACCCATCCCTGACTGCCTGCCAGACCACCCCAACCTAACCCGAGGACCAACATTTCGGGTTGGGGGGGTACGGGTCCCACATGTGTGTGTGTGTTGTGTTGTGCTGTGCTGTGTTGTGTTGTGCTGTGTTGTGTTGTGTTGTTTTGTGTTGTACTGTGTTGTGTTGTGTTGTGTTGATCTGTGTTGTGTTGTGATGTACTGTGCTGTGTTGAGCTGAGTTGAGTTGTGTGTAAGGTGTTTCGATGTTCCCCTACTTCCCCACCCTGGGCATGGAGGGCAGATTGGGGCCGTCGGGTCGGGTTGTGTTTTGGTGTGTGCTGAATCCCTGCCAAGAGCCATCTCCTGCAAGTACACGTCCGCAGAGCACGGAGGGTAGCTGTCCGAGGAGCTTCTGTGCCGGCTGCCGTTCAGGCCGTGCCTCCACCCGCTCCGTCTCGAGCGGAGGGCGACGGGAGGCGGCGGCGGAAGGGGCGAGGGGAGAAGGAAGAGGAAGGAACATCAGCAAAGAGGAGGCCGGGATGACCGACGAGGAGCATGAAACGGAATACATGACACCTCGAGGTCAGGCCTCGCTCGCCACAGTGGGCGCGTCAAACGCCCTGCCGCCCCGCGCCGAGGGGGGGAAACTTCCCCCGCACACGGTAACAGCGTAAGCGCAAAGAGGCCACGAGGCCCCCACGCCAGGCCACACAGCGCCCAGCCAAGCCAGACCCCAAAGGCCCAGCAACCCAAGCTTTACCACCATCCCACAAACATGTGGGTAAGACGATGAGCATGAAACGGAGGAGGAGGAGGGGAGGGGAGGAGGAGGAGGAGGAGGAGGAGGAGGAGGAGGAGGAGGAGGAGGAGAAGGAGGAGGAGGAGGAGGAGGAGAGGGGGGGAGGACAAGTTAGGTGCGCTCGCGTCAACATCTGACATCCTACCCCTCCCTCCCATCCCTTACCATGGCGCTGATTTTCTCTATCCGCGGACGCGTGTCGTAGCGGACCTGTGGCTCCGCGCGCGTGTGCGTAGTGGGTGGTGGTGCGCGTGCGTGCGTGCGTGTGTGCGTGGTTGTGGTTGTTGTGGTGGTGGTGTGTGTGTGTGTGTGCGTGTGTGCGCGTGTGCTGTGGTGTGACGTGGTGTGGCGTCTTGGTGGTTTGGTGGTGGGCCAGGTGCGTACGTGCGTGATGGCGGTGGTGGTGGTGGCGGTGGTGGTGGTGTGTGTGTGTGTGTGTGTGTGTGTGTGTGTGTGTGTGTGTGTGTGTGTGTGTGTGTGTGTGTGTGTGTGTGTGTGCGTGCGTGCGTGCGTGCGTGCGTGCGTGCGTGCGTGCGTGCTGTGTGTGCGCGCGTGTGATGTGGTGTGACGCGGTGTAGCGTGGTGGTGGTGGGTGGGGTAGTGCGGTGGTGGTGGCGGTGCGCGGTGGTGGTGCGCGTGCGTGCGTGCGTGCGTTGGTGGGTGGAAGTGGCGGTGGGTGTGCGTGCGGCGGGGCGGGGCGTGGTGCGGCGCGGTGGTGGCGGGCGGATGGGCGCGCGAGAAAGAGGCCCGCGCTGGGGCGAGAACGCCATCCTGAACGACGGAGGCAAAACACCGATCCGAAAATGAGGCCCACGCTGCAGCGGGAGCACGATTCGGAACGATTCGGGAGCAGAAATGAGGCGGGCGCCTCAGCGAGAGCAGCATTTTGAAAAAAAACGCAGGCGAAAACCCAACTCCTGGGAATCCTGTAAAAAAACAGTACGGGGGGGGGTCGAATATTCCCAGCACGCCATCAGGGGAAGAGGGAGAGTAGTATTCATATTGAGTAATTGTGGAGGGGGTAGGAGGAGGAGGAGGAGGAGGAGGAGGAGGAGGAGGAGGAGGAGGAGGAGGAGGAGGAGGAGGTGTGGGGCTCGAGATCTGGGCCGCCCTTAGGTGGGTGGCCCAGCAGCCCAGCCTTCTGCGAGGCATGAGCCAGCGCTCACGCCCGCGACATCATTTCAGTTTCGCGGGAGCGATCTCGCGAGCCCGCGTGGCACAGGAGGCAGCGACGCAAGCGAGGCAACGCCCGCGCCCTCCTCAGAGTTCTACGTGCGGGTCAGCTTCTCCAGGCGCATCACAGCGCTCAGAGATTTCCAGCATCACGACGACCTTCATCTCAGACGAAGATGGCGTCACATCCAGGGTGGACATGCGGCCGTTGCGGAGAACACGTCGATCATTGGTCATGGTACTGCTCCTGTGGTTCACCCTTCGCAGAGCGGCGCAAGCGGGGGCACCAGCAAACCTCGGTCATCTCGAGGCCGCTCGCGCCCGCCCAGCTCATCGCGAACCAGAGAACGTCAGCCGTGGGTTCAGGTCCAGCCCAAGGCTCGACCAGGAAGCGATCATCGCACAAGACAGACCCATCCAGAGCAGCCAGCCCGCTCGCACTGCGACCAGAAGCAGCAGCCCATCGATCGCTACATGACGAGAATGGTTCCGGCCACTCAGCAGTTTGCAGAGGCACATCCACTCTGGGGCGAGTGGCAGCCTCCAGCAGACATCAGGCATCTGCGTGCTTACAAGGACCGCATCAAGAACCGGATGAAGACTCTGGAAAAGGCTGCAGTTGCATCTTTGAGAGCTCGCAAGGGCGACGAGGATTTCCGCGAGGAGCTTGGCATGTTGAAATATTGCGAGAATCAGCTCATGCCGCTCAAGGGTCAGCGCTCCCAAGCTTTCGAAAGACTCTCCGGTGCCAAGGAGCGGCTGCACAACACCTATGCGAGGATCAACATGCTAGAAGCCCAGGCGGAAGAAATACGATGAGGTCGAGGAGTTGACGCAGGGCCTCACAGAGATAGACAAGAATATTGCTGTAGAGATCAGCGATCTCATCTCGGACTCGCCTGGGCACATGTCCATCGATCACTCCAAGGCTCTAGCTGCACAGCCAACTCCAGTGCAACGCTCAGCAGAGCCAGCCACGGACATCTGCTTCCGTCAGCAGTTGGACCATGCCATGAAGGAGGCCGACGGGCTCAAGCAGCAGAATCAGCAGATGGAGACGCAGATGAGGCTGATGCATCAATACATGCTCAACCATTGCGGGATGTCAGCGCCACCAGTAGGGCCTTGTCCCACGCCTCAGCCAGCTCCACATCCGATGGGGTTTCCAGCAGCAGCGAGTTCGGCATCGGCAGCTGCGCAGGAGTTCAACGATGCCCAGCTCCAGGCCGCTATGTTTCAGATCTACCAGAACAGAGGACCCATGATGACAGTGGCGGCAGCTCCTCCACAGGTGGCTCATGCTTCGACTGCACCGCCAGCAGCAACAACGCCAGCTTCGACTCCAGCGACGGCACCAGCTGCGACATCGGCTCCAGTGGCGGCGGCTCTCTCACCAACTTCTCTGGCGGATGGCGCGCAGGAGTGTGGGGCTCCTTTTTTCCCTGCAAATCGGGACCGGTGGCAATGACGAGTTAACAACCAATGACGTGCCCAGGAACGCGAAGCGCACCTGGATGAGATCGAGAAGACCTGAACGTGTCTAAGCTCCGTGAGCCACCACGTAAACTCAAACGACAAGAGGCAGAGAAGGAGCAGAGGGGACGAGGCGGACAAAGGAGAAGGAAGAGGGAAGGGGAAGGAGGAGAAAAACACAAATAGGCCGCGAAGCATTTGAGCAGCCTTTGCCTGACGCCAGACCAAGTGTGGCCAGCTGGCCCCTGGTGAAGATTATCACCGAAGTGCAGCAACTAAGATGTAGCCCTAGACCTAGACATGCACATGCTAAGGGAAGGAAGGAAGGAGGGAGGGAAACGGGGGGGGGAGGCGGCTCCCACAAGCCGATTCCCGTTGCTCGGTGCAGGGCCGTCTTCCCGGCGTGGGCGGCCTGCCCGAAGAGAAGAATGCGGGCTGGCGATTTCCACACCATGCGTGGGAGAGGACAGCCACCCGTGACAATTATTGCCCGGGTGTGGCGGTAGCTACTTGCGCCGATGGTGATATGCTAACCCACCACAATTGGCTGCCTTGCGGGCCCTCAGGCCGGATCCAACAAACTACGCCACGATTGAAACAAGGGGGAGGGGAGGAGGGGAGGAGGGGAGGCGGAGGACGGAGGCGGAGGACGGAAGAGGGAAGGGGGGAGCCTCGCCCTCGACAAGCGACTTGGCTGCACTACGGGCCCTCAGGCCGGCCCGAACAGACTACGCCCCGATTGAAACAAGGACAGAGTGGAACCACGACTATTCGAATCCAACGTTTAACGCCGAGCGTCCTGTGGCGAAACCAGTGCCTGAGAGACGCAGGGGGAGACCAAGGGGTGGCGGGACGACCCGGACAGAAGGGGGAGGGGGGGAGGGAGAAAGCAGCAGCACCGCAGAGCAGGAGCAAGGGAGAGGAGGGAGGCGACGAAGACGATGGGGAGAGGACAAGAGAGGAGCGACGACACGACGACAGCGAAGGCGACAGAGGACGGCGGCGGCACGACGAGAAGGAGTGGACCGACAAACGCCACCCCGAGGGAGAGCCCCCTGGCCCCCCCAAGCCGTGCGCGGGAGGTGCCTGCACAGCCTGGCCCGGCCAGACCGTGTGTGTGCCCCGGGCAGTGGCGACAGCGAGTGCACCCGAGCTCGTATCGGCCACGCGGCCTGCCAGGGGTGAGCGCAATATCTAGCACAGCCTGCAGCATTGGTTCCAGCATGGGCTGGCATCCCCTGGATCACCCTCCCGGGGTCGCAGCGGAGGGGGAACATTCGGCCACTCGGAGCGTCCGGCGGCGGGACGGCGCCTGCGGCGTCGCGGGGCCTATCCTCCGCTCGGCCAGGACGCGAGGCCATACGCATGCCAGGGGGAGGAGCAGGAGGGGGGGAGGGAAGAGGGAGGAGGGAGGAGGAGGAGGAGGAGGAGGAGGAGGAGGAGGAGGAGGAGGGGAAAGAATGCTGAAAACACGACGTACTGAAGCTACACAGGAACAACTCGAATAGGATGGAGACTCAGCCCCTCGTTGCCCGCGTGCGCGCCGAACTGGGTCTCGTAGCTCGCCCTCTCGTCTGGTGGTTGAAAGCGTTGGCCAACAGCTCCGTCGATCTCGGGTGTCGCTGGGTGGCCCCCCGGAGGAAGCCACGGAAGGCGTTGGCGGACTCAGCCACGGTCAAACCATGCCGCACCTTAGCGTGCGTCATGTGTAGAGCATCTACAGAAATTGCCCTCAGGGCGCCCCTCTCTGGCCCTGTCAGGGACGGATTCCCCCAAGAAGGCGACGAGGACTGGTCGATGCCGATGAAGTTCTCCAGCGCATGCTCCACGGGTGGCCGCTGCAGCCCAAGGTATCGAGAGCAGCAGGCGTGGTAGCAGCGGCAGCACGCGTAGTGTTCGATCGCGTCCTCCCCGGAGCAGCCCATTATGCACGAGGAGCGACCCTGGAATCGCCGCGCCGTCGCCCAGCCATGGAGAGCCGTCCGGATGACCGTGGGGCGACGAAGTGCGAGATGCTCTGGACGAAGCCGATCCACCGGGAGACCCTATGGCCTGGGGGCGTGCGAATTCGCCACCGGTCCAGCTTGCGCCGGAGATGGACCAATGCAGTCGGGGCAAAGTCCGGTCGGAGCAAGCGAGCAACCCTGCCCATGCAGCCGCCAAAATTGCCCCAAAAAGGCAAAAACAACAAAAAAAAACCCAAACGGCCCCAAGAGGCCCCCAAGACGGTCCAAGAGTACCCCAAGACAGTTTCCGAAAGGACCAGACAGCGCAAAAGCGCCTCCAAGACGCTCACACGGGGCCCCAAGAGGCCTCCCAGAGGCCCCCAAGAGGCCTCCCAGACGCCCCCGCGAGGACCCAAGAGGCCCCAAGCAGGCCTCCAAGGGGCCCCCAAGACATTCTGAAAGGCCCGACAACAACTGGACTGTACGTGTTCCGGACGTGCACCCCGCGAAGCGAGAGGAATCCACGTCTGGAGGTGACGTGCTGAGCGGCAGCGTTTTCCGGCGAACGTCTTAACGCGACGTATCCAATGCATCCAAAGATTGCATAATTGCAACATATTGTATTGTGTTACATTATTACGTATCCCCCCTAACCCCCCCCCCCAGGGGCTACGCCACATCCGTCGACCCAAAGTGGCCACCCCCATTTGGTGCTTAAAAACATACCAGAACCTATGTAAAATCGATGATTCAGGACTTTGGGCCATCTGGGAGGCTCAATAGGGCCTCATGACGGCTCCATCTGGCTTCAAGACGAGCCAAGACGGCTCCAAGACGGTCCATGATGGCCCCAAAAGGGCACAAGAAACTCCGAAGACGTCCCAAAAGGGCCCCACGACGACCCCCGGAGTGTCTCCAGAGGCCCAAATCATTAATTTTCCGATAGTTACAAAACAAATTATTCTAGCGTTCTCGCCTTTCTCGACTCTCGGAAGCCCATGGCCGCCCATGCAGCCGCCAAAACTGTTCCAAAAAAACCCAAGAAGCCCCCGAGAGGGCCCCCAAAACGGCCCAGGAGGGCCCCAAAACGGTCCAAAGAGGCCCCCAAGGCGTTCCAAAAAGCCCTTGAGACGGCCCAAGAGGACCCCAAGAAAACCCCAAGGCGGCCGCGAGAGGCCCCCAAGACGGCCTCCGAAGGGGCGGAACGGCGCAAAAGCGCCCCAAGACGGCCCAAGACGCCCCCAAGAGGCCCCGAGAGGCCCCCAAGAGGCCCCATAGGGGCTCCAAAAAAAACCACGAGGCCTCAAAAAATCCCCGAGAAGCCCCCAAAAGGCTTCAAGAAAGTCCTCACAAGGCCACACAACGACTGGAGTGTAGTGTTAACCCCCCCCGGGCGAACTACGGCGCAGCGCCAGCCAGGTGAAGTTGGTCACGGCGGCGCCCATGATTAGAGCTGGCGCTGGAAGGGAAGATGGGGAGGGAGTATGAAAAAAAGGGGGGAGAGGCCCCAAACAAGTCCCCAAGAGGCCCAAAGAAACTCCCAAGAGGTCTCCAGGAGGCCCCCAGGAGGCACCCAAGAGGCCCCGCGACGACGTGACTGTACGTGCTCCGGACGTGCACCCCGCGAAGCGAGAGGAATCCACGTCTGGAGGTGACGTGCTGAGCGGCAGCGTTTTCCGGCGAACGCCTGAATGCAACGTACCCAATGTATCCAAAGATTGCATAATTGCAACATATCGTATTGTGTTACATTATTGTCTCCCCCTAACCCCCCCAGGGGCTACGCCACATCCGTCGACCCAAAGTGGCCACCCCCATTTGGGGCTTAAAAACATACCAGAACCTATGAAAAATCGATGATTCAGGACTTTGGGCCCTCTGGGGGGCTCAATAGGGCCTCAAGACGGCTCTATGTGGCTTCAAGACGGGCCAAGACGGCTCCAAGACGGTCCACGATGGCCCAGACGGCCCAGGAGGGCCCTAAGACGGCCCAGAGAGGCCCCCAAGGCGGTCCAAAAAAAACCCTGAGACGGCCCCCAAGAGAACCCCAAGGCAGCCGCGAGAGGCCCCCAAGACGGCCTCCGAAGGGGCGGAACGGCGCAAAAGCGCCCCAAAACGGCCCAAGACGCCCCCAAGAGGCCCCGAGAGGCCCCCAATATGTCCCAAGGGGCTCCAAAAAAACCCAAGAGGCCTCCAAGAAATCCCCAAGAAGCTCCCAAGAGGCCTCAAAAAAACCACAAGGCCACGCAACGACTGGAGTGTAATGTTATTTTCCCCCCCTGGGCGAACTACGGCGCAACGCCAGCCAGGTGGAAGTTGGTCACGGCGGCGCCCATGATTAGAGCCGGTGCTGGAAGGGAAAATGAAGAGGGAGTGCGAAAAAAAAAAGGGAAAGGCCCCCAAAAAGCCCCCAAGAGGCCCACAATAACTCCCAAGAGGCCTCCAGGAGGCCCCCAGGAGGCACCCAAGAGGCCCCGCGACGACGTGACTGTACGTGCTCTGGACGTGAGAGGAATCCACGTCCGGAGGTGACGTGCTGAGCGGCAGCGTTTTCCGGCGAACGCCTCAATGCAACGTATCCAATGTATCCAAATATTGCACACTTGCAACAGATTGTATTGTGCTACATCATTACGTCTCCCCCCCGTGACCCCCACATCCGTCGACCCAAAGCCCATTTGTGGCTCAATAACATACCAAAACCTATGTAAAATCGATGATTCAGGACTTTGGGCCCTCTGAGAAGCCCAATAGGGCCTCAAGACGGCTCCATATGGTTTCAAGACGGGCCAAAACGGCCCCAAAACGGTCCATGATGGCCCCAAAAGGGCACAAGAAACTCCGAAGACGTCCCAAGAGGGCCCCAAGACGACCCCCCCAAAGTGCCTCCAGAGGCCCAAATCATTAATTACCCGATGGTTTTTTATAGCGATTTTAGCGTTCTCGACTGTCTCGACTCTCAAAAGCCCATGACCGCCCATGCAGCCGCCAAAATTGCCCAAAAAAGGCCCAAGAAGCCCCCGAGAGGGCCCCCAAAACGGCCCAGGAGGGCCCCAAAACGGTCCAAAGAGGCCCCCAAGGCGTTCCAAAAAACCCTTGAGACGGCCCAAGAGGACCCCAAGAGAACCCCAAGGCGGCCGCGAGAGGCCCCCAAGACGGCCTCCGAAGGGGCGGAACGGCGCAAAAGCGCCCCAAAACGGCCCAAGACGCCCCCAAGAGGCCCCGAGAGGCCCCCAAGAGGCCCCATAGGGGCTCCCAAAAAACCCAAGAGGCCTCCAAGAAATCCCCGAGAAGCCCCCAAAAGGCCTCAAATAAGTCTTCACAAGGCCACACAACGACTGGAGTGTAGTGTTAACCCACCCCGGGCGAACTACGGCGCAGCGCCAGCCAGGTGAAGTTGGTCACGGCGGCGCCCATGATTAGAGCCGGCGCTGGAAGGGAAGATGGAGAGGGAGTATGAAAAGAAGGGGGGAGAGGCCCCAAACAAGTCCCCAAGAGGCCCAAAGAAACTCCCAAGAGGTCTCCAGGAGGCCCCCAGGAGGCTCCCAAGAGGCCCCGCGACGACGTGACTGTACGTGCTCTGGACGTGCACCCCGCGAAGCGAGAGGAATCCACGTCTGGAGGTGACGTGCTGAGCGGCAGCGTTTTCCGGCGAACGCCTGAATGCAACGTACCCAATGTATCCAAAGATTGCATAATTGCAACATATTGTATTGTGTTACATTATTATGTCTCCCCCTAACCCCCCCAGGGGCTACGCCACATCCGTCGACCCAGAGTGGCCACCCCCATTTGGGGCTTAAAAACATACCAGAACCTATGAAAAATCGATGATTCAGGACTTTGGGCCCTCTGGGGGGCTCAATAGGGCCTCAAGACGGCTCTATGTGGCTTCAAGACGGGCCAAGACGGCTCCAAGACGGTCCACGATGGCCCCAAAAGGGCCCAAGAAACTCCGATAACGTCCCAAGAGGGCCCCAAGACGACCCCCCCAGAGTACCTCCAGAGGCCAAAATCATTAATTAACCGATAGCTAGTCTTTTATACGATTTTAGCGTTCTCGACTGTCTCGACTGTCTCGACTCTCAGAAGCCCATGGCCGCCCATGGCCGCCCATGCAGCCGCCAAAATTGCCCCAAAAAGGCCCAAGAAGCCCCCGAGAGGGCCCCCAAACGGCCCAGGAGGGCCCCAAAACGGTCCAAAGAGGCCCCCAGGGCGGTCCAAAAAGTCCTTGAGACGGCCCAAGAGGACCCCAAGAGAACCCCAAGGCGGCCGCGAGAGGCCCCCAAGACGGCCTCCGAAGGGGCGGAACGGCGCAAAAGCGCCCCAAGACGGCCCAAGACGCCCCCAAAAGGCCCGAGAGGCCCCCAAGATGTCCCAAGGGGCTCCAAAAAAACCCAAGAGGCCTCCAAGAAATCCCCAAGAAGCCCCCAAGAGGCTTCAAAAAAGCCCCCACAAGGCCACACAACGACTGGAGTGTAATGTTATTTCCCCCCCCTGGGCGAACTGTGGCGCAGCGCCACCAAGGTGGAAGTTGGTCACGGCGGCGCCCATGATTAGAGCTGGCGCTGGAAGGGAAGATGGGGAGGGAGTATGAAAAGGAGGGGGGGAGAGGCCCCAAAGAAGTCCCCAAGAGGCCCAAAGAAACTCCCAAGAGGCCTCCAGGAGGCCCCCAAGAGGCCCCGCGACGACGTGACTGTACGTGCTCCGGACGTGCACCCCGCGAAGCGAAAGGAATCATACCCTTACCAGGGCTCAGTCTGCATGCTCGACCGAAGCTGGTGAATCAGACAGGCAGACAGCATATGCAATATGATCTGACGTACTCTCTCGGATCTCATGTCTGAGGACATCCCCGTCATTACTACTCACAAGTGCGAGTGCGAGCACAACTGCTCGAGAACCGAACTGGAGTGCCGCATTCGCCTTACTAGACATGCTCCACGACAAGCGAGCGGAAACTGGAACGGCGAGGGAACGCGGCGAGAGGCTCGAAGTACCTGTCCAGACCTCTTATGTCGCGCGGGGGCATCTGCGCGCACAATCCGATCGATCGAGCGGTGGGCAGCCTTCGAGCTTGCCGCCAGGGGATAGCAACGCAACGCGTCTACAATACCAAGCCTGGTTCGGAAAGAGGGGGACAAGAAAGGAATTGGCGGAGGGTTGTTGACCTGAAAAAGCCAGTCTTTGCGATACCCTCACCCAGCATGGCCCTCCTCCTCCTCCCTCCTGGGTACGACGGAAAAGGTCGACGAACTCGGAGCGGGGAGGAGGATTGCATTGGTGGGCGGAGCAGCAGTCTCCCACTCCCGTCTTCAACGCCCAGTCTGATGACACACTGGAGATAGCAGGAACAAGCTGCATAAACCTAGAGTTCCGGAGCTCCACGAAATTCTCTTGGATCGGCCTCGACCTCCCTGGCCGTGTTTTTTCTTCGAGGAGACCCACACACGCGATTCTCCCGCCTCTCCGAAAAGTAAAGCCAATCCACGTCGTAGCAGGCCCCCGCCATACCAGCCCATGCCAAGCAGGAGGTCCTGCTACGACTTTGGGGATGCCACAGGGTACCGATACCGCTACTCCGCCAACTTCTCCCATAGTGCGTTCTGACCAAAACTTCGCGGCGAATCCAGCGGTGGCGACGAGGGCATTCCAGGAGGCCTAGAAAGGGGAAAACGGGGGAAGGGTAGCAGCAGTGAAGGCCCAAACGGCGGTCAAAACTGCCCCTCTAAGCCTCGTCAGCGCGCGAGCGGGTGGAGGCTCCTTCGCTGCTTCCTCTGGGACCTGCCATTGGCCTGGCACGAGCCCACGGCGGAGTGAGCAAGGCATGGAGATACATAAGTAACGTGAAGTATCGCTATACGCAGGTGTATGAGGCACATATGGCCTTCAACACGAAGTGCGCGAGTTGCACCTGCAGTGCACGTGCACGATCAGTTAACCCCAGCATGTAGCTGAAAATATATTATCCCGGCGAAGCAACCTCAGAGCGATGTGTAGGAGCATATCTGGAAGCATTCCCCTTAAGATTCAGATGAGAATTCAGTTGTAGAATTCTGCTGTTCTCGCAGTCGCAGTCGCATTCGCGATGACAGTCGCAGTGGCAATGGCAGTCGCAGTCACAGCCTCAGCCTCAGCCTGCCTCAGCCTCAGCCTGCCTCAGCCTCAGCCTCAGCCTGCTTCAGCCTCAGCCTTAGTCTGCCTTCAGCCTCGGCCTCAGCCTCAGCCTGCCTCAGCCTCAGCCTGCATCAGCCTCAGCCTCAGCCTCAGCCTGCCTCAGCATCAGCCTGCCTCAGCCTCAGCCTCAGCCTGCCTCAGCCTCAGCCTCAGCCTGCTTCAGCCTCAGCCTCAGTCTGCCTTCAGCCTCGGCCTCAGCCTCAGCCTGCCTCAGCCTCAGCCTGCATCAGCCTCAGCCTCAGCCTCAGCCTGCCTCAGCATCAGCCTGCCTCAGCCTCAGCCTCAGCCTGCCTCAGCCTCAGCCTCAGCCTGCTTCAGCCTCAGCCTCAGTCTGCCTTCAGCCTCGGCCTCAGCCTCAGCCTGCCTCAGCCTCAGCCTGCATCAGCCTCAGCCTCAGCCTCAGCCTGCCTCAGCATCAGCCTGCCTCAGCCTCAGCCTGCCTCAGCCTCAGCCTCAGCCTGCTTCAGCCTCAGCCTCAGTCTGCCTTCAGCCTCGGCCTCAGCCTCAGCCTGCCTCAGCCTCAGCCTGCATCAGCCTCAGCCTCAGCCTCAGCCTGCCTCAGCATCAGCCTGCCTCAGCCTCAGCCTCAGCCTGCCTCAGCCTCAGCCTCAGCCTGCTTCAGCCTCAGCCTCAGTCTGCCTTCAGCCTCGGCCTCAGCCTCAGCCTGCCTCAGCCTCAGCCTGCATCAGCCTCAGCCTCAGCCTCAGCCTGCCTCAGCCTCAGCCTGCCTCAGCCTCAGCCTCAGCCTCAGCCTCAGCCTCAGCCTGCTTCAGCCTCAGCCTCAGTCTGCCTTCAGCCTCGGCCTCAGCCTCAGCCTGCCTCAGCCTCAGCCTGCATCAGCCTCAGCCTCAGCCTCAGCCTGCCTCAGCATCAGCCTGCCTCAGCCTCAGCCTCAGCCTGCCTCAGCCTCAGCCTCAGCCTGCTTCAGCCTCAGCCTCAGTCTGCCTTCAGCCTCGGCCTCAGCCTCAGCCTGCCTCAGCCTCAGCCTGCATCAGCCTCAGCCTCAGCCTCAGCCTGCCTCAGCATCAGCCTGCCTCAGCCTCAGCCTCAGCCTGCCTCAGCCTCAGCCTCAGCCTCAGCCTGCTTCAGCCTCAGCCTCAGTCTGCCTTCAGCCTCGGCCTCAGCCTCAGCCTGCCTCAGCCTCAGCCTGCATCAGCCTCAGCCTCAGCCTCAGCCTGCCTCAGCATCAGCCTGCCTCAGCCTCAGCCTCAGCCTGCCTCAGCCTCAGCCTCAGCCTCAGCCTCAGCCTGCCTCAGCCTCCTCAGCCTCAGCCTGCCTCAGCCTCAGCCTCAGCCTCAGCCTGCCTCAGCCTGCCTCAGCCTCAGCCTGCCTCAGCCTCAGCCTCAGCCTCAGCCTGCAGCCTCAGCCTGCCTCAGCCTCAGCCAGCCTCAGCCTCAGCCTCAGCCTCAGCCTCAGCCTCAGCCTCAGCCTCAGCCTCAGCCTCAGCCTCAGCCTCAGCCTCAGCCTCAGCCTCAGCCTCAGCCTCAGCAGCCAGCCTCAGCAGCCTCGGCCTCAGCCTGCCTCAGCCTCAGCCTGCATCAGCCTCAGCCTGCCTCAGCCTGCCTCAGCCTCAGCCTCAGCCTGCCTCAGCCTCAGCCTCAGCCTCAGCCTGCCAGCCTCAGCCTCAGTCTGCCTTCAGCCTCGGCCTCAGCCTCAGCCTGCCTCAGCCTCAGCCTGCATCAGCCTCAGCCTCAGCCTCAGCCTCAGCCTCAGCCTGCCTCAGCCTCAGCCTCAGTCTGCCTTCAGCTTCGGCCTCAGCCTCAGCCTGCCTCAGCCTCAGCCTGCCTCAGCCTCAACCTCAGCCTGCCTCAGCATTCAAAATGCGGCCCGGGAATTTAGTTCTGGGAACTCGAAGACCACGAAGTGGCCTACAATTGACTCTGGGCATTCCAAATCATGCCCAGGAATGGACTTCTGGGAACTCGAAGGCCACGAAGTGGCCTACAGTTGGCTCCGGGCATTCCAAATCATGCCCAGGAATGGACTTCTGGGAACTCGAAGACCACGAAGTGGCCTACAGTTGGCTCCGGGCATTTAAAATCATGCCCAAGAACGGACTTCTGGGAACTCGAAGACACCGAAGTGGCCTACAGTTGGCTCCGGGCATTCAAAATCATGCCCAGGAATGGACTTCTGGGAACTCGAAGACCACGAAGTGCGTTACTGTTTGCTAAAAATGGAGTCACCGGTTGTTCGCGGCACCCGCCCGGATCCCGCCCAGACCCCTTCTGGGGAGTCATGATGCTCTCTTTTGACCCTACTAGAAACCTATCAGTCTTCGCTGTTAGGTAATAGAAGGCAGTAGTAGCCCAAGAATATCAGACATGGGATGCGAATGAGGAATGAGGAGGAAGGGAAACGGATGGAGGGAGAGGGAAACGTCGACGAGGGGCACGGTGGAGGCATCACCGATGAAGGAGGGAGGCCCCAATGGTTTGCGGTGGAGACTGCCTTGCCGTGGAGACCCTCCTGTGAACTGGACGACAACTGAGCAACCACCGAACAAACTACAGCCAAACGGAAGTGGGGAAACCAAACGGTACCCATACAGCTACTCCCCGGGCCTCTCCCGGGGTGCTTTCTGGCCAGAATATCAACGGGAATCAAGCGGTGGTGACGACGGCCTCCTGGGGGGGGGGGGCAGAACATGAAAACGAGTGGAGGGTATCGGTATAGGGCGCTGTCTCCTGCTCCGAGGAGCGCGCCTGGCCAGAGCCAGAGCACTCTTGCAACCGCACCCCAGCGCAACCAGATGGCGAGCCAGCGCCGACGGGCAGCACAGCAGACCGCCGGGGGCCGTCTTCAGGTCTCGTCACACGCAATGCCTTCCGCTGTGCACCGACACGCAGAAGCTCCCGCGCTGCCAGCCGCGATGGCGGCGCATGTCGAGCTCCGTCTAAAACCTTCAGCGCTGACGCGAGGACATCGTCATCGTCATCGGCGGTCGCCATCATTGGCTTCGCCGACGTCGTCGCCACATTCGTCACCATCACCGCTGCTTTCATCATCGCGTCTACTTTTGTCGGCGTCACCATGATACCGCGCCCGCCCAACTCACCGATTCGCACTGAAGTGCCCGCTGGGAAGTGCACAGCGGCCAGTGCCACCGCGGCCACGTCGGTCGCGCCAAACTAGCTGGCCGCTGCGCGCGCGAGCATGCGCTGGCTAGCGTGGCTGCAGAGACGCAACAACCAACGCTTAGCACTCGGCGCAATCGCCGCCGCATGGGTTTCGCAAACCAAGTTGCGGGTGGGTGAGTGTGATGCTTGCAAAAGGCATGCAATGTGTCAACTTCATGTTTAAAAACCATTTGCACCATATTATATTTGTATATATTTATATGTATAGACATATACATATACATTCTTGTTTGAGAAAAACATAAATAAGATCTACCCCCGGGGGTTAACGGGTCACCTTTTCGTATTGCAATGTACATACGGCTCCGCCCCATCGTCCACCAGAAATATGAAGTCACACCATCCCAGCCAGGCAAGTATCGCCCCCCCCCCTTTGTCATCCTTCTCCAATTGTACTGTGCGCGCACTCTCGTTCATCAAACAATATCCATTATCAAGCATCCCTTGCAACACATGCGACGACGTGAACGCGCACGCGTCGTCGCACGCGCATGCTGAAATCTATCAAAAACCTTCGGTTTCGTAAGGATTTCAAAATCGAGCGCCCACAAATATGTAAGAACACATGGTTTTATTCGTCGACATCTGGGATGAGTGCTCTGGCCTGAGTGGATGGCTGGAGTCTTGCAAAAAGAAGGCTTCGATGGCTATACCACCGCTTCGAAAAGAATCCCGTCGCACGGAGGGCTGGACTCCGTAACTCGCAAAGCGCGTGCACAGGCAGGTGCTCGAGCGGCGTGGCTGGCTGTGCGGGGTGAGGGGTGGCGGCACTACAATGAAGAGGGATTCAAGCGCAGACTCCGTGACAGCCATCACGGTGCCCGATCTCTGCACGCAACTATACGATGAATGGTATCTGTCAGAAGATAACTATAGTCCGAAGTCTGCTGCCGCCGCTTCGTCGGCCGAGAAGTCATGCTCTGGGGCGACCTCAGCTCCTAGACTCGGCGATTCAACCTCCCGATCGCCGTGTGAGTCTGTGGGTGCGGCCGACGGGCGAGCGTATCTAATGCTGATGACTGGTGTCTGGACCGGTGCCGCGCGAGGCGGCGAGCTTGAACGAACAAAGAGGATGGGAAGAGAGAGGTCACGCGCGGCGGGGCCACGCGACAGAGGTAGCACAGGCGCCTTCAGTTCGTGATCATCAGGAGCTCCGTCTACTGAGCGAGCGCGTCGAGCCACGTCGACAGCTCCTCCTCGAGCCAGCCCGCTGGCATGACCCCCGTATGGATGATGGCCGAGCCCTCGCAGCGGAGGGCGGCGAGGATGTGTGGGCGCATGTCCCACTCGTTCATGGCGAAGAGGATCTTCGTGTTCTTCGTCTCGTGGCATTTCTCGAGCCTGATGAAAGTGACCGCGTCCTCGATCGTGGTCTTCGCTATCGTGGTGTCGTCCTCGGGCGCCCCGTTGGCCCTGATGAGCCATGCCTCCAGGATCTTCTTGCACGCGCCGCCGATGTCGCAGCCGATCAGGGCCTCGACTACTGCCAGGACGAGAGAGGCAGTCGGCGATCCGAGAGTCTTGAGCGCTGCCTGCTGCGCCTCGTCGCCCTCGCGGAGCGTCTGGACCTCCTGCTTGAAGGTCTCGAGCTCGTCCGAGATGGCCACGATCAGCGGGTGTGTCGTCGCGAGCGTCACTGTGTCCACTGCGGTGGCGAGGGCGAGGCGGGCGCGGTGGCTGGTTTGCAATACTAGCTTTCCCATGACTGTCATCATCTGCTGCAGGTTCTTGTCCTTGCTGGTCCACGTCTTCTCTGTGTGGGCCCCGCGGCGGTGGCGCTTGCCTCCGCGTCGCCGACGGGCGGGGGCTGCGGCAGCTCCCTGGGGCGGTGTTGCTGCTGCCGATGCCGCCGATGCCGATGCTGGTGCTGCCAGGGTGGGCTTCTTGTAGGGCGGCGCGCCGTGCGACTCGTTGTTCCCACCATTCAATGAGGGGCGCGATGAGCCCCCCAGCCGCCAGGCCGCCCTGCGTGGGGGGGCGCCGTTGCCGCTCTTCATCTGGACGTCGGGCCTGTCGGACGGGCGAGCGGCTGCTGCAGCTCCTTCCCCTCCCATCTGTGCGCCAGGTCGGGGTTGCTGTGGCTCCTTGGCCTGGTAACTGTGGCGCGGCGGCCGCTGGCGAGGGGAGGGCCGACGCAGTCGGCGGTGCACCTGCTTCGTGTAGGTGAGGTGGCGCAGTCCCAGGCTGCGGGGTCCGCCGAGTGCCTCTCGGCTTGGCGGCTGGTGCAGCACGTGGAAGGAGAAGACGGTGGGAGGCGCGCTGCAGCGCACGTCTGGCATCCGCGGTGTCCGCGAAGCCGGTGCCGCGGTCGACCGCGGCGGGGGGGGCCACGGGCGCGCCACGCGCCCTCGGGGTCGGCGCGGTCGGTGCAATCAGCCTGGTCCATTTCGAGCCAGATGGAGACGGAGGAACGTGTTCACAGAGATGTTTCCGTAGGGCCTCGGCACTCTGGAAGGGCTCGCAGCACCCAGGATTACTCGAAACGTTCGAATAGGGACACAATCGCATAGTGGTAGGGACATACTCATAACAATGACGAGTTTGATCGGGTAAGCAACGTCCCTGCAACCAAGATCTTCGATGGTGTCTCACTGTGTGGTCGACGTTCGAGAACGCAGTGTTGCACATCAGGCACCTGTTGTCAACGGTGACGGTCGTGAGGATCGGGGGCCAGCCGTGTCCTGGGGCTTTCGATTGGACCTGATGGATCACAAGTCTGTGAAGGGTCGGAAATCGTTTATTACAGTCCCCAAGAGTGCACACGAGATCAGTTTCCTCGTCGTCCGAGTCCTCGCCGATCGGGGTCGGCAGGGGGAGGTGGTTGGTGATGGGTAGAGCTTCAGGAGGGGCCCATTCCTTGGAGACGAAGGTGGTGCGAATCTCTCTCATGTCGTACTGTCGGAACCGCTCGCTGATCGACGGGTCGTGAAATAATCTCGGGATGATCCTCGGTTTCCAGATGTCGCTCAGATCAGAAGCCATGGGGTGTCGTAACAAGATCTCGAGATCCTCGCCGAATTGTCGGGCCCATGGATGCACATCGGGATGATCGCGGAGCAGTCCAGTCTCGGTGAGGGTCGAGTTCGCGTCGGAATCGGGCCCAGCCTGCTCGAACCTGCATTGGCCGAACATGGCCGAGAGAAAGTGTGCGTGGTGAGCGGGTTCGGCTACGATGGATTGCCGCCAGCACAGCCGACGTATTAGCAGCTCTATGGCGGTCGGGACAATGTCCAATTCCTCGAATACCTGCTTATTCGTGAGAGAGGAGTGGACCTCGTCGTCAGAAACCTCATGGGCCTTGCCTAGGAGGAGGGCGCGCATCTTCTTCGCCAGAGACCTATCCAGGCGCCTAGACTCACTCTCCAGGAGAACGTAGGATTCTAACCCCGACCACATTCTGCCCGCTACGTTGGAAATAAACGACATGCGTTTACACCGAAGGGGTCCAGGGGCAGTCCAGAATCTGCTGAGGTTACACCAGCCAATGTTCCCAGATCGTATTCGTTCAGTGATTTCCTTTGTGTTGGACCCGTTGATATTAATATAGCCTCCAAGGTGGATCAGGTTAACGACGGGGGTGCCAAGGATCTCCTTTTCCACTAACTTCGTTTCCTGTGCACGTCGTAGTCGGACTAATGTATCTTGTTTATCAACATTTTGGGCGTATCCATCCTTCTGGAGCTCTATGTTCAGGATGTCGTTGTCGATTTTATCCAAGAGGAGGGCATTCTGGGGGGACCCCTCGGGGACGATGAAAATCTTGATCAAATCATCGATGAACCCCCCGCGACTCAAGTCCTGGACGGCGTTCGTAATCGGGCAAGGGGAGTCGAAGAGGGGGCCCGTGATGTCAGTGAGGGTGGCGCGCCAACGCTCGACGGGTAGATAGAAGGCGCCCATAAACAGCTCTGGCTCGTTAGAGTCGCCCATCCTCCCGCCCTCCCCAGGTCGCACACAAAGGGGCCCGTCCGCCGCGTCGATGCGAATCACCGCCTCCGTGCGGTGCAGCTCCAACATGCGAGTAAAATGCCTCGACGGTTGCCGAGCAGCCTGCGCATCGATGAGTCGTGAGGTAAGACCAGTTCCAAAAGCATTTCGCATATCGTAAGACTTTATCATATATGCAAAACCTTGGTGTCGAAGTTTCCACTCGAGTATTTTTACGATGGACATGAGGGCCTCCCGTCGACGTTTGCGAATACCTCCGCATGCCCAGTCGGGTGGGGAAAACTCCGAACCATACACGGTCAAGCCGATTCTGAGATAGAAGCGCCACCAGGGGCAGAAACAATGGATCGTTCTCAAGCACGCAGTAATATCTTTCACGGGATCTCCTGTCGGTCGCTTGCCCTTCTTGGGGATGAGAATACCCTGACTCGTGACGGCCTGTCTCGGGAGACGTTTCGAGCATCGGACGTGGGCCAGCAACGAGACCAGGACCGCGGGACCCTCGGCAATCACATCATTTCCAAGGGCACCTATCTTCCGTCGATCGGGTCGTCGAACCTTGATGCGGGTGCCTTCCCATCCTAAGCCCGCGTGATCCGGAGGCCCAGTGAGGGTGTAGTCAGCATCTTCGTGTCCGATACCGATCCGTGGAATTCCTGGCTTGGTGAGGGTCAGAGGGCTAAACATCATCATCGTGAGCTCCACGGGCCAACTCCAAGGGGGACTGTACCTACGGTGTCGTTGTGTCCAGATTCGTTCCCCCATGAATCGGAGATCGTCGAAGGCCTGCGTGTAATCCTCGGGGGACGGGCTCGCTCGCGTCGTGCCGATGGGGTGGACGTCGGAGGGCGGGGTGCTGAGGAGGGTCTCGACGGCTTGACTGTCCCGTATCCACATGCTGTCGTGAACCTCTGCTGCTGACAATCCTCCTGCTACACCCGGAAGAGAGACCGCTGCCAGGAAGGAGGAGGCGAGGGGACGTGCTGCAGGGAGTGCCAGATAAGAACGTTTGCGCGCGCCCATGCGTGTGCCTGCTCGTAGTCGCGCCAATTCTGCTACGCGTGCTGTCTCTCGCCGTGCCCATGCTTCCCGAAGCTCGGATTCAATAGAGTACTTCCACCAATCATCTTTCCACCGCTGGAATTTCTTAAGGTTGCGAGTGACCGTTTTGATCTCAGTCGAATGCACATGTGCGCCCTGCTCACGTAGTCGCGCACGTTCCCGAAGAAGTGTGAGGCGCTCCGCTCGTGCATCAACAACCCACTGTGGCGTACTATAGTGCTTAGAGTAGTACTTCTGAGCCGTGGAGCGTATAATATGGCTGACTACCGCCGCGTGTCTCGTGGGGTCATCGTCCTCAATGACAATGTCTAGGATCGGGGAGGCTCGTTGTAGTCCCTCGTACAGGTCTCGAAGGAATTCGCGCCTGGCGTGCCCAATCTGAAGACCTGCTGCAATCAATCCCCAATCCCAGACACAGTACCCAATGTCTTGAGGGGAGGGAGGGGCGGTAACCGTAACGTCCATGGCCATGGGTATGTGATCTAGCATATGAGGGAGTACCTGCAAACGTCGGTGGCTACGCCAACACATGGTCATGCGGGTGATGTGACATAACAATGGCTGAGGTACAATAAAATAATCGATCCTAGATCGTGCACCGCCGTTGCCAAAGAAAGAGTAGCCTAGATCATAATAACTGTTGGCCGCTGCTAACTCATGTTCAAGAAGCCGTCGGTGAACGAGTTGGCCGATGTCACTTTCAGCTGCCGCCTGGAACGGACCTACTGCGTCGTCGTCCGTGACTGTCCCGTTCTGCCGTCCAAGGTTCATGTTAAGGTCTCCAAAGAATATGGGGATGACCCTGGACGGTGTGCTGGTGATTTCTTCGAGGACCCAGTTTAGCAAACGCTGGTAGGCCACACGCCATTGACGAAGTTGTGCAGCTGCTGATGGACGTGGCTGGAAATACGCAACAATAAACCTAGCTCTGAAGGATCCCTGAAAGATGTCCACCGATCCCCCTCTGCCCTGGAGCTCAGAGGGGGGGGTGTTTACTCTGATGACGTCTTTGGCCCGAAATCTGCTGTGCGAGAGTCCGATCGAACATCCCGCCGACGCGTTGGTCATGCTCCCCCTGGCCCACCCGAAATTGATGAAGAGGTGGCGGTGGACTTTATCGTACATGTGGGGTGACCCCGGCCTGGAGCGGAGCTTGGTCCCCGCCAAGAGGAGCACGTCTGAGTTCCTAAACGCGTCGGAGACCTCCACGACCCGGCCCGTGCCCAGGAGGGTGAACGGGTTCCATCCCACGACCCGCAGCTTGTGTGCCATGGCGCGCGCGCGTGCACATGTACAGGTGCGTGTGTGGGAGGGGCCGAGGGACGGGAGGGGAAAGAGGCCTGCCCGTACCCCCCACACCCCGCCACAGCCCCCGCCGCGAGCGCCGCGCACAGCGCCGCGGGCTCGTGGGGGCCCCCCGCAGCGGCCTCGCGGGGCGCCGAGGGGAGGGGTTGGGAGCCGCCCGCGCCGACGCAGCTCGAAGCTTCGTGGCGGCTTAACACATGGTTTCGCAACAAGGATGTCCAAAAAAAGTTTGGGCACACGCTCGTGCGAATTTTTAACAAAAGTTATACTTCGCCGGCCCAACGGGCCAGAGGCGTGCTAAGAACTCCAGTAACTGGTTTACTATATTCTAGTTCGCCCGCGAGGAGCGGCCCTTGGGCCCCCCCGAACGAAAAGTACCCGACCAGGTCCTGGCAAGGTGAGACCCAAAGATGGTGTTCCTCCTCGGCGCTTCCAAACTTTCCCGAACGCCCCAGGAACGCTCCAAGAGCTCCGTGACGTGCTCGAGACGGTCCGAGGAGCGCTCGGTCGCCGCCAGACGGCCCAAGACGCCGCCAAGAAGCCCCACGAGAGCCTCAAGACGCTCTCCTTGAGAGCCTAACAAGCAAAAAGTGCCCCATTCCCGTAGGAAAGCGCACATGTTGCGCATAAGCGACGTTTCGAGGTCCAGCGCGTCCAACACTGCCCAACAGACCTTCAAGATCGCCTCAAGACGGCCCAACACGGCCCAATCAATAAGGCCCCGAGACGGCCCACGAGGCCCCCTGGACAGCCCTGGACAGTAGTCTTACGAGGGGCCCCATCGGGGGAGCTCGAATTGAACTTTCCAGCTTGCCGACCCGCACGATCGTCCCACGACGCCCAAGATGGCCTCCAGACGGCCCAAGACGCCGCCAAGAAGCCCCAAGATAGCCTCGAGAGGCTCCCCCTACAGAGCCTCAACAAGCAAAAAGTGCCCCATCCTGTTCAGAAAACATACATGTTGCCCATATACGACGTTTCGAGGTCCAGCGCGTCCAACACTGCCCAAGAGACCTTCAACATCGCCCCAAGACGGTGCAACTGACTCCCAACATGGGCCCAACACGGCCCAAGAGGGCCCCAAGATGGCCCACGAGGCCCTCAGGACAACGCAAGACAGACCTAAGGGAAACCCCATCGGAAAAACACGAATTGAACTCCCTAGCTCGCCGACCCGCAAGATCGTCCCAAAACGGCCAAGATGGCCTCCAGACGGCCCAGGACGCCAAGAAGCCCCACGAGAGCCTCAAAAGGCTCTCCCAGGGAGCCTCAACAAGCAAAACGCGTCCCATTCCCGTGGGAAAGCGTACATGTTGCGCGTAAGCGACGTTTCGAGGTCCAGCGGGGCCCCAAGACGGCCCACGGGGCCCCCTGGACAGCCCAAGACAGACCTAAGAGAGGCCCCGATCGGAGGAGCTCGAATTGAATTTCCTAGCTTGCCGACCCGCAAAATCGTCCCAAGACGCCCAAGATGGCCCCCAAACGGCCCATGACGCAGCCGAGAAGCCCCACGACAGCCTCAAAAAGCCCTCCTAGAGAGCCTCGAACACCTGGAACCTCGAATCGGATCGAAATGCACCCTGCCAGGCGTCCCTCTCCCTGCAGGACCCGCCCGCTCCCGCCCCAGGCCGCCCGAGATGGCCTCAAGACGGCCCAAGAGACCGCCAAGACGGCCCAAGAGGTTCATTTTCTCCTTTTCCTCCTTCTCCTCCTGGTTCCTCCTCCTCCTCCTCGTCCTGTTCCTCCTTCCTCCCCCTCTTCGTTCTTATCCTCCCTCCTCCTCCTCCTCCTTTTCCTGCTCCCCCTCCCCCTCCTCCTCCTCCTCCTCCTCCTCCTCCTCCTCCTCCTCCTCTCCTCCTCCTCCTCCTCCACCCCCTCCCCCTCTTCCTCTTCACTCTCGTCCTCTTCCTCCTGACTTTCCTCCTCGTCCTCGTCCTCCTCCTCCTCCTCCTCCGCCTCCTCCTCCTCCACCTCCTCCTCCTCCTCCTCCTCCTCCCCCTGCGGTCGCATTCACAAGCCGCCACCCTCCCAAACGGAAAATGCTGCGACGGATACCTCCGATCTGCGACATGGCACCACAACGACCATCCATAATCATCAGCCCATCACCGACACAAAAAAATCACCGGCCAGACCCGTGATCACCAACGACTGCCCCAAGACCACCCCGCCAGAATCTGCGACGAACCCCCGAAACCAAGTCCACCGTCACTGCGACCCCCTCGGGAATACACCCCCAAGCCGACAGAGGCGCGACATTAAGGGCTGGCGGAATGAGCGAAACGATTAGATGAACAAAATGTTCAACGTTGTCACAAAATGCAACCGAACGGGTTTCGCGCGCGCATGTCGAAATCACTCGAACGCCCTTGCGCGCGCACTGTCGCAAGAATCCTTCGCACAAGACGGGGCGAAATGCACGCGCGCGCGTTGTCGCGCGCGCATGTCGGAATCCTTCAAAAACCTCAAGATTTGCAAGGATTGCAAAACCGCGTGCCCCGAAACCACATTATTTTCATATATGTATGTGTATATATGTATATATAGATGTATAGATATGTACTTCTACACATACATACATACATACATACATGCATACCTACATACATACATGCATACATACATACATACATACATATATATTTACACATACATACATACATACATACACACATACATACATACAAACATACATACTACACACGTACATATATAAGTGTGTATAGTGATAAGAAACACAGCACACAAACAACACATGATGGCTTCGCAACCACAGATCTCGAACAACCTGCGCTCGCGCTCTTGCGAATCCTTAAGAAACCCATCGGTTCTTCAACATGTTCATGGAATTACGCCAAACGGGCCTTTCGCGCCGCGTGCCGAAGTCATTCAAACGGCCTTGCGCGCGTGCTGGGGGGGGGCACTCGCGCGCGTCGGCCGAGCGCGCGTCCAACTCCGTCTAAAACCTTCATCGCCGACTCGAGGACATCGTCATCGTTATCGGCGGGCGTGATCAACGTCGGCGCCATCGCCGGCCTCCCCGGCGTCATCGCCACCTTCGCTACTTGCATCATCGAGTCTACCGCTGTCGGCAACGACGTGATACCGCGCCCGCCCAAGTCGCCGACTCGCGCTGAAGTCCCCGCTGAGAAGTGCCCAGCGGTCAGCGCAACCGCGGCCGCGTCGGTCGCGCCAAACTAGCTGACCGCAGCGCGGGCGAGCATGCGCGGACTAGCGCGGCTGCAGAGACGCACCAGCCAGCGCCAAGCTCTCATCGCAATCGCCGCCGCATGGGTTTTGCAAACCACACTGCGAAAGGGGGGGGGGGGAGGCGTTTGCAAGAGCATGGAATTTGCCGACTCGTTCGCGCAAGTCAACTGCGCAACATAATCTGTGCAATTTCGACCTGACCCAATAAAATGCCCAACCTAGATCGCACGATAAATATTGCGCAGCACAGCTTGCACCGCAGAAGCTGCCCAACACAAATCGCACCGCATGGGGCGCGCGCCTGAAATACCGCAGCGCAGACCGCGCCGCGCATCCTGCACCGCAGTCATCACCCTCTCTAATGCAATAATAGAAGCGGCCCACCCTGGACTAATCCGCGATTTTGTTTCCTTGCGAAATCAGATGTGATCCTGGCCCCTCGCTCATCCTAAATGCGAACTCACGCCGCGCCAGCCGGGCTAGCACCCGCCCCGCTCCGCCCCGCCATCCTCTGCAACGAATGCTACGCGCGCGCTCTCGCTTATCAAAATCACCCAGTTTCCGACCCCCCCGCAAACAGAAAGCGACGCTGCGCGCGCGCGCCCTCGTCGTCGCGCGCGCGCCGACGCCCTTGAAAAGCCGCCGGCGCCGCGGGGGGTTCAAAATCGAGCGATGCGGAAGCGTATACAGGCATGCGGTATTGCAACAGCAGTCTTCAAAGAACCCCGAGCTCGCGCTCGCGCGGATTCTTCAGCGCCGCGGGCAGAGGAAACGGAGCAATTGGACTGCCCCGCCCATTCCGGCCCCCGGCCCCCCACCACGCGGGGGAGGGGCCGGGGGGGGGGTGATTTAGAGGACCAGGAGGAGCATGGCGAGGAGGACCGAAGCCCTGCGCCAGCACGCCCGGGACACCCCGCCCAACGCCTTGCATGCTTTCATGCATGTCTTCAGAAACATCCGCCATTTTCACCCCCGAGCTCCCTGATCTCCATGAAGGTTTGACGTTGCTTGCCCCCCTGGCGTTTACTGTCCTCGAAAGCAGCTGCCACGCGGCTCAGGTCCTACAATCCGCTTCATATCTATGGCTGGTTCTTGACGGCGCAAGAAGCATATTTTTCCTTTTCCCATGCGTCGTTCACCTTTCTCTTTCCTCTGGCCCGTTTTGTCTCTCCTCCTGCGCTCATTTTCTTCTTCTCGGAGCCCGACGAGGAAGAATCAGAGGAATCCGAATATGATGCGGAGGTGCGGAGCGAAATGGCTGGGGCGCGGAACCGATCCTCAGCGTCCTTCTTGGAGCTGGTCATCGGGCAGCTCGCGGCGCCAGGGTTATCATCCTCAATGGCAAGATCGATCATGTCAGCCACGGCACCTTCAGTCTGCGCGCTGCGCTGCATCGCGCCCCAGCCCCCAATTCTGGCCGCATGCGCGCGCCGAAGAACACCGCGCGGGCAGAAGACTACCATGAACAGCTTTGCGAATTCACGAAACAGAAATCAGAGGGCGTTGCAACCATGTCTATATATGCGACTATCCCATACCAATGTTTTATGCATGGGTCATGCATACTATATCCGATGGCGTGGAAACCCGCTTTGCAAGTGTTGTTTAGTGGCGGATTTCGACGTTGAATCAAAGGACAAACGGGGCGGCTGCTGCTCCACCCAACATTGTCTCCCAGCGGGGTGCATCGGTAAAGTGCCCCGCCAGAGACGGCGACATATCACGCCACCTCCTCTCATCTAATACTCCCCCGCACCGATCTACATCAGTGGCGCAGGAGGCCTTCATTCAATGACTGCTCCTGTGTTGCAGATTTGCTTCCTGGCGTGCGAACTGTAGCGTCTGTCGCATATGCTAGCTGGAATGGTGGGCCATCTGCCCGCCATGCGCCAAATCCCATGGTATACGACATCTTTACATTAGAATACATCATCCTATGAACTACTGCTGTATACTACTGGCTCTTACAGACAAGCTGCCTAGGGATTAATAAGGGAAAACCTAAATGCCCAGCTCAGCTGCTCTGGTTCTGGTGCTTGCTTGCTTCCATGCTGCGCGGCGCGCGCGTCGTCGAGACTCAGAGTCAGGCACGCGCAATGTGGACATTTGAACAGGAACGCGCGCCCACCTGCACGCGCGCGAATCCAACCATCACTCTGCACATGCGTCTGGCTGCGCTCGAGGCGCAGATCGCCGTCTCGGACACTGCGACTGTAGAGCTATGCCCGAAGAGGAAAGGAGCAGGGAGAAGAGGCGGAATCAAAGGTGGTGGCGGTGAACAGCCCTTAGAGCTGGGGAGGGGGGCGCCCGACTATCTATGCCAATGTATGTTACGCCACGGCATGCTACTAACATCTACAACTACACTTGCAAAGACAACAAGTGCCGAAACAAGTGGGAGGACAAGACTGCGGGTGGCAACATGTGAACCGCGGCAAGTGCCGCCAGCCAATCTCACCGTCTCACCAGATCAATTCACCAATCACAACCATTAAGGAAGAATGCGCGCATGGAAGGATGGAGGGGGCGCCGGAATGGAATCGCGCAGCACGCAATGCCAAGTTGCCCTCCCGCCACTGGGGCCCACCAAATTGCTCGAGATAACAAGTGGCAACCCTGCCATCCAAACGTGCGATTGTTCGTGTCAATCGCCTGCGTTTCTCTGCCCTCCCCCCATCCTCCCTCCACCCATTGCTTTTCTGTTCGGGCCGTTGGTGTCAGGCCTACATCACACTGCGTTGTCACCTGGTCACCCAGGTGGAGATTTCTCGCCGTGGTGAAATGTATCAAAGCTGCGCGATCTCCTCACTGAGTGACCATCATCGTTTTCAGGTTTAGCGTGGGCCCCGCTTGTCCGAAATCCTTTGCGGATGGGGATATGATTAATGATGAGATATTGAAACCAGGTTGAGTCTAGTCCACGGGGGACGCCGTCTACTTTACAGAGGCCCCCCCCGTCCACGAATCGAAATCCAGGATCGCAGCGCAACGCAGACTGGCACCATATCTCTCGGGGCGGACCTGCGAAACCTGACCAGGGTCACCGAGGGGCGAGGGCCGAGGGCGGCCTCGGCCTGAGGATTTGCATGGGCGCCCCAGGGATCCTCCATGCATCCACCCCCTCTCTAATTCGACGTGCGCACCGCGCGCTGCGTCTGCAATTGACCCCTGCTTCCAATACGATTGACCTCCTAGCCCCTAGACTCCTAGGGTTCAGAGAAGCAGATCTTGAAGAACCCGCACTGAGGTGCACAGCTCGAGCAACACCACGACAATGCGCACCTTTTACGGGCCAGGGGCCAGAGGGGCAGGGCCGGGCAGGGATGAGAAAGCAACGCGTTCTTGGTTCGAGGTGCAGCAGGAACAACGTTTTACTAAGAACGCACAGCGCGCGCAATGGAGCGCGGCATGCTATTGTCAGAGCCTGGCTCGATTATATATGCCATCCATATTTGGCAGCCCCTCGCAGTCCAGGAGCCGCCAATAAAAGGGCGCCGGGCGCCGTTGGACGCCGAGCGCCACATGGAAGCCAAGGAAGGAACCGAAGGCCGAAGGCGTTCCCTCTCTCTCTTCTACATCTGCATTCGATCAATCACTGGCATCACTGGCATTGCTAGAGGCCCACTCACCCACTGGAAGATCTTCCAGAGCACAGAGTTCCAAGCCGCCCAGCCTGCGGATCTGCAAGGGGAACTCGTCGGCCGTGGCCCAATGCCCGTAGTGGGCACATGCCGACAGTTGGAACGCACCAGGCTGGCCAGGGGCCTCCGCGACGTTCTCGCGCCCGCAGACCTCGGAGAAGATCGGCCAGCCCAGCGCCTACAGGAAGGCAGTCATAACAATGGGCGTGCACGGCAAAGTCTGGCGACGCGCAGCCGACCGGAATAACAAGAAAAAACAGAAACGCACCCACGTGAAAACGCCAACAACACGAGAACCAGGCAGGGATTACATCATGTTTCCTGTCTCGCTATGTTCCTGCGCTTGGGTTTGCGCGCAGCTGGGGGAAGCGAGCTGTCGAGCAACTTGGGGAACGATTGCAGCGGCGAAGCGCGACGCGGGGGCTGAACTGGCTGCTCATGCAAAGGCTGATTGTAGATGGAATAAAATACCAGCGACGCAAGGCAGCGGAACAATCCGAGAAGGATGCGAGCCCAATCCCCGCTAGACCCCCTGGCAGCCCAGCGCCTCAAGCCCACGGGGGGGGCCTGCACTTCGACTGCGCGCGCGACTTGATCAGGCAAGGTCCGGCCCCCCGGACCAGACGCGGCAGCGCGCCCGACCCCCGCCGGCGACGTTTTCCATGATGGTGGCCCCACACCCTTTGATTAGTAATGCACGCAGTAGGCAATAATTTACTTGCATGCACCGCGCGGTTGGCTCGGGCATTTCGCAGGGCGCCCGAGATCCACCGATGGCGAAACGCCGCGAATGAGGAGCTGAATAAGCGCAAACTTCACCCTGGTTGACCCGCTCGACGCAAACGCCGCCGGGGCGCTGCAGTTGCGGCGAGGTATGGGCGAGAGGCAAGAGCAAGCGACCATCGCTACCAATCGATCAACGACAACGCGCGGGGGTTCCGCAGAGGGGACTGCATGTCGCAAGGCGCGCAATGCACAACGAACTCTCGTCGCTGTCACTCGTCTCGCGCGCGATGCACCGCAGGCGCCGCCGCGCGCCCAGGCGCCGCTGCACGCGGGAAGCGAATGACCGAGGAAGAGAAGGAGAACGATCCCTGAACGCCGCCCCCCACCAGAACCTTCCGTTTCAAATCGCATGCGAACGGAAGGTCATATCTGAGTCTGTTCTCCTGTAGGAGCTTCTTCCTGTCGTCCAGGTACCGGAAGTGCACGACTAGTTCGCCGCCTCCATTGCCAGCCACAGTCGAAGCTGTCATCGGGCCTGTCTACCCCTTGCCCCCCCGCCCCCCCCCCCAACAAAAAATTAGCCTGGCGACGAACCCAACCATATGCAGTTGTCAGTACCGCAGCTGCGGGTTTCATCTTCAATGGAACTCCCCATAGGATTACGGAACGTGTGAGGGGTGTGCCGAGATGGGTGCCACTGGGGCATTCGGCGAAGCTCCCTATGGGGACATGAAACACGCGCGGGGCGTGCCGACATGGGTGGCGGAAACGCATGTGCGGGCCGCCACTGGGGCCTCCAGTGGAGCTCCCTATGGGTCCCCGAAACATGATGCTGCTGCGGGGGGGGGGCCGGGATGGGTGGCGGAGACGCATGTAAGCGCCGCTACTGGGGCCTTCGGTGGAGCTCCCTATGGGGCCACGAAGCGCGTGAGGGGTGTACTGGGATGTGTGGCGGGGACGCATGTGAGCGCCGCCACTGGGGCCTTCGGTGCAGCTCTCTATGGGGCCACGAAACGTGTGAGGGGTGTGCCGAATTGGGTGCGGGTGGTGACGCATGCGGGCGGCAGCACTGGGGCCTTCGGTGGAGCTCCCCATGGGGCCACGAAACCTGTTGTTGTGAGGGGCGTGCCGGGATGGGTGGCGGGGGCGCATGTGAGCGCGGCCGCTGGGGCCTTCGGTGGAGCTCCCTATGGGGCCACGAAACGTGTGAGGGGTGTGCCGAATTGGGTGGGTGTGGGTGACGCATGTGAGCGCCGCCACTGGGGCCTCCGGTGGATGATGGGGCCACGAAACCTGTCAGGGATGTGCCGAAATGGGTGTGCGGGACGCATGCGCATGTGAGCGCCGCCACTGGGGCCTTCGGTGGAGCTCCCTATGGGGCCACGAAACGTGTGAGGGGTGTGCCGAAATGGGTGTGGGTGACGCATGCGGGCGCGGGCACTGGGGCCTTCGGTGGAGCTCCCTATGGGGCCACGAAGCGTGTGAGGGGTGTGCCGAAATGGGTGTGGGTGACGCATGTGGGCGCGGGCGGGCACTGGGGCCTTCGGTTGAGCTCCCGATGGAGCCACGAAGCGTGTGAGGGGTGTGCCGAATTGGGTGTGCGCGACGCATGCGGGCGCGGGCACTGGGGCCTTCGGCGGAGCTCCCCATGCAGCCACGAAACGTGTGAGGTGTGTGCCGAATTGGGTGTGCGCGACGCATGCGGGCGCGGGCACTGGAGCTTTCGGTGGAGCTCCCTATGGGGCCACGAAACGTGTGAGGGGTGTGCCGAAATGGGTGTGCGTGACGCATGCGAGCGCGGGCACTGGGGCCTTCGGCGGAGCCACCTATGGGGCCACGAAACGTGTGAGGGGTGTGCCGAAATGGGTGTGGGTGACGCATGCGGGCGCGGGCACTGGGGCCTTCGGCGGAGCTCCCTATGGGGCCGCGAAGCGTGCGAGGGGTGTGCCGAAATGGGTGTGCGTGACGCATGCGGGCGCGGGCACTGGGGCCTTCGGCGGAGCTCCCTATGGGGCCACGAAGCGTGTGAGGGGTGTGCCGAATTGGGTGTGCGTGACGCATGCGGGCGCGGGCGCTGGGGCCTTCGGCTGAGCTTCCTATGGAGCCACAAAACGTGTGCGGGGTGTGCCGAATTGGGTGTGCGTGACGCATGCGGGCGCGGGCACTGTGGCCTTCGGCGGAGCCCCCTTATGGGGCCACGAAACGTGTGAGGGGTGTGCCGAATTGGGTGTGCGTGACGCATGCGGGCGGCAGCACTGGGGCCTTCGGCGGAGCTTCCTATGGGGCCACGAAACGTGTGCGGGGTGTGCCGAATTGGGTGTGCGTGACGCATGCGGGCGGCAGCGCTGGGGCCTTCGGCGGAGCTCCCTATGGGGCCACGAAACGTGTGAGGGGTGTGCCGAAAGGCAGGAGGGAGGGGGCAGCGGGAGGAAGGAAGGAAGGAGAACGCGGGGCACCGTCTCTTCAAAACGAGGACCCAACACCATAGGATGGTTGGGAAAAAAAACGACTCTCTCATCGCCCTACCACTCCTGGAACTGAAGGGCTGGGCGCTGACCGATAGTCAGTTGAAGCGCACCTACAACGAAACGCTGTCCCAACAATCCCACTTGGCACGCTCTGGGGAGACCGACCAGGTGCTGGCAACAGGTTGGGTATTCGGTCAGGACGGGCTCACCTGCCAAATCAGGGCCATCGGATTCCCTCATTCAATCCCCCATGCCCTGACCCCCCAAATCACCTCCTTAGATCCTCCTCATCCACCCCCTCTTTCCTCTCACGACGAGCAGCTAGTTGGCCGCGTGTTCGATGTGCAAGAGGCTACTTTATGCGCTGCGCTGGGTTCTGGTATGTCGCATTATCCCCCCTCCCCCCTCCCCCCCTGTCTTTGGGTTTTTGTTTGCCGCCGTGTAGAGAGACGTGCCCTCGCCCCTCAGCCAGTCGGCCCGCCCGCCTGCCCGCCTGCCGCAGCCCCCCCTGGGCCCCAGAGGCCCCCGGCAAAAATGAAGTAAAGTCGCGGTCGCGCCCGCGCCTCCTCCGATGGGCCATGAGATTCCAATTCGTCGCGGTGCCACTCCTCGCGGATAGGGGGGGGGCGCCCCAGCGACGGCCGGCGAGGGCGGGGGCCCAGAAGGACTGGCGACCAAAACCAGGCAGCCCAGGGGGGCCCGGGGAGCCAGAGTGGAGGAAAGGAGAGGAAGAGGGCAACGAGGAGGAGGGGCAGATGATGGAATCCTTTGGCGCCGCCTGGGGTCGTCTTATATCCAGACTTTGCCGCCGCGCATTTCACCGCGCCGCCTCGGGGCGGCGGATGGCGAGTGGGGGGTCGGAGGAGGAGGGGGGAAAGGAAGAAGAAAAGGCTGAGTCGAAAAGAGGGAGGGCGACGGATGAGGAAGAGGGGAAGAGGATCAGAGGATGATGATGATGCTGACGGCGATGGCGACGACGACGATGACCATCGCCACGACGACGAAAGGGGGGGGAGAGGAGGGGGCGGGGGGGATGAGGAGGGGGGGGGGGAGGAGGAACAAGAGAAGAAAGAGGAGGAGGAGCAAAAGGAAGAGGAGGGGGAGGAGGAGGAGGAGGAGGAAGAGGAGGAGGAGGAGGGGGCGGAGGAGGAGGAGGAAGAGAAGGAGGAGGAGCGCGGCCTGCCCTTGCCGCCTACGCCGCCCCCGCCGCCGCCGCGGCCTCGCGTCGCGCCGCCTCTGGGTCGCGGCCGCCGGGCCCCCGGGGTTCCTTGGTGCCCGGCGGCCGGCTACCAGAAGCGCGGCTGCGCCTGGCCCTCGCCCTTGCCGCTCTGGCCCTTGCCCTTGCCGCTCTGGCCCCGCCCCTTGCCGCCGCCGTTGCCGCCGCGACTCGCCGCGGGAGCGGCCTTCGGGCGGGGATCGGGCCGCTCGGGCGGTCTGGGCTGGAGCGGCTCGGGCTCGGGCCCGGGCTCGGCCATGGCGCGGGCGCCGTGGATGCGCGCCCTACCCCTGCAGGCCTAGATTCTGCAGCGCGGAGGCCGGGGGCTGCAGCCAGGCTGCATGGGCATAGAAGTTGAAGGATCTCCGCAGCAAAATGGTCATTTGATCGCGGACATCCTCGGCCTGCAGGCGCAGGGCTCGCAATCTGGCTGGCCGAGGCATCGCCCGGCCGCGGCCCGAGGCTGCGTCGAGCCCAGGGGGGGGGGCGAGGGCGTGGAGGAGGCCCGAGGACCCAAGAAGGATAAGAATTCGCCGGCCCAACGGGCCAGAGGCGTGCTAAGATCTCCGGTAACTGGTTAACAATTCTCTAGTTCGCGCGCCCGGGGCGGCCCCTGGGGGCCCCCGGGCGAAAAGTGCCCCGGGCGATCCCCGACCGACCCCTGGGAGACTCCCCCAGAGCGCTCCAGGAGCGCTCCAGGAGCGCACCAACAGGGCTCCGAGACGTCCCCGAGAGCCCCAAGAAAGGCCAAGAGGCCCCCAAGAGGCCCCCAAGATGGTACACGAGGGGTCCGACATGCCACAAGATCGCTCCAAGACGCCCAAGATAGCCCCCAGACGCCCCAAGAGGCCTCCAAGAGCACTCCCAAGAGGGCCCCCGGAGGCAAATTCATTGTTTTTCCTTAGGTTTTTGAACGATTTTGGAGCTTCCACCTTTTCGGCTTCGCGACGGCCCCAAGATGGCCCAAGAGGGCTCGAAGACGGCCCAAGAAGCCTCCAAATCGGTCCAAGAGGGCCCCAAGAACGCCCCCAAAGGGGCCCCAGAGAGGGAACACGAAACAACATTTCGAGCCCTCGGCCCTAAGAAGCCCCTACGAGGCCCCAAGAGGCACCTAAGAGGCCCCAAGAGGCCCCCACGAGGCCCTCAGGAGGCCCCCAAGAGTCCCCCAAGCGGCCCCAGGAGGCCCCCCAAATGCCCCCCCGAGCGCCCCAGGAGCCCCCCAAGCGGCCCCAGGAACCCCCAAAGCGCCGCATTGACACCAGGCCCTCGGGCAAACGGCAGACATGAGACTGTATGGGCCGGCGGAATGAGCGAAGCGATTAATAAAAATGGTGGGAAACACGATCTTGTTCTTTCCCCAAACTTCCTCCTCTCTTTTTCTCTCTGTTCTCTCTCTCTCTTTCTCTATCTCTCTTGTCTCGGCTCGAGAGTGCCCTGCACTCAGACTGCAGCCGCGACGCGAAGCGCCCCGCCTCGGAGTCAGACTCCCAGGCCTCGCGAGACCGGAGGGGTCCCAGCAGGACCCTACTGATTCGCGTCACCTCTCTCCCCACCAGAGCGCCCGCCGCAATGGCCCCCGGCAAGCCGGAGCGCCGTCGCTCTTCCAAGCAGCCGCCGAGCTCACGTCCTGCTGCTGAAGGGTCTCTCCTCCAACGCAAGCAGGACTGCATTGCAGCTTTCAAGCAAGCGGGGTCTGACCGCCCCACGGCCGCATACAACGGGCTCGCCGAGCTGAACGCGGACGAGCTGCAGGCCACGTACGACATGCACAAGACCAACACAAAGAAGCTCGGCAGTGCCTTGATCCGCATGTGTGCCGCCAACCAGATCAGCTACACGCTGGATCACCACCAGCGCAGCAAGCCTAAGCGCATTGGTGGTGACACATCACACCCACCAGCTGCGTCCGCACGTCTTCAGGCTGCGGACGCCCAATTCATTGCCTTGGACCCGGCCTTCTGGAAGGTCCCAGTCCTGGCCGAACCCACATCACTTGACGACGGCAAGACGTACAAGCCCAGTATCAGCCTCCACGACTACGAGAGCGGTGAACGGCTGCTGCAACACCACCTCGAGCAGGGTAAGCGTACCACGGGTCAGCTTGCGATTGCTGTCATGGGCCCAAAAAACGATAACTACGTCGGTACCGAGCTCGCCGTCCCCGTGCTGAAGCGTCACCCCAAGGCGCCCAAGTGGTCCACACGCACGTCCCCGTGACCGTGTACCAGCTGGGCACCAAGGAAGTCGCCTGCACGGAAAAAGTAGCCGTCGCCACCATCGATCCTGCCGACCACGTATGCTGGATTCGGGTGACCATACATGAAACCGAAGCCATCGCCGCAGTCCCCTCCATGCATCAGGCCTTCGAGGATCAGTTCTCGGGAGGTGCCCCCGTGAACGGTGGTCCACGCGCCAAGGGTCCTTTCCGAAGGGACTCCGCTCCACAGGACAAGGCGCGCCAAAACCAAAAGCACAGGGAGTCCAAGAAAGACGCTCGCCGCCAGGAGCTCGATAGTCAGCTCCAGGACACCTTCAAGGCCCTCTTCCACGGCAACTTTAAGCCGTCACCATCCTCGAACCCTGCAAAAGCCTAGGCAGGTATGGATCGGGCGTCGGAAAGAGGTCCCTGGCTGCCACCTTCGGCGTCAGTCTTCAAGCGGTTGACAAGGTCTTGGCGGGTTCAGGGCAACTCGGCGCCACCTACGACCTCAGCAACGTAGGTGCAGACGAGCCCACTGCAGACAAGTACCAGACCGTGTGGTTCCCTGAGGACCAGCCCATCACGATGGCAGATGCGTTCCAGAAGTCGGTGGACTTCAAGGCCCTAGGAGTCGTCAGGCACGGCAAGTCAGGCTTATTGGGGATCCGTGTTGCACGAGGGTCAGACGCCGCCAAGGCTGCTGCCGTCAGCATCCGTGGCTGTGAAGCCACCCTCGCCAAGACGCGATACCGCATCACTGGCATTGCGGCACGCCACGCCACGCTGACCCAGCTTGCTAAGACTCTCACGGGCCCGTCCGTCAAATGGGACTGTGAGGTCTACCACACCGCCTGGGACCCAGCCACTTCGGCTCAGTTTGCCTTAGTGCGCGCCCATCGTCCCCCACCCACATATACGGTACAGGTCGCAGGGTGCCCCATCCCGTGGAGCATCACCGAGGCCCCGTTGGCTGAGGTGGTGCCGAAGAGGGACAACGTTACCATTGTCACCCCTACCACTATCACAGAGCCTGTGACGCCGCCAGCCCGTGGTGGCGGCTTCAGCCCCGCCACGGGCACACTCCTAACCAAAGCGGCCCAGAGCCCTTACCTCCACGACCTCATGACTGCCACGCCCAAAGGCAAGGGCGTCGCACCGCTCCCGATCCCCAAGGAGGAGCCTCTAGCCAAGCGCCACCGATCCTCCAGTGGGAAACGCGACGCCACGCCGCACGCAAGATCACACGGCGCCCCAGGCCGCAGCTCCTCTGCACCCCCGCACGGCACGGATGGAGCTGCCGAGCAGACGGCCGTCCAAGGACCAGGTGGTCATGACCCGCAACTTGGCACGGTGGCGGCTGAAGGCGGGGGCCACACGGAAGGGGACGCTGCCACAGCCGCCGAGGTACCAGGCGACGCTGACGACGTCGAGATCCTCTCATCAGGGGATGAATTCAGCGTGGCATCTCGCGAACTGAACACCCTCGGCGAACGCTTCGCAACGGCCCCTAAACTGTCAGATGCCGCCACGACCCGCATCCAACACATGGAACAACAGCACGAGCTGCTTGCCAACACGGTGGATAACATGCAGGTTCAGCTTGCGGGCGTTCTCTCATCCCAGGCCACACTCACGGAGCACGTTTCAGGTTTGGAACGAGGGCTTGCCACCGTCGTCACTCAGCAACAGACGGCAACTACCGAAGCTGCTGCACTGCGTGGCGACATCCAGGCCCTCCTCGGGCACCTCACGGGGGGCACCATCCACCTGCCACAGGTGGCCACTCTCGAAACAAAAAAGGAGGAAGCTGCATCAGTTGCCGATCCCGTGGCTGTCTGCGGGTGGATTGACCAGCCAGGCCAGGTCACCCCAGGGACGGGGCCCCCAGGGGCTGACAAAGGCAAAGACAAGGGTCGGGCCACTCAGGAACCCTATTGAAGGTGCCTCAGAGAGCCTGCCTCAGCCCTCCGAGGAAGCGCCTTCAGAGGCATCTCTTCTCTCTTCGCGTCGTATCTCTTTCTTGTCATATCATGTCAGTTTTGGCAGCAGCACGAGCAAGCTATCTGGTGTAGGGACACCTGTCATCTTGCTGTGGGTGTGTTTGTTGCAATGTACATGAGCATGCAGGGGTATCTGAGGATGCGTGCTGACATGCAGCTTTTGGCTCATCGCTCGCGCCGCCCGCCAGGCCTCGCCATCATGTGGCGCCTTGCCTGCAGCCTGGCCCTCCCCTCGCTCGCTGGAGCACACCCGTCTTCAGGCGGTGCGCCCCAGCATGGAGGTGAGGTTTTCCTGCGACACGCTGAACGTGGGACCCTTTTCTACCTTTACGATGACAGCATCTACAAGTACGATCACTGCACCATTTTGGACCCGATCGTGAACAGCACCGTTGCCGCGGGTCCGTGCGGCATAGGCCAGGCACACAGTGGCGGCTTCAGCCCCGCTGTTGTGCCCCGCTATTGCCCTACGGGTCTCACCACTCCCCTGTGCGATAGGGGCGAACCCGAGGAGGACCCTGCTTTCTGGCACCTGATGATGATCCGCGCCCGGCTCATACCGTGTGCTGCGGCGTGGGCACCAGGTGAGGACAACCAGGACATGTTCTGGGCATGGCTCGAGGACTGCGTCCCGTACATCCTGGCGACGCTTCATCTGCCACAGTACGATCACCTCTTTCAGGAGGATTCTGAGGACACAACCGACGCCCTGCGTCAGCGCACCGCGGTCGACATGTGCGAGGACATCTGGCACAGAGCGGGCCCCGACAGGCAGCGCACCAACCGCAACCTCACTCGTATCCAGAGCAGCCGCGAGTACGCCACCCGCTACTTTGGCCTCCTTCTGGAATACCAGGGCGCTCGTGCCACGCTCGTCGGCCCTGAGGCTTTCACGGCACCTTTGCCGCCATACCTCTCACGGGCCCATGCTCTGCTGCCAAGAGGCCTCCCTCCACCCGACCAAGACGCCATGGCGTACCTCGCCGACGTGATCCTGCACCAACCGCCAGACATGCTGCCGCTCGTCGAGGCGGAGCTCGCCGCGGCGCCGATGGACGGCACCGATCAGGCCGCAGATGATCCCGTATCATGGCTGCTACAGCACATCGCGGCCAGCGATATCGGCAACATATCCATGGACTCGTTCCACGCGTCGGACGATAGCCAGGACGGCATCGATACCCAGGATCGAGACGGCACGACACCACCAGGCGACTCGGCCCAGCGTGACCGCGACAGTGAACCCTACTTTGGGCACACCTCGTTGCACAGCAGTCCGCCCCACAACTCAGCTCAGGCCGACCCCAGCGCACAGCTCAACGACGCTGAAGGCGTCACTGCCGCTGACGCGACAAGCCATTCCACTGCATCGCCAGCTCATGCCAGCCCGTGCAGTGGCGGCTTCAGCCCCGCTGCACCACTGGCTAGACCTGGACATCCCCAGACCGCAGGTGGCAGCACCACGCCCTTCACCTCTGTACACCGTGACAACGTGACTGACTCCAACCCCAGTGCCATTGGCCACTGGCAGGCCGACATCGACAACGACCCCATCGATGATGAGTACCCAGATGCCAGCGGTTCCCACGAGCCCCAGCACAGCGCAGCGGCATCACGACATTGTGGCTGCCTCATCTGCCTCTTTGTGGCCACGTACGCCATCGCGATAGCAATGCCGTACAAGGACCAGATCGATGGGTACTTGCCGACACCGAGCCGAGACCCCAGCTACCGACAACGACGACGACGCAAAGCGACGGCACCAGGCCCATCGGTGTCCACCACACCCGACGCAAAACGACATACAATGTCACGTCCACATTGTGGGCCACTCTCAAATGGACCAGCGTCAAACTCAGAGATAGCGTCTCGGGCGGAGCCACTGCAGTCGGGGTCGGCCTCGGGGGTGTCCTGAAATGGGCCAGCGGCAAGCTAGGGGCTATTGCCACGGGTGGAGTCGTGTGTGGTCTTCTACTCGTCGGTGCCAAACTTCTTGCCCAGGGAGCTGTCGGACACGTAGGAGCCCGCATCTGTGCGCGGGCCCTGGACTCATCCACAGCCCAGTGGTGCCTCCGCTGTTGCCAACCGAGCAGGAGGCCGCGGGACGAGGCCACATACAAAATGCCGTGCACGCTCGCCGACGAACACGACGACCAGCATGTGCACGCACTCCGACATCCGCTGCTACAGGAACACTACGCCGCAGCAGTTGCCGCCGCAGTCGCCGATGTCACTACCGCCACCACCGCCGCCATCGTCGAAGTCACTGCCGCCGTATCGCGAGCCTCGTCTGTCACACCAAGATCGACCAGCCCGTCTCCACGAGACGGCTCCAAGAGCGGCGCGGCATTCGGTAACCTACCGACTAACGAGGATGCCACAGCACACGGCAGCGACACCGAGGCAAGGGAAACGCGTGAGCGCACCCACGATAGCCCGTGGTCCATCTTCCGACATGCTGACGCTCGTGGTTCCTCCCCCGACGCGGACACCCAACCACCACGACGGCGAGCACGCTATGCATCACCCGACAGGCCCCAGGCGCCTTCAGGCCCTGGTATGCCTTACACAGCCCTCAAGCCACCGACACGCAACTTACGCAACACCATCCAGCGCGACCCAGCGGTCCCCGTGCCGCCGAAGAGCATACTTAACGCCCTGTATCAAAACGGCTTTGCGCTAGGAACAGTGGCGTGTCTACAGAGGACATCAAAGACGCTCTGCGACTCCACGACCATCCTCGATTTACTCATGATCCAACACTCCAAGCGCTGGGGCCGTGGACGGACATCATGCAGAGGCCACCGAACCGCCTCACTTGGGTGCTGGAAGACTCGGGCGGGAACTCAGGCGAGACAATCTTCCCATACCTCACGTGGGACCTCCGCCAACCCACCACCGACGCGCCCACTGTCTTCTGGCATGGGACCCGCGGCGACCTTGCGGCCCGTCTTGCTGCCAGTGGAGGGCACCTCTTGCCAGGTCCCCGCCGTGAAGCGAAGGGCCGAACTGGCACCAACGTTGGCCGCACGTACGCGAGCGTGCACCCTTCGCTGGCCGCGTGGTACGCAATGCCGCCCCACCCGCCCTACAGTCTTGAAGACGACACCCTCGCGTGGGGACCCATCGCACTCTGGATGTGCGAGGCCACCCAACCACCGCGCGGGGAAAACAGGCACAACTACGTGAAAGGGGAGGCCCACGGAGCGCGCCTCATTTACCCTCGGGTCCTGAGCCTCCTCATCCGCATGGACTGGTGTGCCCCCACAGAAGCTGCTTCCAGGTGCCGTGCCCTTCCACACGCCTATGGCATGGGCGACTGCGCGCACGCCCTCCACATCGCTGGCTACGATCATCCAGATCTCCGTGAGGCGGCTGAAGCTCACGACCAGGAAGCTAGCACCAGGCGCAGACCAGCCATCGCGGCAGCATGGCCACCGCCGCAGGCGCTATACTCGCCAGAGGCAGCGCGAGTATGGGCCAAACAGCACTACGACACGGAAGCAGCCACCAGGGATGACCCTAACCAGCCCCGCCCACGCGTCTCGCTTCACATACTCCAGCTGGACCCGAAACCACTCATCGACCTGGTGTACACTGGCTTGCAAGCTGTCCCCGTGCGGGGGCACCCTGACGCACGCGGGTCGCGCCCCAGCGGCTCCAGCCCTGGGGCCGCGTCGGGCCCACCACGCACGTACAAGTCAGGCACAGCCCTGGCGCACAGTCCAGACCGCTCATCGACGTCATCAGGAGCCGACGAACGCCGTACGCCTTCCCTCATCAGCGCGGCCGCCGCCCTCGCCCGAGGCCGTGCCCGCCCACGGCGATCTGCCTCTCGCTCGTCACGACAGAGTGGCGGGAACTCCACCTCAGACAACAGTGGCATCGAGACGTGGGAGCACATTGTGACGGAAGAGGAGCCGACTGCCTACCACGTCCTCGCCTACCACGTCCGTGATGTGCGGACCCGTGTCAATGCCCCTGGCATCGAGGTCTGGCTTGACCCTGGTGATCACCACGACGGTGCCTACTTACCGTGGGGGACGACAGTCATGGGCCACCGCGTTATTGACCCTGCGGTGGCGGGGCGGGACGGCTGGGTCATCCTCCACCACGACCACGGCGACACCACTACTAAGCTCTGGGCACCGACCCAAGTCCACGTCAAAGCGGACGACACCTGGCGCACCGTCATGGTACCAGCGGACATGGGGCCCCAGTGGATCAGGTGCCATGCCGAGGACGCTCGCCTCCCCGCCGAGGTTGTCCGCACTACAGGCCAATCCTGGTTTGCTGACGTCTGGCCCTTGTGGGATCGCCCGCGACCCCACCCAGACGACCCAGGCACAAATGAGCATGCGCTCCCGCCTTTACCAGGACGCTGGTCTTGCCTACAGTGTCGATTCCAATGCTGTCAGTACTGTGCGGCTCGCCGCAACACGCAGCTCGGCACCTCGGGCCAACCAACGTGCCCAGACTGCGGCCGCAGCGGACTGCGTACACTCATGGACTGGTCCACGGACTACTCGTGCAACAGTTGGACGTGTGCATACAGCACCAACAACAGGGACTCCGACACATGCTGCCTGTCCAGCAGGTGCCCCCATCCCCCCAGGCCACACAGCCTGCTCGACGTCCGTGCCACAGGGATGCCGCCGCACATCCTTGCCCGCCAATTCGGCAACGCGCCAGCCCTCCACGACCTTAAGGAACCCCCCCGAGCGCCTTCAGGCCCCGGGGGGGAACCTCCACAACCAGGGCAAGCAGGCTACCAGGGTCAATGGTACTTCCCACCGCAGCCGCGGCGCGTCCCCAGGCAGGGACTGCCTGACGGCACAAGGCGGCCACCTGGATTCACAGGAACGGGGATGCCCGAAGAACCTTCCCCCGACCAACCGCTTTGGAGGGAAGGCTACGTGCTCTTCAGTCCCCACCAGGCCCTCAAGGAGGAATTCACCTTCAACAAGACGGTCCGCCGACCCTACTCCCTAGCCATTACCAACATGTACAGGGATCGTGTCACGGTCAGGACCGTCTGCGAGTCGATCGCCGAGCGCATCCACACTACCCGCACCCGCTGGCGAGACGTGGTACTGTACTGGGACGCCGAGGGTGGTCCTGGGCCTCAAGCCCTCGACTACGACATGCGACTCTGCGACGCCATGGTGAGCCGTGCCACGACCGAAGCCGAGCTAAACCACGACCGCAGCAACCGTGGTAGTTTCTGCCTCTATGGACCAGCGCACCAGCGAGCCGTCAACATCACGGCGATCTCCGAGCCGCAGAACATCGACTACATGGAGCATGTGCGGCGATACTCACCCGTAGGGGGGACCTACCCTGACCACGCCTTCGAGCACGTCTATCGGGGCTGGCAGCGGCCCGACGTGCCCACCATCCTCCCCGACACCCGTCCCCTCTCGAGAGCCGACTGGCAGCGTCACCAACAGCACCAGCAGCGCATCCAGCAGCGGGACCAACGTGACGCAGGACAGCAGGGCACGCCACGCTACCGCTCCCCCGCGCGAGTCCCGACAGGCGGTAACACGGCCTACGACGGGGTTGCCGCCTACTACCGTGGCCCCATAGGTGCCAGGCCCGCGGCTGCTGGAGCAGCCGCCTCCAGCTACGGCCACGCCCCCCACGCCAGGGTACACCCAGCGGTCATCGGCTACCCGCGTGCACCCGTGCAGGCCCTAAGGGCCACCTCGCCAGTGCCAGGGTCCACGCGCGCCTGGGGCCTTTACTCAGGCCGACATGATGGCACCTCCAGCAACCAGCCCGCAGTGATAACCCCTGCGGCTTCAGCCCAGGGGGCTGCAACAAACCGTGGCAGGGCTGGGCGCCCCGAAGGATGGCGTGATGCGAACGTGCGCGCTTGGCAACCGCGCCAGCACACGCCCCCGCCAAACGTGGCTGCAGCACTGCGCCCTGCCCAGGCAAAACCTGCCCCACCTGAGCGGGAGAGGCAGCCGCTTACCCCGCTCGTCCTCACGCACATCCAGGCGCATCACAGCGCCTCCCCGCGGCACAGCGAGGGAAGCGCCCACCACGTCAGCCCCCGCCCCGACGCTGTCGACCCCGACCAGGCCACAGCCATGGCGGAGGGCGGCACAAGCGCCTCTCGCCAGCCCAGCCCATCACCCTGCGCGGCGCCGATCCGATCCCCGAGCAGGGCGGATTCCGAGCGCGCTAATGCCCAGGCGACCTCGCCACGCGACCGCCACACGGGCGGGCGCGTCCCGCGCAGCAGGACCTGCAGCCGCCACAGTTCACGCAAGGCCCCAGGGAGCTCCACGAGCTCGCCGCCTCGCGAGACTCAGGCTGATGGCCGAGCCCCCGAAGTGGTGCCACGCTTCGGAGCCAGCGTCATCGAACCTGGCCAGGTCGACCTCGAGCCGACGCCGTCCACGGACCACGAGCCGCCGCTGCCCACCCGCGTGATCGTCCCCATCGACGAGGCGCCAACCTTCGACCCGTTCAAGAACAAGTACCGTGTCAAGAACCTTGTGGCGGGTTTCGGCGGTGGCTCACCGCTCTCACCTCAGAGTCGGGGCGGAGCCCCCGCCACCTCAGCCGCTGCCGCGGCAGCGGCGGCCCCGCGGGGAATCAGCCCTGTCCGCAACGTGGGCCTCACGGCAGCGGGCATGGACGAGGCCCAGCGCCAGGCCTCCGACCGTGCTGCTGGAGCTGTTCCACCAGATGCTGCTCATCAAGATACTGACGGGGCGGGCGCGCCACCGCAGGAGGGACCAGCGGTGTCGCGTGCGCAGTATATGCGCGTGCGTTGTGCCGCCGCCGCGCCTAGCCGCCGCCGCTGGTTCGCTTTTGTTTTTGTGTTCGGCAGGACGGATCGAGGAGTCGCCTCCCTCTCCCTCTGCTGCCGTCTCACCTCTCCTCCCCTCGTCCCCTACGGTACTGGAGTGAGGAGGATTTTTCGTGACATTTTTACTGACGTTTATGAACCCCCCCTGGCGCAGTGCCGACCGTGTCCCGCCTATACTTCTGGCCTGACGGCGGCTTCAGCCCCGGTCAAGCTAATCCATAGGAACGCCATGAGCTCCTACTGTGGCCAAGCCTCCTACCTGGGCGAGGGTCAGGCTGACCTTCACCGTGCGGGGCGTGCAAACCCCAGTTCCACCGATGGAGACGGGCCAGGTCGCTCCATACACCTCGTCAGCCTTAACATCACCAGTCTCTCAGCGAATTGGCCAACCATCACCGCCCTTGGTGTCGACCACAACGCCGCAGTCATAGCACTGCAGGAGACCCGACATGCCAAGCCGACTAGACAAGCCATCGCTACCAGCGCCGCCAATCCACTCCACGGAGGATACCACGCCAGTCTTGGACCTGACCTAGATCTGGCGCGAGCCCAGCGCAGAGCTGCCCACGGCGGCACAGACCACACCGTTGTGGGCAACACTGGCGCCTCGGGAGGGGTCGCCATCCTCTCTAAGGATGCCATTGTCGACTCCACTGTCGACGACAATGCGCCCTGTATCGTCGCCCTCAAGGCCAAGAAAAGATGGCACGAGGTCTTTCTCCCGCTCTGCACTCAACACCGCCGCAGGCGGCGACGAAACAACCACGGGCCCGCGGGGATCTACATAGCGAGCCTCTACGGGATTGCTGGAGGAGACAGCACAGCTCTTTTTCGGCTCGCTGACTGCGCCGCCGCTAGGGTCGGCTCAGCCCCCTACTTCATCTGCATGGACGCCAATACGAACATCGACGACAATCCACACCTTCTGCACATGTTGCAGCACGGATGGTTCAACGTTGCTGAGGGCACACCAGACCACACCATGCACACATACGGCAATATCCCTGACTGGGACCGCGTCACCAAGTGCCCCCGCACTTCGCGCATCGATTATATCATTGCCAACCAAGCGGCGCGATCCCTTGTCACCGACTTCTGCTACCTTCGCGACTTGCCAGCGAAGTCTCATGTTGGCCTGCAGGTCACGCTAGACCTCAGTCGCCTCGACCATACGGCCCGACGTCTTCTTGCCCCCACGCCCTACCCTCCCGACGATGGAGCTCATGAGGGTCACGAGCTGCAGGCACTAGGGACCCTCATCGCTGGGCGATATCAGGACCGCATGGAACAGGCCGACACACGCGACGACGTGGAGCGCATGTTCGCCCTGGCTAACGAGGCCAGTCATGAGTACCATCTCACCCGTCTGCGCGACCTGCCACCTCCACCGCCCGACCACCCAAAAAAGAAGCCCCCCACCATGCACGGGCTCACGCCCACGTTCGAAGATCGACCAGTTGTCCCCCGCGCCTTCCCCACCTACGGAGCTTCCACGATACACATGAACCGACTGCGCAAGCTCCATCGGCAACTCTGTGAGCTCCGTTTCATCGGACAGCACCATCATTTGGATTGCCGTGCTATCCCGCCGTACCTCGCGCAGCGCATCGACTGCACGTGGACCGCGGCCCGCCTCTTATGCCACAAGCTGCGCCCCACGGTTCTCCTAGACTTCCCCGAGGCCTGGACCCCCGACGAGCCAGTGCCTCACGGAGAGCACCTTGACGTTTTGATCCAACACCTCGACTTGGAGCTGGCGCGACGTGCGAACCGTGCCAAAGCTGAACGCATCAAGATATGGGCTGAGGGCGTCCGCGAGCCAAGCGGGCGAAAGGCGGCCATATACGCACGGGCTGCTGACAGCTCGCCCACGGCGTATCTCCGCACGCCTACCACACCTGACGATACGCAACTCCACTGCGACACCAACGCCTTTAAACCTGACGAAGCTTGCACGGACGACAGCGACGCTGACACCGAAGCTGGCGGCTTCAGCCCCAGCGACGGTAGTTCGCCCGACACGGACAGCGACGAAGACCACACTCGTGAACCACCACCTGCGCAAGTCCCCGACATCCTCCCTGCCAACGCCATTGTTGCTAACACCAAGGACATGCTGAAGCTCATGGTCGACACCTGGGAGCCCATCTTGGGCAGGTACCGTGCACGTGCGGGACATGACGCCGAAGCGACGTGGGCCGACTTCTACGACGAGTACCGACAGGAGCTGCCTACGCCATCACCAGCTACCCCTTTCCACCTCACCGACGACCAACTCATCCACTTCATTCGCACCCGTTCACCGCGCCGCGCGGGGGGACTGGACGGCTGGACTACTAAGGAGGCTAAGGAGTTACCCGACGACATTCTTCGCCTCTTCGCCAGCGTCCTACGCGCTATGCAACGCACTGGCACCATCCCAGAACCCCTCCTCCACGTGCCAAACCCGTGCCTCCGAAAAGGCCGAGGCGAACTCCCAACGGACCAACGACTTCTCTCGGTGCTTTCCGTTTGGATGTATGCGTGGGAAGCGCCAGCTTACCGCAGCCTCACGGACTGGCGGAAAGGATGGACCCACGCCACGAGTTTTGGCGCTGTCCCCAAAGCTACCATTGGGGACGTCAGCACCTCTCTTGCCCTGCGCATCGAACACGCCAGGGCCTTACTCCTTCCCTTAGCTGGAGCTGCCCTGGACCGACAGAAGTGTTTCGACTACCTCATCACGGACATCTGCCTTAACCTTGCGCTTCACGCGGGGTGTCCCCAAGACATCGTTACTGTCCGCAGAAACTTCTACAGTCGCCACAAACGCTACATCCGCATGAACGGTGCGTACTCTAAGGAACTGGCCAGGACAAACGGTCACCTCCAGGGAAGCTCTTGGTCCCTGGACGACATTAAGCTGCTCATGTGTGTGTGGACCAAGAGACAGCATCGATACGTTCCGCGATCACTCAGCACTACCTTTGTTGACGACAGCAACTCCACTACTCACACCGCGCCTGAGTTGCAGAAATCTCTTGATGAAACCGCCAAGTTTGATCGATTTTCTGGTCAACGCATTCACCCTGGCAAAGTGGCGGGGTGGGCGCTCACCGACGAGCTTCACACCGCCGTTACCCAGCTCACTCTGGCGGAACGGCCCTTACGCGTGGTCGACTCCTTCAAGCTCGTCGGGAGTTACATCAACGCCGAGGCAGCGCCGGCTCCAGCCGCGCTTAACCTCACGGCCACCGCTGACGCCCGTGTTCGCAGGGCGACTAGTCGCCTGCCGCGCATTGGCAAGCTCCCATCACCGATGCTTATTAAGGCGCGGCACGCCCGTTCCCTTGATGCCAGCGTCTGTACCACGGGCACCGACATTCAAGCCCCATCAGGCCCCGTCAAAACTGCCTACAACCATGCCCTTAAGGCGGCTATCCGCCCCAAGGGAAACAGGTGGGTCGAGTTTTGGACTCTCATGGCCGTGTGCGTCCCAGGACACGCCCTGGAGATTGACGCCATTATGCAGCGTGAAGTCTTCCTGTGTCTGCGGCGACAGGTTAACCGCGACGCTACTCTCTGCGGTCTCGTCAGGGATCTCCAACACCATGTCCAGACCCTTTTCGGGGGAGGACCTGTAGGACGACTTGTCCAGACGCTTCAGCAGCTCCGTTGGACCTGGCCCACATTTGGCATCATGTACGACGACTGGGGCTGTCAGATCAGTTGGCTGAACCTTACCCCAAAACGCCTTCCTTCACATGCTGCGAGCCTCACAACGCAGAGCCTTTCTGAGAAAAATCAAGCCACGGCGTCATGACCTTGGACACCTGGCCTCTGTCAGACAGGGCCTCGACCTCTTCGCCAGCACGTGGCTCGCCCGAACGAAAGGAGCAGCCAAATGCAACGCATGGCAGCTGGCGCTCCTCCTGAACTACCTGTCGGGCGGGGACCACACCCAACAGCGACGATCCCGATCAAACACGTCCGCTGACCCCAGCCCCATCTGCCGATACTGCGACGAGGAAGAGGAAACTCAGGAGCACACTGTTCGCGACTGCAAGTGCTGGGCCCGAGAAAGAGTCCCTCTTACCACCCTCATCAGTGACGAGCAGTGGGCCCGTCTTCCGCCGCACACAAGACACTGCGGGCTCTTCGATGAAGACCCAGCCCTCCTCGACCTGCAGGCCGACCTCGCGAGGGACCCGCTACCTCAGCCCATACCGCGGCCCCCACCTGAGGGAGATCCTGCGGCTTCAGCCCAGGACTCCTACACCACCTACCTTGACCATGACACTGGTTGGACATGGGTCTACGCTGCCACGGACGGTGCATGCACCAACCAAGCCATCCCATTGCTTGCACGAGCGGGCTACGGCGTCTACTACGGCATCGACCACCGCATGAACTACAGTGCACGCGTTCACGGCATTACGCAGAACGCACAGCTTGCGGAGACCCTCGCCATTGTCCACCTCACGGCATGTGCTGAACGGCCCGTACACGTTTTCGTGGACAACCAGGCGGTGGTTGATGGTTTCCAAAGGATCATCGACGGACACTCACCACCGCAGGGCACGCACGTGGAGCTCTGGGAAAAGATCCACCGATGCGTCATGGCCAAGCCCAACATGTTCCGCGTCGAGAAAATCGCAAGCCACCTGGGCGACATGGGCATCGACCTCGGGCTCATCGGGCCCATCGCGGAGGAGTTCAATCGTCAGGCTGACGCCCTCGCCACAACGGCGGCACGTACTCATAACCTTCCAGACGACATTGTCGAAGCTGCCAAATCACGACATCGCCAAGCGACCGTGCTTCATGGAGTCGCTGTCGCCATCTACGAGCGTAGACACCGTACACTCCCCCTCCCACACCGCAGGGCTGGGTTCACAGCTGCGGAACTCAACAAAATGGAACCAAATCCCCTGCTGTCTGACCAGGCACCACCCGCGGCTGGACCAGACATCCCACAGAACCCGGACGAGCTCTGGGCCGAGGCCCAACGGGCGATATTCGACGAACAGGAGGACGACCCGTTCGGCTTTGGTGGGGGCCTGGACTTCCTGGGCGACGGGCCAGCCAGCGCCAACCCTGCCCCGTCGGGTACCCGCACGGCGCCCCCGACTCCGCCATTGAGAGCGGCAGCGCACCCACATGACAACGCCGCTCATTTTCAAGACGCTGACGAACAGGAGGATGACCTGTTCAGCTTCGGTGGGGGATCGGACGCTTTGGACGACGGACCAGCCAGCGAAAACCCCGCCCCGTCGGGAAACCTCTCGATCCCTACTGCGACTCCGTCCCCGAGAGCGATATCGCCCACATACGATGATATCGGCCACCGCCAAGACGCCGACCATGACCTGGGTGACCCCCGCGGACTGAGTGGCATGGAGGACGCACCGCCGATACCACACGCTGCCGACCATGCCGCCCTACCGAGACGCCAACCTTCTACGCGACCGACCTCAGAGCCCTTGCACGGCATCACGACTGGTCCCACCGCGCAAACCACTCCGCCCCCCCACCGCCGGCAGCCCGCGGGGGCGGCTTCAGCCCCCCCGCAGGGTACTAAACCAGACAGGCCCTCGTGCCCCATCCACGCTTCCATCGTTGCTGAGCGAGAGGAAGCGGCTCTCCCGACCTCTCGGGGCGTGGCCCTAGCGGCTCCAGCCCTGGGGTCGCGTCGGCCCCTCCAGTCACCCTTCAAGGGTGACGGACGTCAGCGTACAGGGTCCCGCACTACGCTAGTCCACCATTTGGACAGGCGTACCGAGGACCTCGCCTCTGTCTCGAGGCCCTCGGCTGCTGGCACTGAGCAGCCACCCCTCACCGACCGCGAAACCGAGCTGTCACAGGCTATGGCTGCCCTCCAGCAGAGGTGCTTAGCTCTCGCCGCGGACCTCGCCGCCGCCCAAGCTCGTCAAGGCCCTCTACTCCAGCGCCTCCACAGCGCTGGGCGAGCCTTTGCCGAGCTGCTCACGGCCTCGCCCGATGGTGCCGTGCCGTCACTCAACATCCAAGCTATGTTGTCATCGTTCCGCGGCGCTCCACCTGGTGCCCCGCGCTAATCTCCTCCTTTCTGCCTGCCCGTGTGTACGCGTGGCTCCGCGTCCACGGTGTCAGGGCGTGGGGGCGGGGGGTGCCCCGTCACTGCGCGCCGCTTAGCGGCCAAGCGCCCAACTGGCGGTCTGCCAAGCCGCCTAGCCACGTGTCAGCACGTCGCCTTTCTTGTTGGGGCCTTTTTCCTCACGCGGTCTGACAGGTGAGATCATCATCGTCTGTCCGCCGTCTGTAGCGTCTGTCGCACTGCGCCGGGGGAGGGGGTTTTTGTTGCCCGCCCTCGTATCTAAAGGCTGCACCGCCGCAAATAGTGTTGCGAGTTGTCGCACCGCAGTGCGCCTCGCGGACGGACCCTGGTCCGCCTACTTGTCCGATCTCTCTCTCTCTCTCTCTCTCTTTCTCTCTTTCTCTCTTTCTCTCTTTCTCTCTTTCTCTCTTTCTCTCTCTCTCTCTCTCTCTCTCTCTCTTTCTCTATCTTTCTCTCTCTTTCTCTCTCTTTTTCTTTTTTTTTTTTTTCTCTCTCTCTCCTCTCTTCTCTTCTCTCTCTCTCTCTCTCTCTTTTCCCTCTTCTCTCTCTCTTCTCTCTCTCTCTTTCTCTTTCTCTCTTTCTCTCTCCTCTCTCTCTCTCTCTCTCTCTCTCTCTCTCTCTCTCTCTCTCTCTCTCTCTCTCTCTCTCTCTCTCTCGGCTCGCGCTTTCCCTCCCCGGAGCTCCCTCGCCCCCAATCTGGCTGCCGGCGCCGAAAAGGAACGACTTCCAACAATTGGTGGGGGGGCGCTTTCTCTATCGCGCGGCCGACGCGCGAGAGTGGCCCGCGCGGCGCCCTTCGACGCGGATCGTGCCATCCCAGCACCCGCGCAAGGGCGCGCGAATGACGTCGGCACGCGAGGCGAGAGGCCCGTTCGGCACAATTCCGTGATCACGTGGAAAAACTATTTCTTTTCTAGAGAGTTCGCAAGAGCGGGGGCGCACGCTTTTTCCCAGCCATCCTGTGGTGTTGGGTCCTCGTTTTGAAGAGACGGCCCCCGCGTTCCTCTCCTCTTCTCTTCTCCCCGCCCCCCCTCCTCCCCTCCCCCCTCCTTCTCCCATGCGTTTCACCAGCCCAGCACAACGTTTCGTGGCCCCATAAAGGCGGCCCCACCGAGGGCCCCAATGGCGCCGCCTGGATGCGTCCGACACCACCCAGCGCAGCCCTTGCCCCCTGCGTTTCACCCACCCAGCACAACGTTTCGCGCCCCCACAGAGGGCCCCACCGAAGGCCCCAGCGGCGCCGCCCGCGTGCGTCGCCACCACCCAGCACAGCCCTTGCTCCCTGCGTTTCGCCCACCCAGCACTTCGTGGTCCCACAGGGGGCTCCACCGAAGGTCCCAGTGGCGCCGCCCGCATCATGCGTCCGCCCAGCCCTTTTCGTGGCCCCACAGAGCGCTCCACCGAAGGTCCCAGTGGCACCGCCCGCGTGCGTCCGCCACCGCCCAGCGCAGCCCTTGCTCCATGCGCCTCGCCCGCCCAATACAGCGCTTCGTGGCCCCATGAGGAGCTCCACGGAAGGTCCCAGTGGCACCGCCCGCATGCATCCGCCACCACCCAACACGGCCCTTGCTCCCTGCGTTTCACCCACCCAGCACAGCGCTTCGTGGACCCATAGGGAGCGCCACCGAAGGAGATATTCACACTTGCGGTACTCACAACTGCATTGGTTGGGTATTTCGCCAAGCTAATTTGAACATTGATGTTGCGAAACCGTATTGTCGCATCCTGTTCGACACTCGGTTTTGAAATCGTTGCGGTACCGACGGTTGTTGAAGGATTTCTGCACGCGCGCGACGACGCGCGCGCGCTTCGTCACATTTTTTGCAGAGGACTCTCGCGGCGGCACTCGCGCAAGGGCGTTCGAACGATTTCGACATGCGCGCGCGATGCCCGTTTGGTAGCATGTTCTCTAAATGTTGGAAACAACTATGGTTTTCTTGGGAATTCGTACTAGAGCGCTCACAAGCTTTTTCCCAACCCTCCTGCGTTGGGCTTTCGTTTTGAAAAAGCAGTGTGGTCGCCCCGCCCTTCCTCCTTCCTCCTTCCCTCTCCCCCCCTCCTCCTTCTCTCCTGTCTGCTATGTTCCACCACTATGGCTCGCGGTGCCCTGGTGGGCTGCGATCTGCGAAACTGTCGGCACTTCCGCGGGCTCCTGGGGGGCCCAGCGGAGGTGCGTCACACGGGGGCCACCGCTATGGCTCGCGGTGCCCTGGGGGGCTGCGATCTGCGAAACTGCCGGCACTTTCGCGCGCTCCTAGGAGGCCCAACGGAGGTGCGTCATACGTGGGCCGCCACTATAGCTCGCGGTGCCCAGGGGGGGCTGCGATTCGCAAAACTGTCAGCATTTTCGCAGGCTCCAGGGGGGCCCTGCGGAGGTGCATCACGCGCGGGCCACCGCTATAGCTCGCGGTGCCCTGGGGGGCTGCGATTTGCGATGCCGTCGGCTCTTTCGCGGGCTCCTGGGAGGCCTGGCGGAGGTGCGTCATGCGGGGGCCACCGCTATAGCTCGCGGTGCCCCGGGGGGCTGCGATCTGCGAAACTGCCGGCACTTTCGCGCGCTCCTGGGAGGCCCAACGGAGGCGCGTCATGCGCCGACCGCCACTATAGCTCGCGGTGCCCTGGGGGGCTGCGATCCGCGAAACTGTCGGCACTTTCGCGCGCTCCTGGGAGGCCCAGCGGAAGTGCGTCATACGCAAACCACCGCTACAGCTCGCGGTGCCCTGGGGGGCCGCGACCTGCGAAACTGTCGGCACTTTCGCGGGCGCTTGGGGGGCCCAATGGAGGTGCGTCATGCGCGGACCACCGCAAACGCCCCTTGTGTGTCCGTTTTGTATTTTCGCCGCTGCTCGTCTTGCTGCGCTCTTCTGAAATCGCTGCTGGGTGCGCTTCTTGCGCACTGCGAGTCCTTTCAGAATGCCAATCAACCTTGAGTGGTCCTGAATTTACTCGCCGCGTGCATGGAAAGGGTTGAGTGCGTCGCAGGGCAACGTTTGAAAACCAGCGTTGCGCAACCTTGTTTTGTATGCAGTTTGGACACTCGATTTTGAAATCCCTGCGAAAACGACGTTTTTTGAAGGATGTCGGCAGGCGCGCGCGACGACGCGCGCGCGTGCACGTTGTCGCATCCGCTGCAAGGGACTCTTGGCAAGTGATACTTTTGGATAAACGAGCGCGCGCGTAATATGCGTTGCAAAGGGCGGCGGGGGGGGGGCCGATGCCGGGCTGCCTGCGACGGCGCGAATTCATATTTAGGATGGGCGATGGGCCAGAATCCATCGTACATTGCAATACGAAAAGGGGAGGCGATAATCCCGACGGGAAGGGCAACATCAATTCTCGATGTAGACAGAAGAACTGATTTAACAAACGAACTGACAGATCCCATGCTCGGGCAAACATCCCACCCACCCATCTGCAACTTAGCTTGCAAAACCCATGCGGCGGCAAGTCCGATGCACGCTCGACCTTGGCCGGTGCATCTCTGCGGCCGCGCCGACCCACGCGCGCGCGCAGCGGCCGCCTAGTTTGGCGCGACCTGCAAGTCGGCGACTTGGGCGGGCGCGGTATCGTGGCAACTTCGACAACGGTAGACGCGATGATGATAGTAGATGCTGGCGACGATGTCGACGACGACGACGAAGGCGCAGCGAGAGCGGGCGCCGATGTTGATCGCGCCGACGACAATGACGGCGCCCTCGCGTCGGCGAACACGGTTTTGGAAAGAGTTCGACACGCGCGCGCGGCCGTCGCGCGAGAGCGGCCCGCGCGGCATCCATCGACGCGGATCGCGGCCCCCAAGCACGCACGCAAGGGCGCGCGAATGATGTCGGCATGCGGCGCGAAAGGCCCGTTTGGAATAATTCCGCGAACAGGTTGAAGAACTTGCGGTTTTCGCAAGAGCGCGAGCGCGAGCTCCCTTGAAAACTGATGCCGCGAAACCATATGTGTTGCTGTATGTTTGCTGGGCACTCGGTTTTGAAATCGTTGCGGATCCAATCGTTCTCGACGGAGTTCGGCATGCGCGCCCGATGATACGCGCGCATGCACTTCGCCCCGTGTTCTGCAAAGGAGACTCGCGACGGCGCGCGCCCAAGGGCGTTCGATCGATTCGGACATGCGCGCGCGAAGCCCGTGCGGAAGATGTCTGCACATGTTGAAAGACCTGCAGCTTTCTTAACAACTCGCAAGCGCGCAAGATTTGTGGAAAGCTCCGCGTTGCGAAACCCTGTTTGATATGTTTGCGTTGTCAGCTCGGTTTGGGAATCCTTGCAAAAACAAGAGATTTGAAACGATGTCGGCACTCGCGCGCGACAACGCGCGCGCGTGTACCTCGGCAGATGTTTCGCAAGAGCTTCTTGCAATACCATTCCCTACCTCGGCTCTGCCTAGAAGGGTTCTTGCTCGCTTGGCTTAAAGGGGCCGGGCAGTGCAAACCGCCCCAGGCGGTTCCCCAAGTCCCCCGGGAGCCAAGCAAAAGCAATAGTAAAGGTAAAAGCAAGCGCGCGGTTCCCCCAGCTGCGCTCCCTGGGCGCCAAGCAAAAGCAAAAGCAAAGGCAAAAGTGAAGGCAAAAGCGAAGGCAGAGCAAAAGCAAAAGCATTGCATATCATAGCATAGCGTAGCATTAGCATAGCGCAGCATAGCACAGCGCACCATAGCATAACATAGCATAACATAACCTAGTCTAGCCCCGCCCAGCATAGCATTGCTCAGCATAGCATAACAAAGCATAGCATAGCAGAGCAGAGCATAGCATAACGCAGCACAGCATCCACTGTTGCTGCTGCTATATATAAATACTTTTGTGTGTGCGCACGCATGCCCCATGCATGTCGTCCGTCTGTGGACCATCTTGAGCCCTTAGTGGGGCAGCATGGGCCCTTAGGATTCACGAAGGTTTCGCACAGAACACCGGCCGAGAGACATGAAACCCTACGTATTATCGCATGTCCGAAATGTCTTTCTATATATGCAGATATAGGTGTAGATATAGATGTAGGTGTGTTCCTAGATGTAGATGTAGGTGTCGATGTAGATGTAGGTGTAGATATAGATGTAGATGTAAAGAACTCCCCAGTGCCCCGCCCTCATCTCCGTGCCTGCTTGCTTGTGCTGCTGTCTCGGCGACTTGCTGCCTGCTTTCTGCTGCTGCTTCACTTGCGGCGTGGCGTCGGCGGTTCTGGCGCTACTACTACTACTACTACTACTACTACTACGACGACGACGACGACGACGACGACGACGACGACGACGACGACGACGACGACGACTACTACTACTACTACTACTACTAGTACTACTACTACTACTAGTACTACTACTACTACTACTACTATTACTACTACTACTACTACTACTACTACTACTACTACTACTACTACTACTACTACTACTACTACTACTACTACTACTACTACTACTACTACTACTACTACGACTACTACCGCTACTCCTACAATTACGACGATGAGGAGAAGGAGGAGGACGGCGTTTACCGCTCCCACTAATGTTGCTCTCCTAGAGGCTCCAACTCCTAGGTAGGGTCGCACTGGGGTAATGTTATTTGATAAACGAGCGCGCATAATACTTCCTTGCGGGGGATGGCGGGGGGGGGGCGATACTGGCTAGGCCGGGGCGGCATGGATTCGCACTTAGGATGAGCAATGGGGCAGAATCACATGGCAATCGCAATACGAGAAGGGGATGCGATGATACGGGGGGTGGGTAGAATCCACTGTCCCTTGGGAGAGGAAAATGGATGTTGAACCAACTTGACAGATGCCATGCTCTCCCAAACATCCCATCCTCCCATCTGCAACTTAATTTGAATTAAAAAAATGCTGCGGCAAGTGCGATGAGGCCTCGGCGTGGGCTGGTGCATCTCTGCGGCTGCGCCAGCCTGCGCATGCTCGCGCGCGCAGCGGCCAGCTAGTTTGGCGCGACTGGCGCGGCCGCGGTGGCGCTGACTGCTGGGCGCATCCCAGCGGGCATTTCACTGCGAGTCGGCGGCTTGGGCGGGCGCGGTATCATGGCAACGTCGTCGACAGCAGACGCGATGATGATAGTGGCGATGCTGGCGACGATGCTGACAGCGACGGCGGCGCGGCCAGCGACGGCGCCGATGCTGATCGCGCTGGCGAACGATGACGGCGACCCCGCGTCGGCGATGAAGGCTTTGGAAGGAGTTCCGACGCGCGAGAGCGACCGCGCGGCATTCCCAGACGCGGATCGCCCCCCCCCCCCCCCCAGCACGCGTGCAAGGGCGCGCGAATGATATCGGCATGCAGCGCGAGAGGCCCGTTCGGCGGAATTCCACCACAAAAAATGAAGAACCGAGCAACCAAATGTGTTTGGTGTGGTTTCGGAACGCTCGGCTTTAAAATCCTAACGAAACATGAGGGTTTTGAGCGCGACGACGCGCGCGCGGGCACTTCGCCGCATTTGCAGTAGCGGGATCTCGCGACAGCACACGCGCAAGGGCGCTCGAGCGATTTCGGCATGCGCGCGCGAAGCCTGTTTGGTAGCATGTTATCAACATGCTGAAAACGCATGGTGTCTGAAGAAATCGCAGAGCAAGAGCGTAAGTTGCATGTGTCTGAACATCCGCGTTGCGAAACCATGTGCTTTACATATGTTCGGCACTTGATTGTGCAACACTCACGAAACCGAAGGATATTGAACAAATCTGGCACGCGCGCGCGCGAAGACGTGCGCGCGCACTTCGCCCCATTTATTGCAATGGATTCTGGACACTGACGATTTGCGATAAACGAGTGCGTGCGCAGATTGTGTTTTGCAAAGGGTGACGCTGGGCTGGGACGATGTGAATTCATGTTTCAGATGGGCGATCGGGCAACACAGCATGCAAATGGCACCGCGGAAAAAAAAAGCGCGGATAACCCGGGGAGGGGGCGATGGCGACAGCGGCGACGGGCGGCGCCGCCCATGGAAGCCACCTCTGGCCCCGAGCGGCAGAGTCGGCGATGGCGGCGGCGGCGACGGGTGGCACCGCCCGTCAAAGCCGCCACTCGCCCCGAGCGGCGGCGACGGCGACGGCGACGGCGACGGCGGCGGCGGGGCCCGCAAAAACCGCTACTCACCCCGAGACGGTTAAGCCAAGCAAGAACCCCTGAGTGCAAGCACCGTTTGAAGAACATTCTGCACATGCACATGCAAATATCTTTATATACTCCGACCAGTCGCGCGACGCATTTATCTGTTCTCGTTAAACGTACCGGGCTAGTACTTTCGAAGAATGCAATCTCTGATTGGCGGCTCGTCGCCTTCGACCCCCAGCAGGCGGCGGCGCCACCCTCTGAACGGGCGCTCCACTGGCGAACCCACCGATGCCAGACAAGCACTCCGATGCCATGCAAACCTCTGGCTAAGCCTTGCGAAACCAACGCTGCCAGGCAACAGCTCTACCAAACAGCTGGCAAGCAAAAGCTGCTAGGTATCAGCTGGCATGGAGGCGAGCCACCTCCAAGGGAAAGAACAGCGGATGCTCGGCTACTCACCTAAGCGCACGCATGGAACACGTGCAAACTTGCACCGATCCCGACTGGGGTGAGTGGTGCTGGACCATAGGTCCATGAATAATGTCGACGGTCTGCTTCTACGCGCATCTTCGCTAGCTTATGGGAATCTACACGGCGCCCCGGCAACGCGTGAATGTATTAGGATGGGGCGGTGGCGACCTCTGTCAAGGTTACGCAGACAGCGGGTCGGGATACCCCTCGCCGTGTAAACCAAATGTGCAAGAGCTCGAAGAGCTTATGAACAGACAGCACTGGCGAGCCAGACTTCTCCCCCACTCTATCTTCAACAACAGCTCACTGAACGCGCGGGCCCGGCGCGCGCCCAGTTGCACCTCATTGGGGCCGACATCCTGCAGATGGCGGCCAAGATCTCGGAGAGAAGCGGAGGCGGTGGGGCGGTGAGCCGCGGCAGCGGCGGCCGAGAGGGCAGGGAACAGGGCTCAGGCGCGCAAGCTCGAAGAGCTGACGAATGGGCAACGCTGACGAGCCAGACTTCCTCCGCACTCTATCTGACGCAACAACAGCTTTCTGAACGCGCAGGCCGGGCGCGCACCCAGCGAAATCTTGTGGAAACAGCGGCGACGCACAGTTAAATACATCCCAGCCCCACGCTGTGCTCTGACGAGACAGACGCTGTCCGTCACGATCGAAGAAGCCACGCAGCCCTGGTCGACACCATTTTAGCCAAGTATTGGGCGGCCGCAGTGGTCAAGTTTACAAGGCTACCTGGAACCTTGCCAACGAGAACTAGGCGGGGCTTGCCGAGAAGTCACGGACACGCCCACAAAACATACGATTGACGCGATGGGGGCTAGGCGCCCACCAGTCCACGAGCCGAGTCCTCATCCGCCACAGAATTCCGAACGAAAACGGATCAAGAACTAATCGCGTACCCGACTGTGGCCCCACAGCTTAGCCATGCCCTGCTCTTTCCAAGCCAGGGACGGGATCGGGCCCTCACAAATCAGAACTATCCGAAACTGGATGGAAGCCCGAATGAGACGACGAGTGGAAGCCAGGCTCCTATTTGCAGCACGCAGCCAGTCGGCCTGGGCAGGGGTCGGGCTCGGCATCCCGCACACACGCACCAAGGGCTCTTCATTGTGTAAAGAGGACAGCTGGACCAAGACGCGCAGGGAAACGCGCGCCAGATGCCCTTGACGAGCCCTGCGGCAAGCCCAAGATAATATTCAGAACCACGCGATTCGTTGAATCGAACTCGTGCCCCTCAAATCTATCGAAGGCCATTCCGGATTTCCCTAGCGTGATAAGTGCTTTGAGGATGGAAGGGGGGGGGGGCCCGAGAAGAAATCAGAAAAACTTGGCCGTCAAGCGACAGCCGACAGGCCTCGCCAAGATGCCCTCGCAGTCGACGCTGTAACTCGCGCGCCAGGAGATGCCGGACAGCAGCAACACCAGCGCCCACGCTGTGATCAGGCCTCAAGCGCGCCCGCGGCGCCGACCGCGGGTCGAGCGGCGCCAGAGGCGCGCGGGCATCCCGCGGGATGTCGTCGAGGCCCTTGGCGATGTCTTGGCCGTACTCGCGAGTGGCCAGGGCTATGTTCGCGGCCTGCCTCAGCGCGCGGGCGCGCTTTGAGGCCGCGGCCCGCCGCCCGCCCCTGCGCTTGATCTCCACGAGCGCCCGCGCGTTCCTCAGCGCGTCGTCGGGCGCGCCCCCGCGCCTCAGCATGCGCGGGCGGGGCCGGGGCCCGGCCAGATCGCCCAGCTCGGCCACCCGCGCGAACATCCGCGAGAAGCTCTTGCAGTCGAAGTGGAGGAAGAAGTCCTGGGAAGGGGGCCCAACTCGGGCGTGTCCAGCAGCAAGATCTCGACGAACTCGTGAGTCTTCGACGGCACGGCCAGCTCCGATGGGGGCTAGCAGCATCAGCATGGCCCAATGCCTCGTCCCACTCGCCGGGCGCGGCTGCAACAGCTGGCCCGCCGTGAGCGCCAAGCACTCGCTCGGGCGCAAGTAGGTCCAGAACGCGAGCACCGGGCAGGAAGCGAACCCACAGCCCACCAGATTGCAAGGCACAAGCCAAGGTAATGGCACGCGGCTGAGTCCTGGCGCCAGACGGCGGAAGCCCCGACGGGCGTTCCTCGCCAGCAGGAGCATCGACCCGCCCAGCACAGTCAGCCCTGGGATACGGAACTACACGCTGGCTTGCACCGTCTCTCCTGCATCGTGGTTGTGGCCCTTGAAATGCAGATCCTCGACGAGCGCTATGTCGATCTCGGCAGCCGTGCTGAGCGAGCCGCCGTTGCCCCTCGCCCACCTGCGGAAGTCGCCGAAGCACCGATCGCACAGCGCCGCCGAGGGCCTCGCGACTCGGCTGGCCTCCACGAGGTAGACCCCAGGTCGTTGCAAATCATCGCCTGGCTGCCGCGCCCCTGGAGGCGGCGCCTCGCCCTCGCAGGCCGCTGCTGCGTCGGCGGCAGCGAGGGCCCCGCGGCCTCGAGCGGCCGCTCTGCCGGCAGCGGCCCAGCGGCCGTCAAGCCGCCCAGCGCGCCCCCCCACTGAGTCGTTCGTCGCCACTAGCACTCGAGGACGCGACAGAATACTGGTCAGAGCCGTCGTCGACGAAGTGCCCGGGGAGGTCGAGCGGCGGAGTAGGCCAGAGGGGCGCCTGCGCCTGGCCCCCCGCCAGCACTAGGGCCTCCGCGGCGGCACTCCGCTTGGGCGAGGGCCTTAACTGCAGCTCGGAGCGCGCGGCGTTGCGCGTCCTCGGGGCATGGCTGACCTGTGCAAGCAACGCGAGGATCGCTTGGCCCCGGCGCACAGTCGCACCTCTGAGTCGACTCGCGGCAGACTGAAGCCCGCAGCGGTGCTCGCTCGCCCCCCGCCCTCTCACTGAACTTGTAGCAGACGCGGGGCAGCGAGGGCAAGTGCCTGCGTGGGATGGCACACCGCGCGAAGTGGCCTAACAGCGAGTGCAGCTCGGGCCCATTGGCGCGCCCAACTGCCAGCACGTGAGACAGCGCGAGCCTGACCTTCCAGCGCCTTGCGCGGCCCGCCTGAATCCTACCAGAAACGCCATCGAAGTCCAGGTCAGCGACGCGCGCGACGTCGCGCCCATGCTCGATCGACTTGCAATCTAGACTATCGGCAAGGAGCTGCTCGAAAACGACGTCGCCGGTGACAGTGACGCAATCTTCGCGCGCGCCCGCTATGCCGGCGTTGTCGACGTAGACCGCCGGGCCGACGCGGGAGCCGCTGAGGTCGGGGGCCGGGCGCTCGCCCGCGAAAAGCTGCTCGGTCGGGGTGCCAACCTTCTTAACAGAGGCTGTCACCATCTGCTGACAAGAATGCAGCGCCCAGGACCAGCCCGCGACCGTGACCTCGAAGCGCGGGCCGAGCCATTCGCCCGAGCCCAGGTCCAAGGGGGCGAGTTCGCGCAACAGCCGACCTGAGACACGAGGTCGGTAGATATCATCTGGGACCCCAGGCGGCGCACGCACACGGCAAAAGCCGCATTCAACATCAGGTTACGAGAAGACGACGTCGTCTTCTGACTGCAACTCGACATTAGCCCACGCTCCAGGCGCGGGCAAGGCCGCATGCTCGGCTTCCCTAAACCGGGCGTTCACCAGCCTCGCGTCGAGAATCGCCCCTTGCATCCCGTTCTTCCTGCACGCGAAAAAGATGCCGACTGCGGGGGCCTTGCGACTGCGCAACGACACGAGACCGAGGGGGTGCATCTGCGAGATAAGCTTGGCATGCATTATCTGGTCCCTGATCAAGCAAGGGTCATAATAAGGTGTAACAAGATGTCCTGCCATTCCACTCCGCGCGACTGTCTTGACGCAGATGTCCCACTTGCAAAAGGCGCCGCCGCGGAGCACCTGCGAGCCATCAGCCACGCGGCGAGACCAAGTCACGCTGGAAAGCAGCGCAGGGGGTCAGCGACATCATATCCCGCTCGATTGCCGCAATGCCCCTCGATGGCTTCCGCGGCCGCGCACGGCGGAGGAGGCGCCGCTGGGGAGACGTGGGCCAGACGGCGGCGCGCCTCAGCCTGAGCCCGCGAGCACCCAAGCGCAACTCCCTGCTAAACTCGAACGCTGCGCGAATCACCGATGCTCTCCATTGCTGAATTGACGGCTGCGCGCCAACGACTCTTAGCCCGCAGTCGCTGTCGAACTGATCTCGACGGCCCAGAGAAGCCCGAGTTGTTTTGCAGCTCGTCGCAGGATGGTCGGGCGGGCCGGCCGACCCCAGCTGAGGTCGCGCCCCTGGGGCGGCGCCCGTGGCCGCTGCTGCCCGCCTGTTGGCCCCCGCCTTCGCGCCTCCGCGCCCTTCGCCGAGCCCTCGGCCTCGGCCTCGGCCGCGGCCTGCCTGGGCAGGCGGACCGCGCCCGCGAGGCCGCGCGGAGGATCCGCCCCGGCCGCCGCGGCTCCGAGGGCGGCTTGGCGCGGCGCCGCGGGGGGCTGCGCGCGCGACAGCTGTCGCTCCTCGCGGAGCTCGCGGCGCCCCCTGGCCACGGCGCTCTCGCGGTGGAGCCCCGCGGCCCCGTGCTCCTCCGCAGGGCCGCGCGCGGCGCGGCAGTGACGCAATCTTCGCGCGCGCCCGCTATGCCGGCGTTGTCGACGTAGACCGCCGGGCCGACGCGGGAGCCGCTGAGGTCGGGGCGCTCGCCCGCGAAAAGCTGCTCGGTCGGGGTGCCAACCTTCTTAACAGAGGCGGTCACCATCTGCTGACAGAAATGCAGCGCCCAGGACCAGCCCGCGGCCGCGACCTCGAAGCGCGGGCCGAGCCACTCGCCCGAGCCCAGGTCCAAGGGGGCGTGTTCGCGCAACAGCCGACCTGAGACACGAGGTAGGTAGACATGATATGAGACCCCAGGCGGCGCACGCACACGGTAAAAATCGCATTCGACATCCAGGTTACGAGAAGACGATGTCGTCTTCTGGCTGCAACTCGACATTCGCCCACGCCCCAGGCGCGGGCAAGGCCGCATGCTCGGCTTCCCTAAACCGGGCGTTCACCAGCCTCGCGTCGAGAATCGCCCCTTGCATCCCGTTCTTCTTGCACGTGAAAAAGATGTCGACTGCGGAGGCCTTGTGGCTGCGCAACGACACGAGACCGAGGGAGTGCACCTGCGAGATAAGCTTGGCATGCATTATCTTGTCCCTGATCAAGCAGGGGTCATAATAAGGTATAACAAGATGTCCTGCCATTCCACTCCGCGCGACTGTCTTGACGCAGATGTCCCTAAAAGGCGCCGCCGCGGGGCACCTGCGAGCCGTCAGCCACGCGGCGAGACCAAGTCGCGCTGGAAAGCAGCGCAGGGGGTCAGCGACATCATATCCCGCTCGATTGCCGCAATGCCCCTCGATGGCTTCCGCGGCCGCGCACGGCGGAGGAGGCGCCGCTGGGGAGACGTCGGCCAGACGGCGGCGCGCCTCAGCCTGAGCCCGCGAGCACCCAAGCGCAACTCCCTGCTGGGGTCGAACACCGATGCTCTCCACTGTTGAATTGACGGCTGCGTGCCAACGACTCGAAGCCCGCAGTCGCCGTCGAACTGATCTCGATGGCCCAGAGAAGCCCGAGTTGTTTTGCAGCTCGTCGCAGGATGGTCGGGCGGGCCAGCCGACCCCAGCTGAGGTCGCGCCTCTGGGGCGGCGCCCGGGGCCGCTGCTGCCCGCCTGTCGGCCCCCGCCTTCGCGCCTCCGCGCCCTTC
>CAUYUJ010015471.1:696998-801871 GCA_963575745.1 Prorocentrum cordatum | reverse complement strand
ACCAGGCGACTCGGCCAGCGTGACCGCGACAGTGAACCCTACTTAGGGCACACCTCGTTGCACAGCAGTCCGCCCCACAACTCAGCTCAGGCCGACCCCGGCGCACAGCTCAACGACGCTGAAGGCGTCACTGCCGCCGACGCGACAAGCCATTCCACTGCATCGCCAGCTCATGCCAGCCCGTGCAGTGGCGGCTTCAGCCCCGCTGCACCACTGGCTAGACCTGGACATCCCCAGACCGCAGGTGGCAGCACCACGCCTTTCACCTCTGTACACCGTGACAACGTGACTGACTCCAACCCCAGTGCCATTGACCACTGGCAGGCCGACATCGACAACGACCCCATCGATGATGAGTACCCAGATGCCAGCGGTTCCCACGAGCCCCAGCACAGCGCAGCGGCATCACGACATTGTGGCTGCCTCATCTGCCTCTTTGTGGCCACGGACGCCATCGCGATAGCAATGCCGTACAAGGACCAGATCGATGGGTACTTGCCGACACCGAGCCGAGACCCCAGCTACCGACAACGACGACGACGCAAAGCGACGGCACCAGGCCCATCGGTGTCCACCACTTCCCGACGCAAAACGACATACAATGTCACGTCCACATTGTGGGCCACTCTCAAATGGACCAGCGTCAAACTCAGAGATAGCGTCTCGGGCGGAGCCACTGCAGTCGGGGTCGGCCTCGGGGGTGTCCTGAAATGGGCCAGCGGCAAGCTAGGGGCTATTGCCACGGGTGGAGTCGTGGGTGGTCTTCTACTCGTCGGTGCCAAACTTCTTGCCCAGGGAGCTGTCGGACACGTAGGAGCCCGCATCTGTGCGCGGGCCCTGGACTCATCCACAGCCCAGTGGTGCCTCCGCTGTTGCAAACCGAGCAGGAGGCCGCGGGACGAGGCCACATACAAAATGCCGTGCACGCTCGCCGACGAACACGACGACCAGCATGTGCACGCACTCCGACATCCGCTGCTACAGGAACACTACGCCGCAGCAGTTGCCGCCGCAGTCGCCGATGTCACTACCGCCACCACCGCCGCCATCGTCGAAGTCACTGCCGCCGTATCGCGAGCCTCGTCTGTCACACCAAGATCGACCAGCCCGTCTCCACGAGACGGCTCCAAGAGCGGCGCGGCATACGGTAACCTACCGACTAACGAGGATGCCACAGCACACGGCAGCGACACCGAGGCAAGGGAAACGCGTGAGCGCACCCACGATAGCCCGTGGTCCATCTTCCGACATGCTGACGCTCGTGGTTCCTCCCCCGACGCGGACACCAAACCACCACGACGGCGAGCACGCTATGCATCACCCGACAGGCCCCAGGCGCCTTCAGGCCCTGGTATGCCTTACACAGCCCTCAAGCCACCGACACGCAACTTACGCAACACTATCCAGCGCGACCCAGCGGTCCCCGTGCCGCCGAAGAGCATACTTAACGCCCCGTATCAAAACGGCTTTGCGCTAGGTAACAGTGGCGTGTCTACAGAGGACATCAAAGACGCTCTGCGACTCCACGACCATCCTCGATTTACTCATGATCCAACACTCCAAGCGCTGGGGCCGTGGACGGACATCATGCAGAGGCCACCGAACCGCCTCACTTGGGTGCTGGAAGACTCGGGCGGCAACTCGGGCGAGACAATTTTCCCATACCTCACGTGGGACCTCCGTCAACCCACCACCGACGCGCCCACTGTTTTCTGGCACGGGACCCGCGGCGACCTTGCGGCCCGTCTTGCTGCCTGTGGAGGGCACCTCTTGCCAGGCCCCCGCCGTGAAGCGAAGGGCTGAACTGGCACCAACGTTGGCCGCACTTACGCGAGCGTGCACCCTTCGCTGGCCGCGTGGTACGCGATACCGCCCCACCCGCCCTACAGTCTCGAAGACGACACCCTCGCGTGGGGACCCTTCGCACTCTGGATGTGCGAAGCCACCCAACCACCGCGCGGGGAAAACAGGCACAACTACGTGAAAGGGGAGGCTCACGGAGCGCGCCTCATTTACCCTCGGGTCCTGAGCCTCCTCATCCGCATGGACTGGTGTGCCCCCACAGAAGCTGCTTCAGGTGCCGTGCCCTTCCACACGCCTATGGCATGGGCGACTGCGCGCACGCCCTCCACATCGCTGGCTACGATCATCCAGATCTCCGTGAGGCGGCTGAAGCTCACGACCAGGAAGCTAGCACCAGGCTCAGACCAGCCATCGCGGCAGCATGGCCACCGCCGCAGGCACTATACTCGCCAGAGGCAGCGCGAGTATGGGCCAAACAGCACTACGACACGGAAGCAGCCACCAGGGATGACCCTAACCAGCCCCGCCCACGCGTCTCGCTTCACATTCTCCAGCTGGACCCGAAACCACTCATCGACCTGGTGTACACTGGCTTGCAAGCTGTCCCCGTGCGGGGGCACCCTGACGCACGCGGGTCGCGCCCCAGCGGCTCCAGCCCTGGGGCCGCGGCGGGCCCACCACGCACGTACAAGTCAGGCACAGCCCTGGCGCACAGTCCAGACCGCTCATCGACGTCATCTGAGCCGACGAACGCCGTACGCCTTCCCTCATCAGCGCGGCCGCCGCCCTCGCCCGAGGCCGTGCCCGTTCACGACGATCTGCCTCTCGCTCGTCACGACAGAGTGACGGGAACTCCACCTCAGACAACAGTGGCATCGAGACGTGGGAGCACATTGTGACGGAAGAGGAGCCGACTGCCTACCACGTCCTCGCCTACCACGTCCGTGATGTGCGGACCCGTGCCAATGCCCCTGGCATCGAGGTCTGGCTTGACCCTGGTGATCACCACGATGGTGCCTACTTACCGTGGGGGACGACAGTCATGGGCCACCGCGTTATTGACCCTGCGGTGGCGGGGCGGGACGGCTGGGTCATCCTCCACCACGACCACGGCGACCCCACTACTAAGCTCTGGGCACCGACCCAAGTCCACGTCAAAGCGGACGACACCTGGCGCACCGTCATGGTACCAGCGGACATGGGGCCCCAGTGGATCAGGTGCCATGCCGAGGACGCACGCCTCCCCGCCGAGGTTGTCCGCACTACAGGCCAATCCTGGTTTGCCGACGTCTGGCCCTTGTGGGATCGCCCGAGGCCCCACCCAGACGACCCAGGCACAAATGAGCATGCGCTCCCGCCTTTACCAGGACGCTGGTCTTGCCTACAGTGTCGATTCCAATGCTGTCAGTACTGTGCGGCTCGCCGCAACACGCAGCTCGGCACCTCGGGCCAACCAACGTGCCCAGACTGCGCCCGCAGCGGACTGCGTACACTCATGGACTGGTCCACGGGCTACTCGTGCAACAGTTGGACGTGTGCATACAGCACCAACAACAGGGACTCCGACACATGCTGCCTGTCCAGCAGGTGCCCCCATCCCCCCAGCCCACACAACCTGCTCGACGTCCGTGCCACAGGGATGCCGCCGCACATCCTTGCCCGCCAATTCGGCAACGCGCCAGCCCTCCACGACCTTAAGGAACCCCCCCGAGCGCCTTCAGGCCCCGGGGGGGAACCTCCACAACCAGGGCAAGCAGGTACCAGGGTCAATGGTACTTCCCACCGCAGCCGCGGCGCGTCCCCAGGCAGGGACTGCCTGACGGCACAAGGCGGCCACCTGGATTCACAGGAACGGGGATGCCCGAAGAACCTTCCCCCGACCAACCGCTTTGGAGGGAAGGCTACGTGCTCTTCAGTCCCCACCAGGCCCTCAAGGAGGAATTCACCTTCAACAAGACGGTCCGCCGACCCTACTCCCTAGCCATTACCAACATGTACAGGGATCGTGTCACGGTCAGGACCGTCTGCGAGTCGATCGCCGAGCGCATCCACACAACCCGCACCCGCTGGCGAGATGTGGTACTGTACTGGGACGCCGAGGGTGGTCCTGGGCCTCAAGCCCTCGACTACGACATGCGACTCTGCGACGCCATGGTGAGCCGTGCCACGACCGAAGCCGAGCTAAACCACGACCGCAGCAACCGTGGTAGTTTCTGCCTCTATGGACCAGCGCACCAGCGAGCCGTCAACATCACGGCGATCTCCGAGCCGCAGAACATCGACTACATGGAGCATGTGCGGCGATACTCACCCGTAGGGGGGACCTACCCTGACCACGCCTTCGAGCACGTCTATCGGGGCTGGCAGCGGCCCGACGTGCCCACCATCCTCCCCGACACCCGTCCCCTCTCGAGAGCCGACTGGCAGCGACACCAACAGCACCAGCAGCGCATTCAGCAGCGCGACCAACGTGACGCAGGACAGCAGGGCACGCCACGCTACCGCTCTCCCGCGCGAGTCCCGACAGGCGGAAACACGGCCTACGACGGGGTTGCCGCCTACTACCGTGGCCCCATAGGTGCCAGGCCCGCGGCTGCTGGAGCAGCCGCCTCCAGCTACGGCCACGCCCCCCACGCCAGGGTACACCCAGCGGTCATCGGCTACCCGCGTGCACCCGTGCAGGCCCTAAGGGCCACCTCGCCAGTGCCAGGGTCCACGCGCGCCTGGGGCCTTTACTCAGGCCGACATGATGGCACCTCCAGCAACCAGCCCGCAGTGATAACCCCTGCGGCTTCAGCCCAGGGGGCTGCAACAAACCGTGGCAGGGCTGGGCGCCCCGAAGGATGGCGTGATGCGAACGTGCGCGCTTGGCAACCGCGCCAGCACACGCCCCCGCCAAACGTGGCTGCAGCACTGCGCCCTGCCCAGGCAAAACCTGCCCCACCTGAGCGGGAGAGGCAGCCGCTTACCCCGCTCGTCCTCACGCACATCCAGGCGCATCACAGCGCCTCCCCGCGGCACAGCGAGGGAAGCGCCCACCACGTCAGCCCCCGCCCCGACGCTGTCGACCCCGACCAGGCCACAGCCACGGCGGAGGGCGGCACAAGCGCCTCTCGCCAGCCCAGCCCATCACCCTGCGCGGCGCCGATCCGATCCCCGAGCAGGGCGGATTCCGAGCGCGCTAATGCCCAGGCGACCTCGCCACGCGACCGCCACACGGGCGGGCGCGTCCCGCGCAGCAGGACCTGCAGCCGCCACAGTTCACGCAAGGCCCCAGGGAGCTCCACGAGCTCGCCGCCTCGCGAGACTCAGGCTGATGGCCGAGCCCCCGAAGTGGTGCCACGCTTCGGAGCCAGCGTCATCGAACCTGGCCAGGTCGACCTCGAGCCGACGCCGTCCACGGACCACGAGCCGCCGCTGCCCACCCGCGTGATCGTCCCCATCGACGAGGCGCCAACCTTCGACCCGTTCAAGAACAAGTACCGTGTCAAGAACCTTGTGGCGGGTTTCGGCGGTGGCTCACCGCTCTCACCTCAGAGTCGGGGCGGAGCCCCCGCCACCTCAGCCGCTGCCGCGGCAGCGGCGGCCCCGCGGGGAATCAGCCCTGTCCGCAACGTGGGCCTCACGGCAGCGGGCATGGACGAGGCCCAGCGCCAGGCCTCCGACCGTGCTGCTGGAGCTGTTCCACCAGATGCTGCTCATCAAGATACTGACGGGGCGGGCGCGCCACCGCAGGAGGGACCAGCGGTGTCGCGTGCGCAGTATATGCGCGTGCGTTGTGCCGCCGCCGCGCCTAGCCGCCGCCGCTGGTTCGCTTTTGTTTTTGTGTTCGGCAGGACGGATCGAGGAGTCGCCTCCCTCTCCCTCTGCTGCCGTCTCACCTCTCCTCCCCTCGTCCCCTACGGTACTGGAGTGAGGAGGATTTTTCGTGACATTTTTACTGACGTTTATGAACCCCCCCTGGCGCAGTGCCGACCGTGTCCCGCCTATACTTCTGGCCTGACGGCGGCTTCAGCCCCGGTCAAGCTAATCCATAGGAACGCCATGAGCTCCTACTGTGGCCAAGCCTCCTACCTGGGCGAGGGTCAGGCTGACCTTCACCGTGCGGGGCGTGCAAACCCCAGTTCCACCGATGGAGACGGGCCAGGTCGCTCCATACACCTCGTCAGCCTTAACATCACCAGTCTCTCAGCGAATTGGCCAACCATCACCGCCCTTGGTGTCGACCACAACGCCGCAGTCATAGCACTGCAGGAGACCCGACATGCCAAGCCGACTAGACAAGCCATCGCTACCAGCGCCGCCAATCCACTCCACGGAGGATACCACGCCAGTCTTGGACCTGACCTAGATCTGGCGCGAGCCCAGCGCAGAGCTGCCCACGGCGGCACAGACCACACCGTTGTGGGCAACACTGGCGCCTCGGGAGGGGTCGCCATCCTCTCTAAGGATGCCATTGTCGACTCCACTGTCGACGACAATGCGCCCTGTATCGCCGCCCTCAAGGCCAAGAAAAGATGGCACGAGGTCTTTCTCCCGCTCTGCACTCAACACCGCCGCAGGCGGCGACGAAACAACCACGGGCCCGCGGGGATCTACATAGCGAGCCTCTACGGGATTGCTGGAGGAGACAGCACAGCTCTTTTTCGGCTCGCTGACTGCGCCGCCGCTAGGGTCGGCTCAGCCCCCTACTTCATCTGCATGGACGCCAATACGAACATCGACGACAATCCACACCTTCTGCACATGTTGCAGCACGGATGGTTCAACGTCGCTGAGGGCACACCAGACCACACCATGCACACATACGGCAATATCCCTGACTGGGACCGCGTCACCAAGTGCCCCCGCACTTCGCGCATCGATTATATCATTGCCAACCAAGCGGCGCGATCCCTTGTCACCGACTTCTGCTACCTTCGCGACTTGCCAGCGAAGTCTCATGTTGGCCTGCAGGTCACGCTTGACCTCAGTCGCCTCGACCATACGGCCCGACGTCTTCTTGCCCCCACGCCCTACCCTCCCGACGATGGAGCTCATGAGGGTCACGAGCTGCAGGCACTAGGGACCCTCATCGCTGGGCGATATCAGGACCGCATGGAACAGGCCGACACACGCGACGACGTGGAGCGCATGTTCGCCCTGGCTAACGAGGCCAGTCATGAGTACCATCTCACCCGTCTGCGCGACCTGCCACCTCCACCGCCCGACCACCCAAAAAAGAAGCCCCCCACCATGCACGGGCTCACGCCCACGTTCGAAGAGCGACCAGTTGTCCCCCGCGCCTTCCCCACCTACGGAGCTTCCACGATACACATGAACCGACTGCGCAAGCTCCATCGGCAACTCTGTGAGCTCCGTTTCATCGGACAGCACCATCATTTGGATTGCCGTGCTATCCCGCCGTACCTCGCGCAGCGCATCGACTGCACGTGGACCGCGGCCCGCCTCTTATGCCACAAGCTGCGCCCCACGGTTCTCCTAGACTTCCCCGAGGCCTGGACCCCCGACGAGCCAGTGCCTCACGGAGAGCACCTTGACGTTTTGATCCAACACCTCGACTTGGAGCTGGCGCGACGTGCGAACCGTGCCAAAGCTGAACGCATCAAGATATGGGCTGAGGGCGTCCGCGAGCCAAGCGGGCGAAAGGCGGCCATATACGCACGGGCTGCTGACAGCTCGCCCACGGCGTATCTCCGCACGCCTACCACACCTGACGATACGCAACTCCACTGCGACACCAACGCCTTTAAACCTGACGAAGCTTGCACGGACGACAGCGACGCTGACACCGAAGCTGGCGGCTTCAGCCCCAGCGACGGTAGTTCGCCCGACACGGACAGCGACGAAGACCACACTCGTGAACCACCACCTGCGCAAGTCCCCGACATCCTCCCTGCCAACGCCATTGTTGCTAACACCAAGGACATGCTGAAGCTCATGGTCGACACCTGGGAGCCCATCTTGGGCAGGTACCGTGCACGTGCGGGACATGACGCCGAAGCCATGCCGACGTGGGCCGACTTCTACGACGAGTACCGACAGGAGCTGCCTACGCCATCACCAGCTACCCCTTTCCACCTCACCGACGACCAACTCATCCACTTCATTCGCACCCGTTCACCGCGCCGCGCGGGGGGACTGGACGGCTGGACTACTAAGGAGGCTAAGGAGTTACCCGACGACATTCTTCGCCTCTTCGCCAGCGTCCTACGCGCTATGCAACGCACTGGCACCATCCCAGAACCCCTCCTCCACGTGCCAAACCCGTGCCTCCGAAAAGGCCGAGGCGAACTCCCAACGGACCAACGACTTCTCTCGGTGCTTTCCGTTTGGATGTATGCGTGGGAAGCGCCAGCTTACCGCAGCCTCACGGACTGGCGGAAAGGATGGACCCACGCCACGAGTTTTGGCGCTGTCCCCAAAGCTACCATTGGGGACGTCAGCACCTCTCTTGCCCTGCGCATCGAACACGCCAGGGCCTTACTCCTTCCCTTAGCTGGAGCTGCCCTGGACCGACAGAAGTGTTTCGACTACCTCATCACGGACATCTGCCTTAACCTTGCGCTTCACGCGGGGTGTCCCCAAGACATCGTTACTGTCCGCAGAAACTTCTACAGTCGCCACAAACGCTACATCCGCATGAACGGTGCGTACTCTAAGGAACTGGCCAGGACTAACGGTCACCTCCAGGGAAGCTCTTGGTCCCTGGACGACATTAAGCTGCTCATGTGTGTGTGGACCAAGAGACAGCATCGATACGTTCCGCGATCACTCAGCACTACCTTTGTTGACGACAGCAACTCCACTACCCACACCGCGCCTGAGTTGCAGAAATCTCTTGATGAAACCGCCAAGTTTGATCGATTTTCTGGTCAACGCATTCACCCTGGCAAAGTGGCGGGGTGGGCGCTCACCGACGAGCTTCACACCGCCGTTACCCAGCTCACTCTGGCGGAACGGCCCTTACGCGTGGTCGACTCCTTTAAGCTCGTCGGGAGTTACATCAACGCCGAGGCAGCGCCGGCTCCAGCCGCGCTTAACCTCACGGCCACCGCTGACGCCCGTGTTCGCAGGGCGACTAGTCGCCTGCCGCGCATTGGCAAGCTCCCATCACCGATGCTTATTAAGGCGCGGCACGCCCGTTCCCTTGCTGCCAGCGTCTGTACCACGGGCACCGACATTCAAGCCCCATCAGGCCCCGTCAAAACTGCCTACAACCATGCCCTTAAGGCGGCTATCCGCCCCAAGGGAAACAGGTGGTCGAGTTTTGGACTCTCATGGCCGTGTGCGTCCCAGGACACGCCCTGGAGATTGACGCCATTATGCAGCGTGAAGTCTTCCTGTGTCTGCGGCGACAGGTTAACCGCGACGCTACTCTCTGCGGTCTCGTCAGGGATCTCCAACACCATGTCCAGACCCTTTTCGGGGGAGGACCTGTAGGACGACTTGTCCAGACGCTTCAGCAGCTCCGTTGGACCTGGCCCACATTTGGCATCATGTACGACGACTGGGGCTGTCAGATCAGTTGGCTGAACCTACCCCAAAACGCCTTCCTTCACATGCTGCGAGCCTCACAACGCAGAGCCTTTCTGAGAAAAATCAAGCCACGGCGTCATGACCTTGGACACCTGGCCTCTGTCAGACAGGGCCTCGACCTCTTCGCCAGCACGTGGCTCGCCCGAACGAAAGGAGCAGCCAAATGCAACGCATGGCAGCTGGCGCTCCTCCTTAACTACCTGTCGGGCGGGGACCACACCCAACAGCGACGATCCCGATCAAACACGTCCGCTGACCCCAGCCCCATCTGCCGATACTGCGACGAGGAAGAGGAAACTCAGGAGCACACTGTTCGCGACTGCAAGTGCTGGGCCCGAGAAAGAGTCCCTCTTACCACCCTCATCAGTGACGAGCAGTGGGCCCGTCTTCCGCCGCACACAAGACACTGCGGGCTCTTCGATGAAGACCCAGCCCTCCTCGACCTGCAGGCCGACCTCGCGAGGGACCCGCTACCTCAGCCCATACCGCGGCCCCCACCTGAGGGAGATCCTGCGGCTTCAGCCCAGGACTCCTACACCACCTACCTTGACCATGACACTGGTTGGACATGGGTCTACGCTGCCACGGACGGTGCATGCACCAACCAAGCCATCCCATTGCTTGCACGAGCGGGCTACGGCGTCTACTACGGCATCGACCACCGCATGAACTACAGTGCACGCGTTCACGGCATCACGCAGAACGCACAGCTTGCGGAGACCCTCGCCATTGTCCACCTCACGGCATGTGCCGAACGGCCCGTACACGTTTTCGTGGACAACCAGGCGGTGGTTGACGGTCTCCAAAGGATCATCGACGGACACTCACCACCGCAGGGCACGCACGTGGAGCTCTGGGAAAAGGTCCACCGATGTGTCATGGCCAAGCCAAACATGTTCCGCGTCGAGAAAGTCGCTAGCCACCAGGGCGACATGGGCATCGACCTCGGGCTCATCGGGCCCATCGCGGAGGAGTTCAATCGTCAGGCTGACGCCCTCGCCACAACGGCGGCACGTACTCATAACCTTCCAGACGACATTGTCGAAGCTGCCAAATCACGACATCGCCAAGCGACCGTGCTTCATGGAGTCGCTGTCGCCATCTACGAGCGTAGACACCGTACACTCCCCCTCCCACACCGCAGGGCTGGGTTCACAGCTGCGGAACTAAACAAAATGGAACCAAATCCCCTGCTGTCTGACCAGGCACCACCCGCGGCTGGACCAGACATCCCACAGAACCCGGACGAGCTCTGGGCCGAGGCCCAACGGGCGATATTCGACGAACAGGAGGACGACCCGTTCGGCTTTGGTGGGGGCCTGGACTTCCTGGGCGACGGGCCAGCCAGCGCCAACCCTGCCCCGTCGGGTACCCGCGCGGCGCCCCCGACTCCGCCATTGAGAGCGGCAGCGCACCCACATGACAACGCCGCTCATTTTCAAGAAGCTGACGAACAGGAGGATGACCTGTTCAGCTTCGGTGGGGGATCGGACGCTTTGGACGACGGACCAGCCAGCGAAAACCCCGCCCCGTCGGGAAACCTCTCGATCCCTACTGCGACTCCGTCCCCGAGAGCGATATCGCCCACATACGATGATATCGGCCACCGCCAAGACGCCGACCATGACCTGGGTGACCCCCGCGGACTGAGTGGCATGGAGGACGCACCGCCGATACCACACGCTGCCGACCATGCCGCCCTACCGAGACGCCAACCTTCTACGCGACCGACCTCAGAGCCCTTGCACGGCATCACGACTGGTCCCACCGCGCAAACCACTCCGCCCCCCCACCGCCGGCAGCCCGCGGGGGCGGCTTCAGCCCCCCCGCAGGGTACTAAACCAGACAGGCCCTCGTGCCCCATCCACGCTTCCATCGTTGCTGAGCGAGAGGAAGCGGCTCTCCCGACCTCTCGGGGCGTGGCCCTAGCGGCTCCAGCCCTGGGGTCGCGTCGGCCCCTCCAGTCACCCTTCAAGGGTGACGGACGTCAGCGTACAGGGTCCCGCACTACGCTAGTCCACCATTTGGACAGGCGTACCGAGGACCTCGCCTCTGTCTCGAGGCCCTCGGCTGCTGGCACTGAGCAGCCACCCCTCACCGACCGCGAAACCGAGCTGTCACAGGCTATGGCTGCCCTCCAGCAGAGGTGCTTAGCTCTCGCCGCGGACCTCGCCGCCGCCCAAGCTCGTCAAGGCCCTCTACTCCAGCGCCTCCACAGCGCTGGGCGAGCCTTTGCCGAGCTGCTCACGGCCTCGCCCGATGGTGCCGTGCCGTCACTCAACATCCAAGCTATGTTGTCATCGTTCCGCGGCGCTCCACCTGGTGCCCCGCGCTAATCTCCTCCTTTCTGCCTGCCCGTGTGTACGCGTGGCTCCGCGTCCACGGTGTCAGGGCGTGGGGGCGGGGGGTGCCCCGTCACTGCGCGCCGCTTAGCGGCCAAGCGCCCAACTGGCGGTCTGCCAAGCCGCCTAGCCACGTGTCAGCACGTCGCCTTTCTTGTTGGGGCCTTTTTCCTCACGCGGTCTGACAGGTGAGATCATCATCGTCTGTCCGCCGTCTGTAGCGTCTGTCGCACTGCGCCGGGGGAGGGGGTTTTTGTTGCCCGCCCTCGTATCTAAAGGCTGCACCGCCGCAAATAGTGCATGCGAGTTGTCGCACCGCAGTGCGCCTCGCGGACGGACCCTGGTCCGCCTACTTGTCCGATCTCTCTCTCTCTCTCTCTCTCTCTCTCTCTCTCTCTCTCTCTCTCTCTCTCTCTCTCTCTCTCTCTCTCTCTCTCTCTCTCTCTCTCTCTCTCTCTCTTCTCTCTTTCTTCTTCTCTCTTCTTTCTTTCCTCTCTCTCTTTCTCTCTCTTCTCTCTCTCTTCTCTCTCTCTTTCTCTCTCTCTTCTCTCTCTTCTCTCTCTCTCTCTCTCTCTCTCTCTCTCTCTCTCTCTCTCGCTCTCTCTCTCTCTCTCTCTCTCTCTCTCTCTCTCTCTCTGCTCTCTCTCTCTCTCTCTCTCTCTCTCTCTCTCTCTCTCTCTCTCTCTCTCCCCCCTTCGGCTCGCGCTTTCCCTCCCCGGAGCTCCCTCGCCCCCAATCTGGCTGCCGGCGCCGAAAAGGAACGACTTCCAACAATTGGTGGGGGGGCGCTTTCTCTATCGCGCGGCCGACGCGCGAGAGTGGCCCGCGCGGCGCCCTTCGACGCGGATCGTGCCATCCCAGCACCCGCGCAAGGGCGCGCGAATGACGTCGGCACGCGAGGCGAGAGGCCCGTTCGGCACAATTCCGTGATCACGTGGAAAAACTATTTCTTTTCTAGAGAGTTCGCAAGAGCGGGGGCGCACGCTTTTTCCCAGCCATCCTGTGGTGTTGGGTCCTCGTTTTGAAGAGACGGCCCCCGCGTTCCTCTCCTCTTCTCTTCTCCCCGCCCCCCCTCCTCCCCTCCCCCCTCCTTCTCCCATGCGTTTCACCAGCCCAGCACAACGTTTCGTGGCCCCATAAAGGCGGCCCCACCGAGGGCCCCAATGGCGCCGCCTGGATGCGTCCGACACCACCCAGCGCAGCCCTTGCCCCCTGCGTTTCACCCACCCAGCACAACGTTTCGCGCCCCCACAGAGGGCCCCACCGAAGGCCCCAGCGGCGCCGCCCGCGTGCGTCGCCACCACCCAGCACAGCCCTTGCTCCCTGCGTTTCGCCCACCCAGCACTTCGTGGTCCCACAGGGGGCTCCACCGAAGGTCCCAGTGGCGCCGCCCGCATCATGCGTCCGCCCAGCCCTTTTCGTGGCCCCACAGAGCGCTCCACCGAAGGTCCCAGTGGCACCGCCCGCGTGCGTCCGCCACCGCCCAGCGCAGCCCTTGCTCCATGCGCCTCGCCCGCCCAATACAGCGCTTCGTGGCCCCATGAGGAGCTCCACGGAAGGTCCCAGTGGCACCGCCCGCATGCATCCGCCACCACCCAACACGGCCCTTGCTCCCTGCGTTTCACCCACCCAGCACAGCGCTTCGTGGACCCATAGGGAGCGCCACCGAAGGAGATATTCACACTTGCGGTACTCACAACTGCATTGGTTGGGTATTTCGCCAAGCTAATTTGAACATTGATGTTGCGAAACCGTATTGTCGCATCCTGTTCGACACTCGGTTTTGAAATCGTTGCGGTACCGACGGTTGTTGAAGGATTTCTGCACGCGCGCGACGACGCGCGCGCGCTTCGTCACATTTTTTGCAGAGGACTCTCGCGGCGGCACTCGCGCAAGGGCGTTCGAACGATTTCGACATGCGCGCGCGATGCCCGTTTGGTAGCATGTTCTCTAAATGTTGGAAACAACTATGGTTTTCTTGGGAATTCGTACTAGAGCGCTCACAAGCTTTTTCCCAACCCTCCTGCGTTGGGCTTTCGTTTTGAAAAAGCAGTGTGGTCGCCCCGCCCTTCCTCCTTCCTCCTTCCCTCTCCCCCCCTCCTCCTTCTCTCCTGTCTGCTATGTTCCACCACTATGGCTCGCGGTGCCCTGGTGGGCTGCGATCTGCGAAACTGTCGGCACTTCCGCGGGCTCCTGGGGGGCCCAGCGGAGGTGCGTCACACGGGGGCCACCGCTATGGCTCGCGGTGCCCTGGGGGGCTGCGATCTGCGAAACTGCCGGCACTTTCGCGCGCTCCTAGGAGGCCCAACGGAGGTGCGTCATACGTGGGCCGCCACTATAGCTCGCGGTGCCCAGGGGGGGCTGCGATTCGCAAAACTGTCAGCATTTTCGCAGGCTCCAGGGGGGCCCTGCGGAGGTGCATCACGCGCGGGCCACCGCTATAGCTCGCGGTGCCCTGGGGGGCTGCGATTTGCGATGCCGTCGGCTCTTTCGCGGGCTCCTGGGAGGCCTGGCGGAGGTGCGTCATGCGGGGGCCACCGCTATAGCTCGCGGTGCCCCGGGGGGCTGCGATCTGCGAAACTGCCGGCACTTTCGCGCGCTCCTGGGAGGCCCAACGGAGGCGCGTCATGCGCCGACCGCCACTATAGCTCGCGGTGCCCTGGGGGGCTGCGATCCGCGAAACTGTCGGCACTTTCGCGCGCTCCTGGGAGGCCCAGCGGAAGTGCGTCATACGCAAACCACCGCTACAGCTCGCGGTGCCCTGGGGGGCCGCGACCTGCGAAACTGTCGGCACTTTCGCGGGCGCTTGGGGGGCCCAATGGAGGTGCGTCATGCGCGGACCACCGCAAACGCCCCTTGTGTGTCCGTTTTGTATTTTCGCCGCTGCTCGTCTTGCTGCGCTCTTCTGAAATCGCTGCTGGGTGCGCTTCTTGCGCACTGCGAGTCCTTTCAGAATGCCAATCAACCTTGAGTGGTCCTGAATTTACTCGCCGCGTGCATGGAAAGGGTTGAGTGCGTCGCAGGGCAACGTTTGAAAACCAGCGTTGCGCAACCTTGTTTTGTATGCAGTTTGGACACTCGATTTTGAAATCCCTGCGAAAACGACGTTTTTTGAAGGATGTCGGCAGGCGCGCGCGACGACGCGCGCGCGTGCACGTTGTCGCATCCGCTGCAAGGGACTCTTGGCAAGTGATACTTTTGGATAAACGAGCGCGCGCGTAATATGCGTTGCAAAGGGCGGCGGGGGGGGGGCCGATGCCGGGCTGCCTGCGACGGCGCGAATTCATATTTAGGATGGGCGATGGGCCAGAATCCATCGTACATTGCAATACGAAAAGGGGAGGCGATAATCCCGACGGGAAGGGCAACATCAATTCTCGATGTAGACAGAAGAACTGATTTAACAAACGAACTGACAGATCCCATGCTCGGGCAAACATCCCACCCACCCATCTGCAACTTAGCTTGCAAAACCCATGCGGCGGCAAGTCCGATGCACGCTCGACCTTGGCCGGTGCATCTCTGCGGCCGCGCCGACCCACGCGCGCGCGCAGCGGCCGCCTAGTTTGGCGCGACCTGCAAGTCGGCGACTTGGGCGGGCGCGGTATCGTGGCAACTTCGACAACGGTAGACGCGATGATGATAGTAGATGCTGGCGACGATGTCGACGACGACGACGAAGGCGCAGCGAGAGCGGGCGCCGATGTTGATCGCGCCGACGACAATGACGGCGCCCTCGCGTCGGCGAACACGGTTTTGGAAAGAGTTCGACACGCGCGCGCGGCCGTCGCGCGAGAGCGGCCCGCGCGGCATCCATCGACGCGGATCGCGGCCCCCAAGCACGCACGCAAGGGCGCGCGAATGATGTCGGCATGCGGCGCGAAAGGCCCGTTTGGAATAATTCCGCGAACAGGTTGAAGAACTTGCGGTTTTCGCAAGAGCGCGAGCGCGAGCTCCCTTGAAAACTGATGCCGCGAAACCATATGTGTTGCTGTATGTTTGCTGGGCACTCGGTTTTGAAATCGTTGCGGATCCAATCGTTCTCGACGGAGTTCGGCATGCGCGCCCGATGATACGCGCGCATGCACTTCGCCCCGTGTTCTGCAAAGGAGACTCGCGACGGCGCGCGCCCAAGGGCGTTCGATCGATTCGGACATGCGCGCGCGAAGCCCGTGCGGAAGATGTCTGCACATGTTGAAAGACCTGCAGCTTTCTTAACAACTCGCAAGCGCGCAAGATTTGTGGAAAGCTCCGCGTTGCGAAACCCTGTTTGATATGTTTGCGTTGTCAGCTCGGTTTGGGAATCCTTGCAAAAACAAGAGATTTGAAACGATGTCGGCACTCGCGCGCGACAACGCGCGCGCGTGTACCTCGGCAGATGTTTCGCAAGAGCTTCTTGCAATACCATTCCCTACCTCGGCTCTGCCTAGAAGGGTTCTTGCTCGCTTGGCTTAAAGGGGCCGGGCAGTGCAAACCGCCCCAGGCGGTTCCCCAAGTCCCCCGGGAGCCAAGCAAAAGCAATAGTAAAGGTAAAAGCAAGCGCGCGGTTCCCCCAGCTGCGCTCCCTGGGCGCCAAGCAAAAGCAAAAGCAAAGGCAAAAGTGAAGGCAAAAGCGAAGGCAGAGCAAAAGCAAAAGCATTGCATATCATAGCATAGCGTAGCATTAGCATAGCGCAGCATAGCACAGCGCACCATAGCATAACATAGCATAACATAACCTAGTCTAGCCCCGCCCAGCATAGCATTGCTCAGCATAGCATAACAAAGCATAGCATAGCAGAGCAGAGCATAGCATAACGCAGCACAGCATCCACTGTTGCTGCTGCTATATATAAATACTTTTGTGTGTGCGCACGCATGCCCCATGCATGTCGTCCGTCTGTGGACCATCTTGAGCCCTTAGTGGGGCAGCATGGGCCCTTAGGATTCACGAAGGTTTCGCACAGAACACCGGCCGAGAGACATGAAACCCTACGTATTATCGCATGTCCGAAATGTCTTTCTATATATGCAGATATAGGTGTAGATATAGATGTAGGTGTGTTCCTAGATGTAGATGTAGGTGTCGATGTAGATGTAGGTGTAGATATAGATGTAGATGTAAAGAACTCCCCAGTGCCCCGCCCTCATCTCCGTGCCTGCTTGCTTGTGCTGCTGTCTCGGCGACTTGCTGCCTGCTTTCTGCTGCTGCTTCACTTGCGGCGTGGCGTCGGCGGTTCTGGCGCTACTACTACTACTACTACTACTACTACTACGACTACTACTACTACGACTACTACTACTACTACTACTACTACTACTACTACTACTACTACTACTACTACTACTACTACTACTACTACTACTACTACTACTACTACTACTACTACTACTACTACTACTACTACTACTACTACTACTACTACTACTACTACTACTACTACTACTACTACTACTACTACTACTACCTACTACGACTACTACCGCTACTCCTACAATTACGACGATGAGGAGAAGGAGGAGGACGGCGTTTACCGCTCCCACTAATGTTGCTCTCCTAGAGGCTCCAACTCCTAGGTAGGGTCGCACTGGGGTAATGTTATTTGATAAACGAGCGCGCATAATACTTCCTTGCGGGGGATGGCGGGGGGGGGGCGATACTGGCTAGGCCGGGGCGGCATGGATTCGCACTTAGGATGAGCAATGGGGCAGAATCACATGGCAATCGCAATACGAGAAGGGGATGCGATGATACGGGGGGTGGGTAGAATCCACTGTCCCTTGGGAGAGGAAAATGGATGTTGAACCAACTTGACAGATGCCATGCTCTCCCAAACATCCCATCCTCCCATCTGCAACTTAATTTGAATTAAAAAAATGCTGCGGCAAGTGCGATGAGGCCTCGGCGTGGGCTGGTGCATCTCTGCGGCTGCGCCAGCCTGCGCATGCTCGCGCGCGCAGCGGCCAGCTAGTTTGGCGCGACTGGCGCGGCCGCGGTGGCGCTGACTGCTGGGCGCATCCCAGCGGGCATTTCACTGCGAGTCGGCGGCTTGGGCGGGCGCGGTATCATGGCAACGTCGTCGACAGCAGACGCGATGATGATAGTGGCGATGCTGGCGACGATGCTGACAGCGACGGCGGCGCGGCCAGCGACGGCGCCGATGCTGATCGCGCTGGCGAACGATGACGGCGACCCCGCGTCGGCGATGAAGGCTTTGGAAGGAGTTCCGACGCGCGAGAGCGACCGCGCGGCATTCCCAGACGCGGATCGCCCCCCCCCCCCCCCCAGCACGCGTGCAAGGGCGCGCGAATGATATCGGCATGCAGCGCGAGAGGCCCGTTCGGCGGAATTCCACCACAAAAAATGAAGAACCGAGCAACCAAATGTGTTTGGTGTGGTTTCGGAACGCTCGGCTTTAAAATCCTAACGAAACATGAGGGTTTTGAGCGCGACGACGCGCGCGCGGGCACTTCGCCGCATTTGCAGTAGCGGGATCTCGCGACAGCACACGCGCAAGGGCGCTCGAGCGATTTCGGCATGCGCGCGCGAAGCCTGTTTGGTAGCATGTTATCAACATGCTGAAAACGCATGGTGTCTGAAGAAATCGCAGAGCAAGAGCGTAAGTTGCATGTGTCTGAACATCCGCGTTGCGAAACCATGTGCTTTACATATGTTCGGCACTTGATTGTGCAACACTCACGAAACCGAAGGATATTGAACAAATCTGGCACGCGCGCGCGCGAAGACGTGCGCGCGCACTTCGCCCCATTTATTGCAATGGATTCTGGACACTGACGATTTGCGATAAACGAGTGCGTGCGCAGATTGTGTTTTGCAAAGGGTGACGCTGGGCTGGGACGATGTGAATTCATGTTTCAGATGGGCGATCGGGCAACACAGCATGCAAATGGCACCGCGGAAAAAAAAAGCGCGGATAACCCGGGGAGGGGGCGATGGCGACAGCGGCGACGGGCGGCGCCGCCCATGGAAGCCACCTCTGGCCCCGAGCGGCAGAGTCGGCGATGGCGGCGGCGGCGACGGGTGGCACCGCCCGTCAAAGCCGCCACTCGCCCCGAGCGGCGGCGACGGCGACGGCGACGGCGACGGCGGCGGCGGGGCCCGCAAAAACCGCTACTCACCCCGAGACGGTTAAGCCAAGCAAGAACCCCTGAGTGCAAGCACCGTTTGAAGAACATTCTGCACATGCACATGCAAATATCTTTATATACTCCGACCAGTCGCGCGACGCATTTATCTGTTCTCGTTAAACGTACCGGGCTAGTACTTTCGAAGAATGCAATCTCTGATTGGCGGCTCGTCGCCTTCGACCCCCAGCAGGCGGCGGCGCCACCCTCTGAACGGGCGCTCCACTGGCGAACCCACCGATGCCAGACAAGCACTCCGATGCCATGCAAACCTCTGGCTAAGCCTTGCGAAACCAACGCTGCCAGGCAACAGCTCTACCAAACAGCTGGCAAGCAAAAGCTGCTAGGTATCAGCTGGCATGGAGGCGAGCCACCTCCAAGGGAAAGAACAGCGGATGCTCGGCTACTCACCTAAGCGCACGCATGGAACACGTGCAAACTTGCACCGATCCCGACTGGGGTGAGTGGTGCTGGACCATAGGTCCATGAATAATGTCGACGGTCTGCTTCTACGCGCATCTTCGCTAGCTTATGGGAATCTACACGGCGCCCCGGCAACGCGTGAATGTATTAGGATGGGGCGGTGGCGACCTCTGTCAAGGTTACGCAGACAGCGGGTCGGGATACCCCTCGCCGTGTAAACCAAATGTGCAAGAGCTCGAAGAGCTTATGAACAGACAGCACTGGCGAGCCAGACTTCTCCCCCACTCTATCTTCAACAACAGCTCACTGAACGCGCGGGCCCGGCGCGCGCCCAGTTGCACCTCATTGGGGCCGACATCCTGCAGATGGCGGCCAAGATCTCGGAGAGAAGCGGAGGCGGTGGGGCGGTGAGCCGCGGCAGCGGCGGCCGAGAGGGCAGGGAACAGGGCTCAGGCGCGCAAGCTCGAAGAGCTGACGAATGGGCAACGCTGACGAGCCAGACTTCCTCCGCACTCTATCTGACGCAACAACAGCTTTCTGAACGCGCAGGCCGGGCGCGCACCCAGCGAAATCTTGTGGAAACAGCGGCGACGCACAGTTAAATACATCCCAGCCCCACGCTGTGCTCTGACGAGACAGACGCTGTCCGTCACGATCGAAGAAGCCACGCAGCCCTGGTCGACACCATTTTAGCCAAGTATTGGGCGGCCGCAGTGGTCAAGTTTACAAGGCTACCTGGAACCTTGCCAACGAGAACTAGGCGGGGCTTGCCGAGAAGTCACGGACACGCCCACAAAACATACGATTGACGCGATGGGGGCTAGGCGCCCACCAGTCCACGAGCCGAGTCCTCATCCGCCACAGAATTCCGAACGAAAACGGATCAAGAACTAATCGCGTACCCGACTGTGGCCCCACAGCTTAGCCATGCCCTGCTCTTTCCAAGCCAGGGACGGGATCGGGCCCTCACAAATCAGAACTATCCGAAACTGGATGGAAGCCCGAATGAGACGACGAGTGGAAGCCAGGCTCCTATTTGCAGCACGCAGCCAGTCGGCCTGGGCAGGGGTCGGGCTCGGCATCCCGCACACACGCACCAAGGGCTCTTCATTGTGTAAAGAGGACAGCTGGACCAAGACGCGCAGGGAAACGCGCGCCAGATGCCCTTGACGAGCCCTGCGGCAAGCCCAAGATAATATTCAGAACCACGCGATTCGTTGAATCGAACTCGTGCCCCTCAAATCTATCGAAGGCCATTCCGGATTTCCCTAGCGTGATAAGTGCTTTGAGGATGGAAGGGGGGGGGGGCCCGAGAAGAAATCAGAAAAACTTGGCCGTCAAGCGACAGCCGACAGGCCTCGCCAAGATGCCCTCGCAGTCGACGCTGTAACTCGCGCGCCAGGAGATGCCGGACAGCAGCAACACCAGCGCCCACGCTGTGATCAGGCCTCAAGCGCGCCCGCGGCGCCGACCGCGGGTCGAGCGGCGCCAGAGGCGCGCGGGCATCCCGCGGGATGTCGTCGAGGCCCTTGGCGATGTCTTGGCCGTACTCGCGAGTGGCCAGGGCTATGTTCGCGGCCTGCCTCAGCGCGCGGGCGCGCTTTGAGGCCGCGGCCCGCCGCCCGCCCCTGCGCTTGATCTCCACGAGCGCCCGCGCGTTCCTCAGCGCGTCGTCGGGCGCGCCCCCGCGCCTCAGCATGCGCGGGCGGGGCCGGGGCCCGGCCAGATCGCCCAGCTCGGCCACCCGCGCGAACATCCGCGAGAAGCTCTTGCAGTCGAAGTGGAGGAAGAAGTCCTGGGAAGGGGGCCCAACTCGGGCGTGTCCAGCAGCAAGATCTCGACGAACTCGTGAGTCTTCGACGGCACGGCCAGCTCCGATGGGGGCTAGCAGCATCAGCATGGCCCAATGCCTCGTCCCACTCGCCGGGCGCGGCTGCAACAGCTGGCCCGCCGTGAGCGCCAAGCACTCGCTCGGGCGCAAGTAGGTCCAGAACGCGAGCACCGGGCAGGAAGCGAACCCACAGCCCACCAGATTGCAAGGCACAAGCCAAGGTAATGGCACGCGGCTGAGTCCTGGCGCCAGACGGCGGAAGCCCCGACGGGCGTTCCTCGCCAGCAGGAGCATCGACCCGCCCAGCACAGTCAGCCCTGGGATACGGAACTACACGCTGGCTTGCACCGTCTCTCCTGCATCGTGGTTGTGGCCCTTGAAATGCAGATCCTCGACGAGCGCTATGTCGATCTCGGCAGCCGTGCTGAGCGAGCCGCCGTTGCCCCTCGCCCACCTGCGGAAGTCGCCGAAGCACCGATCGCACAGCGCCGCCGAGGGCCTCGCGACTCGGCTGGCCTCCACGAGGTAGACCCCAGGTCGTTGCAAATCATCGCCTGGCTGCCGCGCCCCTGGAGGCGGCGCCTCGCCCTCGCAGGCCGCTGCTGCGTCGGCGGCAGCGAGGGCCCCGCGGCCTCGAGCGGCCGCTCTGCCGGCAGCGGCCCAGCGGCCGTCAAGCCGCCCAGCGCGCCCCCCCACTGAGTCGTTCGTCGCCACTAGCACTCGAGGACGCGACAGAATACTGGTCAGAGCCGTCGTCGACGAAGTGCCCGGGGAGGTCGAGCGGCGGAGTAGGCCAGAGGGGCGCCTGCGCCTGGCCCCCCGCCAGCACTAGGGCCTCCGCGGCGGCACTCCGCTTGGGCGAGGGCCTTAACTGCAGCTCGGAGCGCGCGGCGTTGCGCGTCCTCGGGGCATGGCTGACCTGTGCAAGCAACGCGAGGATCGCTTGGCCCCGGCGCACAGTCGCACCTCTGAGTCGACTCGCGGCAGACTGAAGCCCGCAGCGGTGCTCGCTCGCCCCCCGCCCTCTCACTGAACTTGTAGCAGACGCGGGGCAGCGAGGGCAAGTGCCTGCGTGGGATGGCACACCGCGCGAAGTGGCCTAACAGCGAGTGCAGCTCGGGCCCATTGGCGCGCCCAACTGCCAGCACGTGAGACAGCGCGAGCCTGACCTTCCAGCGCCTTGCGCGGCCCGCCTGAATCCTACCAGAAACGCCATCGAAGTCCAGGTCAGCGACGCGCGCGACGTCGCGCCCATGCTCGATCGACTTGCAATCTAGACTATCGGCAAGGAGCTGCTCGAAAACGACGTCGCCGGTGACAGTGACGCAATCTTCGCGCGCGCCCGCTATGCCGGCGTTGTCGACGTAGACCGCCGGGCCGACGCGGGAGCCGCTGAGGTCGGGGGCCGGGCGCTCGCCCGCGAAAAGCTGCTCGGTCGGGGTGCCAACCTTCTTAACAGAGGCTGTCACCATCTGCTGACAAGAATGCAGCGCCCAGGACCAGCCCGCGACCGTGACCTCGAAGCGCGGGCCGAGCCATTCGCCCGAGCCCAGGTCCAAGGGGGCGAGTTCGCGCAACAGCCGACCTGAGACACGAGGTCGGTAGATATCATCTGGGACCCCAGGCGGCGCACGCACACGGCAAAAGCCGCATTCAACATCAGGTTACGAGAAGACGACGTCGTCTTCTGACTGCAACTCGACATTAGCCCACGCTCCAGGCGCGGGCAAGGCCGCATGCTCGGCTTCCCTAAACCGGGCGTTCACCAGCCTCGCGTCGAGAATCGCCCCTTGCATCCCGTTCTTCCTGCACGCGAAAAAGATGCCGACTGCGGGGGCCTTGCGACTGCGCAACGACACGAGACCGAGGGGGTGCATCTGCGAGATAAGCTTGGCATGCATTATCTGGTCCCTGATCAAGCAAGGGTCATAATAAGGTGTAACAAGATGTCCTGCCATTCCACTCCGCGCGACTGTCTTGACGCAGATGTCCCACTTGCAAAAGGCGCCGCCGCGGAGCACCTGCGAGCCATCAGCCACGCGGCGAGACCAAGTCACGCTGGAAAGCAGCGCAGGGGGTCAGCGACATCATATCCCGCTCGATTGCCGCAATGCCCCTCGATGGCTTCCGCGGCCGCGCACGGCGGAGGAGGCGCCGCTGGGGAGACGTGGGCCAGACGGCGGCGCGCCTCAGCCTGAGCCCGCGAGCACCCAAGCGCAACTCCCTGCTAAACTCGAACGCTGCGCGAATCACCGATGCTCTCCATTGCTGAATTGACGGCTGCGCGCCAACGACTCTTAGCCCGCAGTCGCTGTCGAACTGATCTCGACGGCCCAGAGAAGCCCGAGTTGTTTTGCAGCTCGTCGCAGGATGGTCGGGCGGGCCGGCCGACCCCAGCTGAGGTCGCGCCCCTGGGGCGGCGCCCGTGGCCGCTGCTGCCCGCCTGTTGGCCCCCGCCTTCGCGCCTCCGCGCCCTTCGCCGAGCCCTCGGCCTCGGCCTCGGCCGCGGCCTGCCTGGGCAGGCGGACCGCGCCCGCGAGGCCGCGCGGAGGATCCGCCCCGGCCGCCGCGGCTCCGAGGGCGGCTTGGCGCGGCGCCGCGGGGGGCTGCGCGCGCGACAGCTGTCGCTCCTCGCGGAGCTCGCGGCGCCCCCTGGCCACGGCGCTCTCGCGGTGGAGCCCCGCGGCCCCGTGCTCCTCCGCAGGGCCGCGCGCGGCGCGGCAGTGACGCAATCTTCGCGCGCGCCCGCTATGCCGGCGTTGTCGACGTAGACCGCCGGGCCGACGCGGGAGCCGCTGAGGTCGGGGCGCTCGCCCGCGAAAAGCTGCTCGGTCGGGGTGCCAACCTTCTTAACAGAGGCGGTCACCATCTGCTGACAGAAATGCAGCGCCCAGGACCAGCCCGCGGCCGCGACCTCGAAGCGCGGGCCGAGCCACTCGCCCGAGCCCAGGTCCAAGGGGGCGTGTTCGCGCAACAGCCGACCTGAGACACGAGGTAGGTAGACATGATATGAGACCCCAGGCGGCGCACGCACACGGTAAAAATCGCATTCGACATCCAGGTTACGAGAAGACGATGTCGTCTTCTGGCTGCAACTCGACATTCGCCCACGCCCCAGGCGCGGGCAAGGCCGCATGCTCGGCTTCCCTAAACCGGGCGTTCACCAGCCTCGCGTCGAGAATCGCCCCTTGCATCCCGTTCTTCTTGCACGTGAAAAAGATGTCGACTGCGGAGGCCTTGTGGCTGCGCAACGACACGAGACCGAGGGAGTGCACCTGCGAGATAAGCTTGGCATGCATTATCTTGTCCCTGATCAAGCAGGGGTCATAATAAGGTATAACAAGATGTCCTGCCATTCCACTCCGCGCGACTGTCTTGACGCAGATGTCCCTAAAAGGCGCCGCCGCGGGGCACCTGCGAGCCGTCAGCCACGCGGCGAGACCAAGTCGCGCTGGAAAGCAGCGCAGGGGGTCAGCGACATCATATCCCGCTCGATTGCCGCAATGCCCCTCGATGGCTTCCGCGGCCGCGCACGGCGGAGGAGGCGCCGCTGGGGAGACGTCGGCCAGACGGCGGCGCGCCTCAGCCTGAGCCCGCGAGCACCCAAGCGCAACTCCCTGCTGGGGTCGAACACCGATGCTCTCCACTGTTGAATTGACGGCTGCGTGCCAACGACTCGAAGCCCGCAGTCGCCGTCGAACTGATCTCGATGGCCCAGAGAAGCCCGAGTTGTTTTGCAGCTCGTCGCAGGATGGTCGGGCGGGCCAGCCGACCCCAGCTGAGGTCGCGCCTCTGGGGCGGCGCCCGGGGCCGCTGCTGCCCGCCTGTCGGCCCCCGCCTTCGCGCCTCCGCGCCCTTCGCCGCGCCCTCGGCTTCGGCCTCGGCCGCGGCCTGCCCGCGCAGGCGGACCGCGCCCGCGAGGCCGCCCAGAGGATCCGCCCCGGCCGCCGCGGCTGCGAGGGCGGCTTGGCGCGGCGCCGCGGGGGGCTGCGCGCGCGACAGCTGTCGCTCCTCGCGGAGCTCGCGGCGCCCCCTGGCCACGGCGCTCTCGCGATGGAGCCCCGCGGCCACGCGCTCCTCCGCAGGGCCGCGCGCGGCGCGATCTGGCCCCGCGCCTCGCCGAGGCCACGGCGCAAGAAACTGTCGCCGGCGAGGTCGTCGCCGAAGTCTTCGGGGGGAAGCAGTAGATGTCGGCGGCGAAACTCGGCGAGCTGCGCCCGCCGCCTGAGCAACTAATCAGCCGCCAGCTCCGGAGCGCCCAGCTGGTCGAGCGTCAGCATGTAATCGAGGCCCTTCGTGGCCGCTCCGTGGCTTGACGCGCCAGGGTCGCCACTGGCGGGCCGGCAGGTGCGCCCCCGCCAAGTGAACCGCCCCCGCGGGCGCCCGTGCGCCTGGGCGATTGACGCGAGGCGCCGCGCGATCGCGCGCGGCCCCGCGAGCGGCCAGATGTCCCAGACCGTCTCGGCGCAAGAGCCCGCGGCCTGCTTCGCGCCCCAGTGCCTCGCCCCCAGCTCGTCAGGTCCGCGCGCCCAGCTCGGCAGGGTCGCCGTCGCCGCCGCCGCCGTAGTCCACCAGCGCTGTGACGGGCCCGCCTCGACTGATCAGCGCCGCGCCAAGTGCGCGCGCAGTTGCTCGCCCGCGCTCTTCTCGCCGTCGAGGTCGGCGCCGCGGAGGCCGGCGCCCGTCGCCGCCCGGCCGGGGCCCTTTGGCCCAGGCAGCAGTCCCTTGCGGGGGCCGAGGGCCGCGTGCATCACCGGGTCCAGCACCTCCTGCCCATTTGCGCCGCGGGCGGGCCGAGCCTCGACGCCTGGCCCGACGAAGCCCAGGGGGGGCGGGCCCGCCGCGGCCCCGGCCCCCGTCGGCTGCAGGCCCAATCAGTCAATCAGAAGCCCTGCACCAGACGGCGCGCTAGCATCGGACATCGGACATCGGACCTGCAGCCGTCGCCGGCTAGGGCGTCGCAGGCGGGCGCCGCAGCGCCAGGCATGCGATGCGCGCGAGAAAGCTAGTGGGAAATCAGCAGAGAGGTAAGACAGCGCACGCGCGCAAGCAACATAATGAACATAAGCGTGTAGCAGCTGCACAATTACATAGAATATTCGCGCGCAGACCTGCCCGCGTAGCGCGGCTCGAAAAAATCCCACGTGTTAGCGTTGGCAATAGATATCCAATGCTGCCCGGCACGTTGTCGGATGTCGCCGCGCCGCCTCCTCTTCGGGCGGCCGGGTCTCCGTCGCGCACCGCGCATGGGATCTCGTCGCGGGTCCCGTCGCAGAGCCCGCGGTGTCCATTCGTACGTTTCTGAACTGCGCGCCGTCTCGGCCTATCTCCATCTTCGTCGGCGTTGAATGGATATTCAGTCGTCGATTTGCAGTCGCTCCAAAGCTTCTTCACTTTTCTTGGAAAACCGCCGAATGTAATCCACCCGCGGCACGAGGCCGTCGCTGTCTCGAGGTCGCGTGTCTGGATCCGTTGTTGATCATGGCGCCTGGGTGCGTAGCTTAATGCGCAATATCTGGCGTTGCGTAGATGGTCCCATGAAACAAACAGATTATGTTGCTTATTGAATAGTGCTTGCTAGTTACCTCCTGTCGTAATGCAAAGAATCGCCTCCATGCTGTCGAGATACGGTTTTGTAGTTCAGTTTTGTGAAACTCGCTGAATCCAACCTGCCTCCCAAATTGCCCTGCACGGCGGCAGCGCCTCGATTGACATTCTGTTGGCCACCACGTTGTTGAGCATCCTCTGTTTGCGCGTTTTCTGGCACCCGTTGCGAACAATCTTTGTCCGGGTGTAGTTCGAACCCTGAATTGGCAGTTTCTTCGCTGAGGTCTTTCGATATGTCCGTGATATGTCGCACCGATCCTGCAATCAGAAAGCGTCGTCTGCAAATCGAAGATTAGTGAGTCGCTCACGTCCATGCTGCAATTTCAAACGAAACTGTTGTGTAGACCACTTGTGCTTGATATTGCGCATGACATGTTCTGACACGCAATTGAACACTGGTGAGCTCAAGGGGTCACTTTGTTTCGTGCCTCTTTGTATGTCAAAGTTCCTGCTCATTTCGTCCGTTCGGAAGGTGGCTGTCTGTTCGTCGTAGAACTTGGCCAGTAATTGTACGTAGGATGCAGGCACCTCCTGGCTAGCAAGGGCCCTCCATATACTCGGATGGGTGACTGTATCGAAGGCTTTTTTTGACGTCAGCGGCAGCTGCACATAACGGTACTTGCCACTCGTCGGTCGTCTCGTGGAGGTGTAAGATCGTGAACAAATGGTTGCACGTGTTGCCGTGATACCCGACACCAGCCTGGTCGCTGCTCTGCTGGGGGTTAAGGATGGGGTGTAGACGATTATACGGCAATTTGAAAATCATTGGTAAAAACAAATGGGACAAATGAAGCGGAGTTCCACCGCGTCAGTTCTCCGCCTGACAGGCACTCATCGCCTGTGCGAAGGCCGCGGGCGTCGACAGAGGCGAAAACGCGTACACCCGATTCAAACGTGTGATACGGCCGAGACCCGATTCCACGACCGTCGTGCCGTAGGGCCTGGTGCCCATCAACGCGAGAACAGGCGGCCCGGCCATTTCCTCTGGGTATAAATCGAAGTCCGAAGTCATGATCCAGTAGATCGAGGCCGTGTCCGTGTACGGTCCTAGCCCATCATGCGTGAGTAGACGTCCCGGGCACTCGCCAAGGACGATCCTCATCCACATATGAGGATCCCCCGCGTACTCGACCTGAACCTCGCGCCCGATGCTCACGAACTGTGCGGCGAACCTGGTGGCCATGCTCCCGATCTCGTCCGACGAACTGCTGCACCAGCCGCAGGAAGAGGGCCCCTAGCGCAAAGCCAAGAAAGAAACAGTACCCGCAGATCCACTGTCATCCGCCGAGCACCTCTGACTGGACCGAGCACGTGAAGGCTCGCTCTGCGAAAGGCGCGAGGGCCGGGCCGATGGCGCCGGCAGCGTTGGACAGGACAGACAGGACACACATGGATTTGGGGCGCCGCCAAACATGCACTTGAGTCGCGGTAGAGGCGGCAGAGAGGGCAAGGAAAAGGGTTCAGAGAACAAGGGAATCTCAGGAGACCACCAGGTTGGTGGGTAGAAGAACGCATGCTTTCAGGAGCGCTGCCCACTCGCCTTCCGAGACTAAAAGGAAACCGCCCTGTCGAGCCCGGTCATGGAATGGCGCATCTCGCAAAATTGCATGGCAGTCTGCAGCTGAAAGTGATGCGCAGCAGATATCAACGCAGGCAGAAGCATGCCTGCCAATTGCGACAAGATCATCGGTCGGTTCGACTAGTGGCAGAGCATCAAGACACGTGGGAGGATGCCCCCCGTCCTCTGATCCGCTGGGGAACTCTTCCTGCTTTCCCTTGGAAGGAGAACAGGGAAGAGGGGGAAGAAGGGGAAGGCGGAGAGGCCGGTGAGAGAGGGGATAGGAGAGCGTGCGGGGGGGAACCTCCGCCGTGCCTCGACCGTGGGGGGACGTAAATAAGCATAAAAGGCACCGATACCGCTACTCCCCAGACCTCTTCCTGGGGTGCACTCTGACCAGAATTTCGAAAGGGAATCCAGCAGTGGTGACGAGGACCTCTCCAGGACGAGCAGTGGTATCGGCATCGTCTCCTTCTCTGAGACCCAGCGGCCACTCCTCCTCAGGCGTAGCTTCATAGGGGGGGGGGCAATGACTGGCGGGGAAGCGTGTCCATCTCATGCCCCTTTTGGGCCCCAGGGGGCTCCTGTAGGGCCTCTTTCTGGGCACAAGAGGTAGACCTTTCTTCACCCCCCCTTCATTTGGCGGGTTCCAGAACCCCTGAACCCAAAAATGTTGCCATCCCTGGGGGCGCATCTTTTACTTCCGCCAGCATCCGCCTGCCTTCCGCCGACGGAGCCGCCATCGTTGTACTTCCGCTGCCTTCCGCCGAGGAAGAGGTGGCAACTCCTTCGATCCTCGAAGGCGAGGCCCTTTCTGGAACGCTCCATTTGTCACCCCCCATTGCACAGCGCCCGCGCGTGGGCCCGCGCAAGGGTGGGCAAAAGGCAAGCCAGGATGGCGGGCAACACGATACCAACAACCTCCCTCAATCACGCACAAGATCAAGATGGAGAGGCGCGCCACCCTTCAGGCAAGTGGGAGAACGAGAGGGGACCAGGACGGTGATGGGAGTCGAGTCGACCAGCCGCCCGACCAAAAAACAGGACACGGAAAAAGATGGTGGGCAGCATGCAGTGGGCGACAGCGATAAGCAGCATGGACAACGCCCAACTTCCTCCTCCTCCTCCTCCTCCTCGGGCCCCTCCCGAAGTCACCTCCTCCGCCAGCCGGCCCCCCCCGCCCTGCCTCGGGGACCTCCTGGCGCCTGTCGGACACAAAGTGCGGGCGGTGAGCGTTCACCCGTGCGCACTGCACCGCTGTCTTGCTGTAGTACTCCAGGTTCCTCCGCAGTCTGGAGGAAGGGGAAACGAGGAGGGCCGAGGGGGGTCGAGGAGGGAGCAGGGTCCAGGAGGGCCCAGGAGGGAGGAGGGTCGAGGAAGGAGGGTCGAGGACGGTCGAGGACGGTCGAGGACGGTCGAGGAGGGTCGAGGAGGGTCGAGGGGGGGGAAGGGGAAAAAGGAAGGATGTGGACGGAATCATCGCCTGCTGCGGACCCGTCACCCTTTCTGGGAGCCTCCTCTGTCATCGGGGCTCCCAGCTTCCTGGACTAACCTGGGACCAATGGTCTGTGACGCCGTCGAGGTCAACACGGGCAGATGACGCACCGGGACGAAACTCGAATTCCACACGGCATCGCATGGAGGACGAACGCAATACACCTACCCTACCCTATTCTCCAGCCCGCTCAAGCACTCTTTCGGCTCCTCGTCACAGCTGCATCGACGGCGCACCGCGAGGCTGCATGATCCAGAACAGACATCCGCAAACAACCGTTCAGGGCATATAGGAAGCCTTGGTGGGTCGCTGGGAACTGGAAGAGGGGCGGGAGGTCTCTTGGGGCAGAGAAAGATCTAGGAGGGGAGAGGGGACATCGCAGTCGACTGGTAGATAGATTGTCGGGAAGAACATCTGAAACGGGTGGATGAAATCCCCAAACAGATGCAGAGGAAAAATATTGGCCCCTTCTAAGAAAACTGCAGCTGGCACCGTGCACGTTTGGAGCACCCGCAACCTCCTCATCCTCTTCCCCCCACAAACTGCGTGTCGCAACATGATCCAGATCGCGCGCGTATCACATGAAAGGCATTCCTGGAGGGAGGTCGGACAGTGACACAGTCTCGTACTCCAGGCATTCGAGCAGTGCAAACATCTGACATCCTTCACTCCCTCATCGCCAGCAGGCTTGGACGCACACCAGGGAAAGAGATACATGATGGGGGAACAAAGCGGTACCAAAAACGCTACTCCCAGGGCCTCTCCTGGGGTGCGTTCTGGCCAAGATTTCGCAGCGAATCCAGCCGTGGCGTATCGGTATATTTCTCTCTTCCGACATCAAGCAGACTGCGTCTGGAGCTCCGCAAGTTTCAATGGCGAAGGCTACACACAGCTGAAAACAATATTCACGTCCACTGGCAGTCGGGGCGACCAGGCTGCGCGACAGAGGTGTTGTCATCCAGCAGCGGTCGTGAAATGGAGGAGGAAGAAAGACAGGAGAGGAAGGGAGTAGCGGGCAGGATAATGGGAAACTGCTGGAGCTAGGAAGTGAGGCAGGAGAAGGGGGAGGAGAGGGGGAGGCAAGGGGGAGGCTCCCCTAGACCAGGCGGTGGGGGGCAAGAGGCCTGCGAACTACTCACAAAATAACATACTGTCATTGGTCTCACGGTGGCGGCCTCGAGCTGACGCGTATCCTGGTCGAATCGGGATTGAAGGCAGACGCAGGCCCTCAGCTCGCAGTCGCCGCAATGCGAAGAAAACAAGATGGCAAACGCTTGAAAGAACCATCCAAAAAGAACACTCATAATCTTAACACTGTTCGCTCTTATCTGCTCGCGTGTCAAATCCACACGTAGATCCAGAGCCCTCGATGCCCGCCCTCGTCGTCTTCGACCGTACCCCCCCAGAGGGTGTATCTTCCTTAACTGCCAAATGTACTTGGCGCAGCCACCGAAACAGAAAGAGGGAGACCGGAAAACCATATAGCGAGGAGGAAAGGAGTGCGAGGAGGGAGGGCGGAGGGAAGGGGCAAGGGCCAGGAAGAAGGATGGAGCACGAAGGAGATTAGCAGGAATGGGGTTAGGACAAGACAACGAGCGCCACAACCAAACGGGCGGGTCGGGCGGGCGGACCCTAACGGGCGGGTCGGGCGGGCGGGCCCAGACGGCTGGGTCTAGCTGGCGGGTGGCTGAAGCGTCAGTACTGCATGAATCGCGAGGACGCTTCTCGCGATAGCGCGATTCCCAAGTGCATCGCGAGGGAATCCAGAGCGAGAGCGATAGCGCGATTTTCAAGTAATTTGTGAGGAAGTATCAGGCGGGAGCCGCTGACATTGCGAACCAGGAGCAAACAACACAGTTTGGAGACCCAAGAGCTTCTCTTGTAGATTATCCTGGCGAAGGACCGAAACATACGAAACATGATTACGCAATTGTGAGCACTGCGGTTGCATTGTCTTCGGTGGAGCTCTCTCCCTATGCCACGGAACGTGTAAGTGGTGTGCCGGAATGGGCGCGGCGGTGCCATGCGGGCGCTGCCACTGGGGCCTTCGGTGGGGCGCCACTTTGGTGGTCCCCAAACGTGGTGGTGAGAACACCCGGTGGTTGGGCGATTTGGGTAATGGTTTTCGAGCGCTGGCTGGCCCAGGAAACGCAAAACCTCGTGGCGACCGCGTGTCCCCAAACTCGGTGGTGACCCAGAATTATTTGTTGGGGGAATCGGGGTCACCACCGGGTGTCTCACCACCTGGTTTGGAGACCACCAACACATGGAACCACCAAACGTGTGAGGGGTGCCGGAACAGGTGCGGCGGTGCCACGCGGTCGCTGCCACTGGGGCCGTCGGTGGACCTCCCAGTGGGGCCAGGAAACGTGTGAGGAGTGTGCCGAAACGGGTGCGACAGTGCCATCCGGGCGCTGCCACTGGGGACTGGCCTTCGGTAGAGCTCCATCTCTCTGAGAGAGAGCGCGCCCACAGCGCCGACGCAAAGGGGGGGGGTCCCCTCTTAGCTCCCCCCCCCAACCTTCCACCTCTCCTGTTGGAAGCTCCCCCCCCTCCTCCCCTTTTTCGGCTCCCCCCTGAAGCTACCCCCCCCCCCCTCCCCCCCCCTTTCGCCACTCCGAAGCTCCCCCCCCTCCCCCTTTCCAAACCGAGGGGGGAGCTTAGCTACCCCCCCTTGGCCCCCCCCGCTCTGCAGGAAGCTACCCCCACCCCCTTTTGGTTCCAAAGGGGGGGGGGAGCTTAGCAGCCCCCCCCCCCTTTCGGCACCTGGGAAGCTACCCCCCCCCCTTCCCCCCTTACGCAAAGGGAGGGGAGGGTTTAGCTACCCTCCCTTTCCCCTTGACCCCACTCTGCCGGAAGCTACACCCCTCCCCCCCTTTGGTTCCAAAGGGGGGGAGCTTAGCAGCCCCTCCTCCCCTTTTGGCACCCGGGAAGCTACCCCCCCCGTTCCCCCTTACGCAAAGGGTGGGAGGTGCTTAGCTACCCCCCCCCCCTTCCCTTGACCCCCTCTCCGGAAGCTCCCCCCCCCTACCCCCCTTTACTTCCAAGGAGGGGGACTTAACAGCCCTCCCTCCCTCCCCCCTTTCGAAGCCCGGGCTGCTCCCCCCCCCCCCCCCCTCCTCACGAAAAGTAAGGAGGGGGGCTTAGCTACCCCCCCCTTCCCCTTGACCCTCCTCTGCCGGAAGCTCCCCCCCTCCCCCCCTTACTTCCAAAGGGAATGGTGGACTTAGCAGCCCCCCCCCCTCCCCTTTCGGCACCCGGGAAGCCACCCCCCTCCTCCCCCACCTTACGAAATGGGAAGGCGGAGCATAGCAACATCCCTTCCTCCCTTGACCTTTCTCTGGCGGAAGCCCCCCCCCCTCCTCAATGTATTCCTCTTCCCCAGCAGGAAACTACCTCCCCTTCCAAAAGGAGGAGAGGCGGCTTAGCTACCACCCCCCTCCCTTGAACTCTCCTTGCCTGACGACCGGACGATCCTCCCCCGTCGCCGTCGTCGTTGCCGTCGCCGTCGCTCGACGTCTTCGTACGACGCCGCCATCGTCCTCGTCGTCGTCGTCGCCGCCGTCACCGTCATTGTCGCCGTCTTCATATGACCTCGTCGTGGTCGTCACGACGAGGACGAGGACATGCGAAGACGGCGACGGACGACAGACGACGCGCGAACGACGACCGACGACGACGACTCAGGGTCAGAGAAAACGAGACCACGACCCAGGGGCTGAGAAAACGAGGAAACGAAGCAGGGTCCGAGAAAACGAGACCACGGCCAAGAGCCGAGAAAACGGGAAAACGAACCAGGGTCTAAAAAAAAACCAGGGTACGGTCAAACGAGACCACGACCCAGTGGCAGAGAAAACGCGAAAACGAACCAGGGTACGATCAAACGAGACCACGACCCAGGGGCCGACAAAACGAGACAACGAAAAAACAAAGCAGTGCCCGAGAAAACGAAACCACGACCCAGGGGCCAAGAAAACGAGACAACAATAAAACGAACCAGGGCCCGAGAAAGCGAGAACACGACCCAAGGGCCGAGAAAACGAGAAAACGAGACATCGAACCAAGGCCCGAGAAAACGAATCAAAAACCCAAAAGCCGAGAAAACGAGACAATGAACCAGGGTCAGAGAAAACGAGATGACGACCAAGGGGCCGAGAACACGAGAAAACAAACCAAGGTCCGGGCAAACGAGATCACAACTCAGGCCGAGCAAACGCGACTCAGGACGAGAAAACGCGAACAACGCGACAAACGAACTGGGGCCCGAGAAACCGAGACCACGACCCAGGGGCCGAAACAACGAGAAAACGAGAAAACCAACCAGCGCCCGAGAAAACGAGACCACGACCCAAGGGCACAGAAAACGCGAAAACGAACCAGGGTCTGAGAAAACACGACCACGACCCAGGGGAAAACGAGAAAACGATAAAAGGAATCAGGGCCCAAGAAAACGAGTCTACGAACCAGGGGCCGAGAAAACAAGAAAATGAGAAAACAAAACGGGGTCCGAGAAAACGAGACCACGACCCAAGCGCCGAGAAAACGCGAAAACGACAAAACAAACCAGGGTCCGAGAAAACTGGACCACGACCCGGGGGCCGAGAAACCAAGAAAACGAGAAAACGAACCAGGGTCCCAGAAAACAAAACCAATACCCAGGATACGATAAAAAAAGCAAGACGGTCAGAGAAAACAAAACCACAATCCAGAGGCCGAGAAAACGATAAAACAACACAACGAACAGGGGGCCGAGAAAACGAAACAAACACCCAGGGGCAAAGAAAACGAAAGAACGAACCGGGGCCCGAGAAACCGAGACCACGACCCAGCGGCCGAGACAACGAGAAAACGCTAAAACCAACTAGTACCCGAGAAAACGAGACCACGACCCAGGGGCCGAAACAACGAGAAAACGAGATAACGACCCAGGGGAGGAGAAAACGAGAAAACGGTAAAAGGAATCAGGGCTCGAGAAAACGAGACTACGAATCAGGGGCCGAGGAAACAAGAAAACGAAACAACGAACCAAGTTCAGAGACAACGAGACCACGACCCAGGGGCCGAGAAAACGAACAAAAACGCGAAAACGAACCAGGCCCCGAGAAAATAAGACCACGACCCAGGGGCATAGGATATGAGAAAACGAGAAAACTAGAAAACGACTCAAGGTCCGAGGAAACCACGACCCAAGGGCCGAGATCTCCAGAAATTGCTTAGCTCGAGAAAACGAGACCATGACCCAGGAGCCAAGAAAACGAGGAAACGAGAAAACGAAGCGGGGTCAGAGGAAACGAGACCACCACCAGGGGCCGAGACAACGAAAAAACGATAACATAACCAGCGTCCGAAAAAACAAAACAACGACCCAAGGGCCGACACAAACGCGAGAAAACGAATTCAGGGTCCGAGAAAGCAAAACCACGACCCAGGCGCCGCGAAAACGAGAAAACGGAAACACTAACCAGGGTCAGAAAAAACGAGACCACGACCTAGGAGCCGAAACCACAAGAAAACAAGATAACGAACCAGGGACCGAGAAAACGAGAAAACGATAAAAAGGAATCAGGACCCGAGAAAACGAGACTACGAACCAGGGGCCGAGAAAACAAGAAAACAAGAAAACAAACCAGGGGCCGACGTTATTCTCCAATGCGTTCTCTAGCGCTGCGGCGCGCACCTGTCGTCAGGGATTCCGCCATTTTGCCAGAGCCCCGGAAGAGAAGGGGGGGCGTAGCTTCGGAAGCCCCCCCACCCTTTGCAAAGGAGGGGGGAGGGGAATAGCTTGAAGCCGCCACCCCCTGTGGCCAGACCAACAAAAAAAAGGCAGTGGGGGGGAGCTTCCGACCCCCCCCCAATTGAAAAGGAAACCCTGGCTCAGCTTCTGTTCAGGAAAAGGGAGGGAGGGAGGGGGTAGCTTCGAAACTCCCCCCCTTTAGCCAGGGCCTCCCTAGCTTAGAAGCCCTTACAAAAGGGAGGGGGGGTAGCTTCGGAAACTCCCCCCCCATTTTGGAAGGGAGGGGGGAGGTAGCTTGAATCTGGGGCCCCCCTATGTCCAAACAAATGAAGGGAGGAGGGGGGTAGCTTCCGACCTCCCCCCCTCTGAAAGGGAAGCCCGGGCGCGCCTTCTGCTCCTGCCTGAAAATGCAGGGAAGGGGGGTAACTTCGAAGCCCCCCCCTTTTAGCCTGGGACCCCCTAGCTCAGAAACCCTTGCAAAAGAGAGGGGGGGTAGCTTTGGAAGCCGCCCCCCCCGTCCTTTTGGAAGGGAGAGGGGGGGGAGCTTGAAGCTGGGGCCCCCCTTTTCGTATTCCCAGCGCTGCGGGCGCGCTCTTTCATTTCATCTCGGGCCACGACGCGCGTGAGGGGCGTGTCGAAATCCGCCGATCCGGCGTGATTCTGAAAACGTGGGCTTGAGCTCGTTCAAGCTTCGTTCTGCAGGGGGGGAGTTTTGTCGTATGTTTTTTGCAACGACTTAAATGAACGCAAAGGGGGAGGGGGAATTCGCCTCGGCCCCGGCCCCGGCCCCAACCCCGGCTCTGGCCCCAGCCCCGGGTCCCGGCCCCGGCCCCCGTCCCGGCCCCAGTCCCGCCCCTGGCCTTGGCCCCGGCCCCAGCCCCGGCCCTGGCCCCGGCTCTGCTTGGGCCCCGGCCCCGGCCCGGGCTCCGACCCGGCCGCAGCCCTGGCCCGGCTCCCGGTGGATAGAAGCAGTATCCCCAACAAAGTGGCTCGAAAGTTTTGCAATCTCATTTTTGACTGTGGCCAGATCATGAAAGGCTGAATGGTCTTGAGCCGACTCTGCGCCTGCGGTTGCCGCGGGTTTCCGCGGCCCACCCGATGGCCGCCGCGCGGCCCGTCCCTGGCGATCCGCCTAATTATTTCCGGCCCTGACCCACCCGCGATTGCGCGGTCCATCCGGAAATTTTCTCGGGGTCCGCCCGCGGCTCGCCCAGTGACCCGCCCAAGGCCCGACCGCGACCCGCCTGGGACTGCTCGGCTAACCTTGGGGGCGCGCGCGTCGCGTGCATCCGCGCCCCGGCCGCGCGCGCGCGAATAACTGCCCGCATTTCCGCTCCGCTTCTCCCCTCGTGTTCCCTCCACCACTTGGGTGGACGAGGGGGGTGTTAACTTTTGCAATGGTTGTTAAGGGTTGGGTTTGGGTACTAGGGGTTGCGAAGGTTTGGCCATGGTGTTAGCACCCCTCTACTAACCCTTAATAGCTGTATGGTCCGTAAGGGTTGCTAGTGAGTTGCTGGCTTGATTAGCTATCCCGCTAAATGGGTTATGTAAGGGCTGCAGGTCAGTTAACAGGGTTTAGTTAATTGGGCTACTGAGCGCTAGCTCCAGAAAAGCACCAATTACTTCAAAGGGAATTTGCCGCCAGGGAATACGGAAATCCACGCTGCAGAGCTTGCGGTTTCCATTTTGTTGGCCCGTCGGGGGCCATCCGTCAGCCAACTTCCCATGAAAACGAATCTTCTGCAATCGGGACATATATCGAAACACAGTCGGGACTCCATCGGGGTACCATCGGGATATCATCGGCGGATGTGGCGGAATCCTACAGAAGTACGCGCGGCAACCGATGAGCATTGAGCATAGGAATGCTCGGACGGCCTTGAATCCTCAGGAGTGCGGCATCGTTCTCTCCCTAGCTCGGCCCTCCCGCTCCCTGTCGTAGCTCTCTCCGTTCGTTTCTCGTTCCAGTTATCCTCCTTTATCCTCCCCTTCTTTTTCCTCATCCCCGTCGTATCTCTCTCAATCGCTTCCCTCCGTGACGTCCCTCCTTACTCCGCTCCCTCGCTCCTCCCTCTCTCCCACTTCAGTTCTTGCAGTGGCAGCGCGTGAATTGTTCGCGTGCCCAACGAGCAACAATCACTGCACTAGCGACAAAAGTTGCAAAATAGTGAGGCTGGAATCGCTGCCGTAGTGGATGAGAGTCTCCCGGAAGTCATCTAGATCTGCCATCATAGGAGCTTCGAGTTTCATGCAGCGCCCGCGGTGCTACCGACAAAAAAAAACTCTGGCGATGATCCAGCCTGTCGGCAGCTGTTTCAGAGCAGCGACGTCACCTATCCAGGCCACGTCGTACTCATTGAAACGAGCCTTTGATGCAGCGAAATGTTCTAAAACACCGAACGTCGAATCCAAATACTCTTTCAAGCTCTTGGCGGGGGCCTTCGGTTCGACAAGGCCAGTCGGCAAATCGAGCCAACGAGCATTCTTAGGATTGTGCATGCTCTCTGAGATGACCTCCCTGATGACACTCTTGGTGTCTTTCATGTGATCCTCTGCGCGCCTGAGGACAAACTTGCGCTTCCTTTCCATCGTGGGAGTCCCAGGGGGCCATCCCCAACGAGAAATGCATGGGGGATGGTGAACTATTCCGTGAAATTTCCAATTCGTCTGATCTTTTCCGAAAGCGCGGATGTACGCAGTCAGGAAATTTGTAGCTGCGGTCGCGACACTTAGAGCAGACACCTTCAATTCTGCACAATGCCACAACATGTGGATCAACGTAGAGAGGCACATGACTGTCTCACAAACATCACGATGACAAGGGAAGTCAGGTAGCACTCTGCATCGGAAAAGCTGCGCAAAGGGAGCATGCACCGATAACACTTCCGAAGAAGAGCCTTTCCACGACTGACTTTTCCAGCTGCTGTCAGCACGTTTCACTGGGAACATACCCACGCCTGTATTGGATTTGCTATGTACCCTGCGTGGCCACTTGTACATTTCAAGGTATGCCAGTATATGTTTCGACTTGATGCCAGACTGCCCAATTGCGTAGATAGCCTGTTACGCCGTCGAACCCCAGACCCCAGACAACATATTGTGCACCCACTCAAATGTGTTCTGGGACGCTCGATCCACAATGTGCTTGAGGTGCGGGTCCGAAAGCAAGTTGCAAGGTGAGTAGTTCCAACCCATATCGGTCTCATATTTTTGTTGAACGCAGTCTTCCCCATCGATGCCTTTTCCTCAGCAAGGTCGCCCACCAAAACAAGTATGGAAGCGTTGGTGTGGAGCACGCACCTGCTGAGGTCAGTGGCGGCGGTGTAGTCCTGAAGCAGCGTGCCCCCCCCCCCCCCACCCCCAAAAAAAAAGCTCATCTGCCCCCCACCCAGTCACGGTTGACGATGTTGAGGCACTGGCAACAGCATTTGGTTCCTCCGCTGCCCTTGCAGAGCCAAGTCTGGTGCAGCCCGGACTCGTCACCGAGAACGCTCGCCAACTTGGCGACGAACGTCATGCCACTGAGCATCAGGTCGTGGGCTTCAGGGTTAAACATGCGACGCAAGATGCAGCCCAGAAGTTGGGCGCCCCACCATTGCACGCTGATATGTCATCCGATTTCACTGCGCCGACGCAAAGCCAGAAGTCCTCCTCCGACAAAGCAGGGGCGCCCAGCTCGAAGAAACTGAACTAAACAAGCTGTAGCGCGCGACGCTTGTGCTGTTTCATCCTGTTGCCAGGTTTGGCCTCGCCAGAGTACAGAGCCACTGGCCGGGGACGAGATATATCGCAAGGGTGTTTCCTGAGGCCAGCCTTGAGCACTTCGACAAACCTTGGGCACCGATTGGCAAGCGCGTATATGCATGGAATGGGATCAACTATCTCAACATCGATTGGGCCGCCGTCTCTCGGATGAATCTGCGCGGTGCGCATTGCGTGGCCATAGGGAGCCAGTATGTCAGCCGATGCGTCTCTAGCATCCCTGATGTCTTTCGTCGAAGCGATCTCAGGGAGGTCGTCGCGGCGAGCAGCAGCGCAGAATGCTGATAGCGCTGTCTGGCTCACGCGCGGAAGCGCATGCCGAGCATCTGATATCTTGCGCAGTTTGGACGCTCTGTCCATTGTGTGAGCCAAAATGGGCCGCGGAGTAGACTGCTGATATTAACTATGCTTTCTAAGCCTCCTCCTCCTCCTCCTCGCGCCCCCCCTCCCCCCCCCCCCCCCCCCCCCCCCCCCACCCACCCCCCACCCACCCACCCACCCACCCACCCACCCGCCCCCCCCCCCCCCCCCCCCCTCCCCCCCTCCTTCTCCACCTCCACGCCCAACGTGTTTCAAATTGATGGGAATCATGTCGCGCATTCTCAGGCGCTGTTCCAGGCGGCTTTCTTGGCGCATTCAATCGTTTTCGCTGGCGCCGCCGAGCTCATCACGTCGGAGTTATGATTGTATTGTTTTGTTTAGTGTCTGCTTTTCGGGGCTCCAGGATGCGAGTCCGACCCCCATCCCAGGTTGGAAAAGTACGAGGTGAGAAGGGGCCCGATGGGGCTTCACAGGGCCTGGGCAGCAATCGCATCGATTCCCCTTGTCTTCTGGGGTCGCGGACGCAGTAGAGACGCAAGGCCAAACAATGATAAGGGTAGATAGCGCGCGCGCGTGGGGGAGAGGGAGAGCAGCGGGTCAACGAGGCAAGCGGGACGATGAATAAGAGGATGATAGCATTACGATGTTGACGGTGAAGGGGCCGATGACGGCGATGTCGATGATGATGGGATGCGCGATGTCTATGCAAGTTGCCCCTCTTGCGACGTGCACAAGTGCGCGGTCTAGTGTGGGCTCGATCGTTGCTAGGCGCGTCGGTACATTGCGCCTCGCGCGGAAACTGCCGACAATCATGCGAACCCCGAAGTCATGCCCCCGAAGTCGGGCAGCGATCTACACGTCCCCATGACGATGGTCCAAAAGAGCTGTCCGCGACAGCTTCAGCAGACTGAGGCAAAAGGTGCTCGCCTCTTTTTGCAACCCGAATCGTCGATAAACTTCAGCGCCTGTCTGAACGAGCTGGGCTTGGATGAGCCAAACGGAATGCACCTCTCACGGCCAACGTTCGAAAGATCTGGCCAAACCCTCCAGCCGCCCTTGCTTCTGGAGGGGGGGGGGGGGGGGGGGGGGGGGGGGGGGATCCCCACTCCCTGAAAAGCGACGGAGCCACTGATCGGCATTTCTGGAACAGACTCACAGGCAGCTGCAGGCCTCTCCATGCCAGATCCGTTGGATGGCGTGGACTTGCGATTCTTGCCCTTCGGAGTTACAGTCGGGGCCTCAGTAGCGTGCTCGGCCTCTTCATCCTCCTCCTCCTCGGGGACGTGCTTCTTCTTCGCTTTGGCGACGATCGCTGCCTGCTCCTTCTGCGCGTCCGCAATCGCGGCCCTGACCTCCTCCTCCGTGACGCCAACCGTTCGTTTACTCGGAACTTCAGAGGCCAATGCAGCGGCAAAGTCAGTGCTGTTCGGGATCTCAAGCGCAGCGGTGGCGGCGTGCGTCGGCTCAGAGTCTGCCAGCGGTTGTGGCGGGGGGGCCTTGACCATCGCATTCAGCGAGGCGCTCACTGTGCTGCCCTGGGAGATGCTGGAAGGAGCGCTTGACGGCGTGACATTGTCCAGCATGATGGGGGCTATGTTGCGGCTGCCAGGGACCGACGGGGACCTTGCCGAGCGCATCAACAGAGCCAAGCTGACGCTGCCCATCAACCCCGACTCCAGCCCCAACCATGCCCAGCTGCATCGCCTGAGCGGGGTAAGCCCATGCTCTGAGCTGCCCCCATGAGCTGCACGAGGCTGAATGACAGTCCAGAAGCTGAGGAGGAGGGCTGAGGCTGCTGAAGGTGACGTGTAGGCACATGCTGGGCCGAAGAAGCCCTGGGCCCGACAGTATCTCTCACCTTCTTGTTGGAGTAGCGGCACGATACCTCATTCATCACGGTGCTGAAGCTGTCGAGTGCCATGACGACTGGCGGATCGGTATCATCAGGGTAGAGGGCCTTGTGCACTTCCTCGGGGGGCTCGCTCGGGGACTCAGGCCATTTGCGAATGACTGGCAAGTCGAGGGGAGGATTCGGAAGTTTCTTGAAGCACTTCGCCAAGTTCTGCACGTGATCGTACAACTCCTTGCACGTAGGTCGGTTATGGGCCGACGTGGCAGCGGCCAGCATAGTGACAATTTGCTTGCACGCAGGTTCAGTGGGCTTGACCAACCCTGCCCGCCCAAACCTGGATAGAATGACAGAGGCCTTCACGTCGGAGTTGAAGGACATGTGTGTATTTCCAATCACTACCCAATCACGCGCAGTGAAATACTTCAGCACGGCGTTGGCAGCCACCCAGGACTGTTTCTCATGCGGACCTAGGCCTGAGGACGGTGGAGAGCCCAGGAGCTCCGCTTGGATGGCGTCAGCGATCAATTTCCTCTGGGCGTTGTCGAAGCAGCTGGACTGTACCGCATGCATCAACTGCGTGGCAGATGCGCTGTCCATTTGCCACGCAACGGAACTCACCATGCTCGAAAGAGGCGAAGCCAACGACAACTTGACTTTATCAATGTCCGCTGCATCGCCAGCGATACTAAATCGCATCGCAACGAAATTCGTAACATCATTGATCTCAGAAAATATCTTCTGAGACGAGGCCATGTCAAGAAGCAGGCCGGCTGGCGGGCGTCAGAAAGCCGGTTTCGCAGACCCCAACAAAAGCCAAACTGGTTTGAGCCAAAGTGGCTATGGATTGGACGGTGGCTGAAAAAAAGGGAACGACTAGTAGCAACAGCAGCTGCAGGAAGAGAATTAGCAGGGGAAAGAGGTAGCGGTAGCAACGGCAGACAGAGGAGGGCACGCTGAGTTAGCTCGTGTGCATCGTCCCAAACACCGTTTACACCTGGTCGTAATTTGCTCATACCTTGTCTTACTCGGTCTCACCATCCTCGGCGTTGCCCTCGCCGTCGTCTCGTTCCTCATCCCCATGTACACCTTCGCAGCTCCTCACCCTACAAGTGTCACGCAGTCGGAACCTTTGGGATTTGATGAGAGGGTCGTGAGACTGAAATCTGAGAATATCATGGACTTTTCGATTTCGAAACGTTTCGGTGACGAGGATATCCTGGACCTTTCGATTTCGAAAGACTTCGGTGATGACGGCCTCCAGGACCTTTCGATTTCGGAAGGTTTCGGTGGCGGCGGCCTCCAGGACCTTTCGAAATGAGAATGTTCAGGGGATTTCCCAAATTCTCTTGGGCAGGAGCGGGGGCATCTTGAGAGGAGCGGGGCTTCAGATTGGCAAACTCAAACCTGAAGCAGCAGGAAGCAACAGCAAGCAAGCAACAGCAACAGGAGCTTCCATCTGTCGCTCCTGTTTCCTCTCAAGTTTCCCAGCTAGCAGGCAGGTGACTCCTCTCAATATTCCCAGCCATCTTGTGTTGAGTTGGGTCCTCGTTTTGAATCAGCAGTGCCCCGCGTCCTTCGCTCCTCCTCCTTCTCCCTTCTCCTCCTCCCCCTCCTCCCATCCCTGCCTCTGCCCTCCGCACGTCCGCATCGTCATCGTAGTCATCATCGTCATCAGCATCACCATCAGCAGCGGCATCCCGTTCCTGCCTCAGTTCACCCATGTCCATTTCGCATGGCGCCACCGCACCGATGTCGGCGCACCCCTCACACGTTTCGTGGCCCCATAGGCAGCTCCACCGAAGGCTCCAGTGGCAGGGTCCGCATGGCGGCGGTGCCTCATGTCAGCGCACCCGCTCCTGTTGCTTCTTTTTCTTGGAGCATGCTCGCATTGATGCGGGCTGATGCGATTGAAACAATGGTCGTCTCGTCTTTTTCCCAACCCTCCTGCGTTGGGTACTCGTTTTGAATAGAGCACTGTGGTCTCCACCTTCCTCCTCCTCCTCCCGCCTCCTCCCGCCTCCTCCTCTCTTCTCTTGCTCTTACCCCTCCTCTTCTCCTCCCTTCCTCCCTTCCTCCCTTCCTCCTCTCTTCGATCCTCCTCTCTCCTCTCTTGCTTCCCCTTCTCCTCTCATCTCTGTGCCACCCTTCTCCTCTCATCTCTCCTCGTCTCCTCTCTTGCTTCCCTTCTCTCCTCTCTTCGCTCCTCTTCTTCTCTCTTGCCTTTTACGTCATCTCTTTGTGGGGCTGCGATCTGTGAAACTGTCGCCACTTTCGGGGGTTGCTGGGGTGCCGAGCGGAGTGACGCCCTACGGGGACTCAGATTAGACCTCGCCATCCCTGGTGGGGCTGCGATCTGTGAAACTGTCGCCACTTTCGAGGGCTGCTGGGGGGCCCAGCGGAGTGGCGCCCTACGGGGACTCGGATTAGACCTCGCCGTCTCTGGGGGGAGCTGCGATCTGTGGTGTCGCCACTTTCGGGGGCTGCTGGGGTGCCCAGCGGGGTGACGCTCTACGGGGACTCAGATTAGACCTCGCCATCCCTGGTGGGGCTGCGATCTGTGAAGCGGTCACCACTTTCGAGGGCTGCCGGGGGGGGGGGGGCCCAGCGGAGTGACGCCCTACGGGGACTCAGATTAGACCTCGCCATCCCTGGGGGGCTGCGATCTGTGAAACTGTCGCCACTTTCGAGGCCTGCTGGGGGGCTAGCGGAGTGGCGCCCTACGGGGACTCAGATTAGACCTCGCCATCTCTGGGGGGCTGCGATCTGTGAAACTGTCGCCACTTTCGAGGGCTGCTGGGGGGCCCAGCGGAGTGACGCCCTACGGGGACTCAGATTAGACCTCGCCATCCCTGGGGGGCTGCGATCTGTGAAACTGTCGCCACTTTCGAGGGCTGCTGGGGGGCCCAGCGGAGTGACGCCCTACGGGGACTCAGATTAGACCTCGCCATCCCTGGGGGGCTGCGATCTGTGAAACTGTCGCCACTTTCGAGGGCTGCTGGGGGGCCCAGCGGAGTGACGCCCTTCGGGAATTCAGATTAGACCTCGCCATCCCTGGGGGGCTGCGATCTGTGAAACTGTCGCCACTTTCGAGGGCTGCTGGGGTGGCCAGCGGAGTGACGTCATACGGGGATTCAGATTAGATCTCGCCATCCCTGGGGGGCTGCGATCTGCGAAAGTGTCGCCACGTTCGAAGGCTGCTGGGGTGCCTAGCGGAGTGGCGCCCTACGGGGACTCAGATTCGACCTCGCCATCCCTGGGGGGCTGCGATCTGTGAAACTGTCGCCACTTTCGAGGCCTGCTGGGGGGCCCAGCACAGTGGGGCCACGCGCAGATTCAAATTAGACCTCGCCATTCCTGGGGGGGCTGCGATCTGTGAAACTGTCGCCACTTTCGAGGCCTGCTGGGGGGCCCAGCACAGTGACGCCACACGCAGATTCAAGTTAGACCTCGCCATCCCTGGGGGGCTGCGATCTGTGAAATTGTCGCCACTTTCAAGGCTCTGGGGGGCCCAGCACAGTGTCGCCACGCGCGGACCCAAATTAGACCTCGCCATCCCTGGGGGGCTGCAATCTGAGATCCCCGCCTTCGAAGTGGCCAGTGTTGTTCAGGGATTGTAACTAATCAGCTTTATCTAGTCCTTGTCCTGTAGCCAGTGTCCTGCGAGTGTCCCGAATTCCGTCTGCAGACATATGTAACCCTCGTTCCGTCATCGCCCCCTTATAAAGTGTCCTAAACTATTTGCGCCCCGCGTTTGCGCAGGGGTTGGGTACGTCGCCAGGGTAATGTTTTTGTTGTTGTTGCTGCTGTTGTGGTTGATTTCTCATGTCTGAAGAATTGTTATTGTTCATCCTCCCTTCGGTAACACATGTATTGACCTAACAGCGAAGACTGATAGGTTTCTAATGGTCTCAAAAGAAAGCATCATGACTCCCCAGGGGGGTCCGGGCAGGATCCGGGGAGAATCCGCGGATCCGCCAGTGACTATGGGGAACGCACCACTGAGGTTGAGGCTGAGGCCCCAAGCGCCGCCAGTGACTATGGGGAATGCACCACTGAGGCTGAGGCTGAGACCCCCAGCGCCGCCAGTGACTATGGGGAACGCACCACTGAGGCTGAGGCTGAGGCCCCCAGCGCCGCCAGTGACTATGGGGAATCCACCACTGAGGCTGATGCTGAGGCCCCCAGCGCCGCCGGTGAATATGGGGAATCCACCGCTGAGGCTGAGGCTGAGGCTGAGGCTGAGGCAGGCTGAGGCTGAGGCTGAGGCAGGCTCAAGCTGAGGCTGAGGCTGAGGTTGAGGCTGAGGCTGAGGCTGAGGCTGATGCAGGCTGAGGCTGAGGCAGGCTGAGGCTGAGGCCGAGGCTGACGCAGGCTGAGGCTCAGGCAGGCTGAGGTTGAGGCTGAGGTTGAGACTGAGGCTGAGGCTGAGGCTGAGGCAGGCTGAGGCAGACGCTGAGGCAGGCTGATGCTGAGGCAGGCTGAGGCTGAGGCTGAGGCTGATGCATGCTGAGGCTGAGGCAGGCTGAGGCAGAGGCAGAGGCTGAAGGCAGACTAAGGCTGCACACGCTGAGGCAGGCTGATGCTGAGGCAGGCTGAGATTCCCGGGTTACTACCTAACAGCGAAGACTGATAGGTTTCTAGTAGGGTCAAAAGAGAGCATCATGACGCCCCAAGGGGGTCTGGGCGCGATCCGGGGGAGGGTGCCGGGGACTTCTTTTAGCCAACAATTACACACTTCCTGGTCTTCGAGGTCCCAGAACTCCATTCCCGGGCCACATTCTGAATGCCAGGAGCCAACTGTAGGCCACTTCGTGGTCTTCGAGTTCCCAGAACTCCATTCCTGGGCATGATTTTGAATGCCCGGAGCCAACTGTAGGCCACTTCGTGGTCTTCGAGTTCCCAGAACTCCATTCCCGGGCACATTTTGAATGCCCGGAGCCAACTGTAGGCCACTTCGTGGTCTTCGAGTTCCCAGAACTCCATTCCTGGGCATGATTTTGAATGCCCGGAGCCAACTGTAGGCCACTTCGTGTTCTTCGAGTTCCCAGAACTCCATTCCCGGGCCACATTTTGAATGCTGAGGCAGGCTGATGCTGAGGCTGAGGCAGGCTGAGGCTGAGGCAGGCTGAGGCTGAGGCCGAGGCTGAAGGCAGACTGAGGCTGAGGCTGAAGCAGGCTGAGGCTGAGGCTGAGGCTGAGGCTGAGGCTGAGGCTGAGGCAGGCTGATGCTGAGGCAGGCTGATGCTGAGGCAGGCTGAGGCTGAGGCTGAGGCTGCAGGCTGAGGCTGAGGCAGGCTGAGGCTGAGGCCGAGGCTGAAGGCAGACTGAGGCTGAGGCTGAAGCAGGCTGAGGCTGAGGCTGAGGCAGGCTGAGGCTGAGGCTGATGCTGAGGCAGGCTGAGGCTGAGGCTGAGGCTGAGGCAGGCTGAGGCTGAGGCTGAGGCTGAGGCAGACTGAGGCTGAGGCAGGGCTGATGCTGAGGCAGGATGAGGCTGAGGCTGAGGCTGAGGCTGAGGCTGATGCAGGCTGAGGCTGAGGCAGGCTGAGGCTGAGAGGCTGAGGCTGAGGCTGAGCTGAGGCAGGCTGAGGAGGCTGAGGCTGATGCTGAGGCTGAGGCTGAGGCTGAGGCTGAGGCCTTGAGGCCAGGCGAGGCAGGGGAGGCAGGCTGATGCTGAGGCAGGCTGACTGAGGCTGAGGCTGATGCAGGCTGAGGCTGAGGCAGGCTGAGGCTGAGGCAGGCTGAAGGCAGACTGAGGCTGAGGCTGAGGCAGGCTGAGGCTGAGGCTGAGGCAGGCTGAGGCTGAGGCAGGCTGAGGCAGGCTGATGCTGAGGCAGGCTGAGGCTGAGGCTGAGGCTGAGGCAGGCTGAGGCTGAGGCAGGCTGAGGCTGAGGCCGAGGCTGAAGGCAGACTGAGGCTGAGGCTGAAGCAGGCTGAGGCTGAGGCTGAGGCAGGCTGAGGCTGAGGCTGAGCAGGCTGATGCTGAGGCAGGCTGAGGCTGAGGCTGAGGCTGATGCAGGCTGAGGCTGAGGCAGGCTGAGGCTGAGGCCGAGGCTGAAGGCAGACTGAGGCTGAGGCTGAAGCAGGCTGAGGCTGAGGCTGAGGCAGGCTGAGGCTGAGGCAGGCTGAGGCTGAGGCTGAGGCTGAGGCAGGCTGAGGCTGAGGCTGAGGCTGAGGCAGGCTGAGGCTGAGGCAGGCTGATGCTGAGGCCGAGGCTGCAGGCAGACTGAGGCTGAGGCTGAAGCAGGCTGAGGCTGAGGCAGACTGAGGCTGAGGCTGAGGCTGAGGCAGGCTGATGAGGCTGAGGCTGAGGCAGGCTGATGCTGAGGCAGGCTGAGGCTGAGGCTGAGGCTGATGCAGGGTGAGGCTGAGGCAGGCTGAGGCTGAGGCCGAGACTGAAGGCAGACTGATGTTGAGGCTGAAGCAGGCTGAGGCTGAGGCTTAGGCAGGCTGAGGCAGAGGCAGGCTGAGGCTGAGGCTGAGGCAGGCTGAGGCTGAGGCTGTGACTGCGACTGCCGTTGCCACTGTGACTGCCATCGCGAATGCGACTACGACTGCGAGAACAGCAGAATTCTACAACAAGATTCTCATCTGAATCTTAAGGGGAATGCTTCCAGATATGCTCCTACACATCGCTATTAGGTTGCTTTGCCGGGATAATTTTTAGTTCAAGTGCCCATCCCTAGGCTCGCACCCTGTTTTTCCCAACCATCTTGTGTTGAGTTGGGTCCTCGTTTTGAATCAGCAGTGCCCCGCGTCCTTCGCTCCTCCTCCTTCTCCCTTCTCCTCCTCCCCCTCCTCCCATCCCTGCCTCTGCCCTCCGCACGTCCGCATCGTCATCGTAGTCATCATCGTCATCAGCATCACCATCAGCAGCGGCATCCCGTTCCTGCCTCAGTTTACCCATGTCCATTTCGCATGGCGCCACCGCACCGATGTCTGCGCACCCCTCACACGTTTCGTGGCCCCATAGGCAGCTCCACCGAAGGCTCCAGTGGCAGGGTCCGCATGGCGGCGGTGCCTCATGTCAGCGCACCCGCTCCTGTTGCTTCTTTTTCTTGGAGCATGCTCGCATTGATGCGGGCTGATGCGATTGAAACAATGGTCGTCTCGTCTTTTGTTTTTGTTGTTGTGGCTGCTGTTGTGATTGATTTCTCATGTCTGAAGAATTGTTATTGTTCATTCTCCCTTCGGTAACACATGTATTGACCTAACAGCGAAGACTGATAGGTTTCTAATGGTCTCAAAAGAAAGCATCATGACTCCCCAGGGGGGTCTGGGCAGGATCCGGGGAGAATCCGCGGATCCGCCAGTGACTATGGGGAACGCACCACTGAGGTTGAGGCTGAGGCCCCAAGCGCCGCCAGTGACTATGGGGAATGCACCACTGAGGCTGAGGCTGAGACCCCCAGCGCCGCCAGTGACTATGGGGAACGCACCACTGAGGCTGAGGCTGAGGCCCCCAGCGCCGCCAGTGACTATGGGGAATCCACCACTGAGGCTGATGCTGAGGCCCCCAGCGCCGCCGGTGACTATGGGGAATCCACCGCTGAGGCTGAGGCTGAGGCTGAGGCTGATGCAGGCTGAGGCTGAGGCTGAGGCAGGCTCAAGCTGAGGCTGAGGCTGAGGTTGAGGCTGAGGCTGAGGCTGAGGCTGAGGCTGATGCAGGCTGAGGCTGATGCAGGCTGAGGCTGAGGCCGAGGCTGACGCAGGCTGAGGCTGAGGCAGGCTGAGGTTGAGGCTGAGGTTGAGGCTGAGGCTGAGGCTGAGGCTGAGGCAGGCTGAGGCAGACGCTGAGGCAGGCTGATGCTGAGGCAGGCTGAGGCTGAGGCTGAGGCTGATGCATGCTGAGGCTGAGGCAAGCTGAGGCTGAGGCAGAGGCTGAAGGCAGACTAAGGCTGCACACGCTGAGGCAGGCTGATGCTGAGGCAGGCTGAGATTCCCGGGTTATTACCTAACAGCGAAGACTGATAGGTTTCTAGTAGGGTCAAAAGAGAACATCATGACGCCCCAGGGGGGTCTGGGCGCGATCCGGGGGAGGGTGCCGGGGACTTCTTTTAGCCAACAGTTACACACTTCGTGGTCTTCGAGGTCCCAGAACTCCATTCCCGGGCCACATTCTGAATGCCAGGAGCCAGCTGTAGGCCACTTCGTGGTCTTCGAGTTCCCAGAACTCCATTCCCGGGCCACATTTTGAATGCCCGGAGCCAACTGTAGGCCACTTCGTGCTCTTCGAGTTCCCAGAACTCCATTCCCGGGCCACATTTTGAATGCCCGGAGCCAACTGTAGGCCACTTCGTGGTCTTCGAGTTCCCAGAACTCCATTCCTGGGCATGATTTTGAATGCCCGGAGCCAACTGTAGGCCACTTCGTGTTCTTCGAGTTCCCAGAACTCCATTCCCGGGCCACATTTTGAATGCTGAGGCAGGCTGATGCTGAGGCTGAGGCAGGCTGAGGCTGAGGCAGGCTGAGGCTGAGGCCGAGGCTGAAGGCAGACTGAGGCTGAGGCTGAAGCAGGCTGAGGCTGAGGCTGAGGCTGAGGCTGAGGCTGAGGCAGAGCTGAGGCTGAGGCAGGCTGATGCTGAGGCAGGCTGAGGCTGAGGCTGAGGCTGATGCAGGCTGAGGCTGAGGCACGCTGAGGAGAGGCCGAGGCTGAAGGCAGACTGATGCTGAGGCTGAAGCTGAGGCTGAGGCAGAAGGCTGAGGCTGAAGCAGGCTGAGGCTGAGGCTGAGGCTGAGGCTGAGGCTGATGCAGGCTGAGGCTGAGGCTGAGGCTGAGGCTGAGGCTGAGGCTGAGGCTGAGGCTGAGGCTGAAGGCTGAGGCTGAGGCTGAGGCGAGGCTGAGAGGCTGAGGCTGAGGCTGAGGCAGACTGAGCAGGCTGAGGCTGAGGCTGAGGCTGAGGCTGATGCAGGCAGGCTGAGGCTGAGGCTGAGGCTGAGGCAGGCTGAGGCTGAGGCCGGCTGAGGCTGAAGGCAGACTGAGGCTGAGCTGAAGCAGGCTGAGGCTGAGGCTGAGGCAGGCTGAGGCTGAGGCAGGCTGAGGCAGGCTGAGGCTGAGGCTGCAGGCTGAGGCTGAGGCAGGCTGAGGCTGAGGCCGAGGCTGAAGGCAGACTGAGGCTGAGGCTGAAGCAGGCTGAGGCTGAGGCTGAGGCAGGCTGAGGCTGAGGCTGAGGCTGATGCTGAGGCAGGCTGAGGCTGAGGCTGAGGCTGATGCAGGCTGAGGCTGAGGCAGGCTGAGGCTGAGGCCGAGGCTGAAGGCAGACTGAGGCTGAGGCTGAAGCAGGCTGAGGCTGAGGCTGAGGCAGGCTGAGGCTGAGGCTGAGGCAGGCTGATGCTGAGGCAGGCTGAGGCTGAGGCTGAGGCTGATGCAGGCTGAGGCTGCGGCAGGCTGAGGCTGAGGCCGAGGCTGAAGGCAGACTGAGGCTGAGGCTGAAGCAGGCTGAGGCTGAGGCTGAGGCAGGCTGAGGCTGAGGCTGAGGCAGGCTGATGCTGAGGCAGGCTGAGGCTGAGGCTGAGGCTGAGGCTGCAGGCTGAGGCTGAGGCAGGCTGAGGCTGAGGCCGAGGCTGAAGGCAGACTGAGGCTGAGGCTGAAGCAGGCTGAGGCTGAGGCTGAGGCAGGCTGAGGCTGAGGCTGAGGCAGGCTGATGCTGAGGCAGGCTGAGGCTGAGGCTGAGGCTGATGCAGGCTGAGGCTGAGGCAGGCTGAGGCTGAGGCCGAGGCTGAAGGCAGACTGAGGCTGAGGCTGAGGCTGAGGCTGAGGCTGAGGCTGAGGCAGGCTGAGGCAGGCTGAGGCTGAGGCTGAGGCTGATGGGGTGAGGCTGAGGCAGGCTGAGGCTGAGGCCGAGGCTGAAGGCAGACTGATGTTGAGGCTGAAGCAGGCTGAGGCTGAGGCTTAGGCAGGCTGAGGCTGAGGCAGGCTGAGGCTGAGGCTGAGGCAGGCTGAGGCTGTGACGGCGACTACCATTGCCACTGTGACTGCCATCGCGAATGCGACTACGACTGCGAGAACAGCAGAATTCTACAACAGGATTCTCATCTGAATCTTAAGGGGATTGCTTCCAAATATGCTCCTACACATCGCTATTAGGTTGCTTTGCCGGGATAATTTTTAGTTAAAGTGCCCATCCCTAGGCTCGCACCCTGTTTTTCCCAACCATATTGTGTTGATTTGGGTCCTCGTTTTGAATCAGTAGTGCCCCGCGTCCTTCGCTCCTCCTCCTCCTTCTCCCTTCTCCTTCTCCCCCTCCTCCCATCCCTGCCTCTGCCCTCCGCACGTCCGCATCGTCATCGTAGTCATCATCGTCATCAGCATCACCATCAGCAGCGGCATCCCGTTCCTGCCTCAGTTCACCCATGTCCATTTCGTATGGCGCCACCGCACCGATGTCGGCGCACCCCTCACACGTTTCGTGGCCCCATAGGCAGCTCCACCGAAGGCTCCAGTGGCAGGGTCCGCATGGCGGCGGTGCCTCATGTCAGCGCACCCCTCAAGCGTGTCGTGGCCCCACAGGGAGTCCCAGCTGATACGTCAGGGTCCGCACGGCGGCGGTGCACAATTTCGGCACCTCCCCTCACACGCTTCGTGGTCCCATAGGCAGCTCCAGTTAAAGCCAAAATCCCAGGGTCCGCATGAGAGCGGTGCTTCTTGTGGCCACACACATCTCACACGTTCCGTGGCCCCATATGGAGTTCTAGCTAAGGCCGAAATGCCAGGGTCCGCATGGCGGCGGTGCCTCATTCCAGCACCCCCCCTCACGCGCGCCCAAATGCCAGGGCCCGCGTGGTGGCAGTGCCTCATTTCGGCACTCCCCTCAAACGTTCCGTGGCCCCACAGGCAGCTCCAGCCACGCACACACACGGAAGAAGAGGCCGGGACTGGGAGGGGCCGGGGTCGGAGCCACGGCCGGGGCCGGGGTCGGGACTGGGACCGGAGCCGAAGCCGGAACTGGGCCGGGGCCGATACTGGGACTGGGAGCCGGGGCCCAGGGCCGGAACCAGAGCTGCAGGGCCAGAGCCAGGGCCCGGGCCCGGGGCCGGGGCCGGGGCGGGCGCCCGGGCCTGGATCAGAGTAGGGGCCGGGGCCGGAGCGGGCCGGGAGCCAAGGCCGGGGCTGGGAACCAAGGCCAGGGCCGAGGCCGGGCATGGGGCCGTGGCCGGGGCCGGGGGCCTCTTTGTTTTTCGTTTCGGTGTAAATACGCTACAATTTCGGTAACATGTTGTTTTGCTTACGCATGTTACCGAAAGCGGCGCACGCTTTTATCTAAGTTACGCATGCCTTTCATCTTCGACACATATTTGCAACACGTATACACCCCCAAACCGACTGCTACTTGATAGTATTGCAAAATCGTTTTCAAACATGCATGTTGCCAGAAGTCAAGAGGTGCTGGCATCGGCCCGAGGCGTTGCATCCTTCTCGACAATCGGATATGTTTTAAAGCTGGGCTGTGCACCTGACCCCAAAGGCGCATGGACGCACGCGCCCAACTCAACCGCGCACCGTGTCCCAAACAGCGGGCGGCCACGTTGCGGGCGGCAGAGGCCGCCGCCCTGTCAGTCTTCTTGAAGAGCGCGTAGCCGCGCGAGGTGAAAGCGCCGAGCGTGAGCCGCGACGCCACCTCTCGCTTCAAGAAGCTCTTGGAGAACTCCTGCGGGAAGCGCCGTGGGAGCTCCGCCGTGGTCACGGAGACGTCGCGGCCCGCCGCGCCCGGCGCCGCCGAGGGCCTCTTACGCGCAGGCGCCGCAGGGAGTCTTTTGCGGGCTGGAACTGCCGCAGTGGTGGCCTTTTTGCGGCGGCTGCCTTTCTTGCCGCCCAGGAAGGGCCCCTCTTCCTCGTCGGAGGCCTCCTCCCGCTCCTCGTCAGAGCCTCTTATGACCCCTCGACTTCGGTGACGCCTTCGTGGAAGTCTCGACAATGGCCACAGTGCTTCCTGGAGCGGGCGCAGCTGCGACGCCAGCACGCGCCGCGGCTGCCGCTGCAGTCGCTCCGCGGGCCCCCTCCTGCCCCTCGTCGACCGCCGCCCCCGCGCAGGCCTTGCCCTCGATCGCGCGGCGCGCGGCCGAGGCTGCAGCGGTCTTCGAGGAGTAGCGCCTCTTTCCTGGAGGCTCACCGGCTCCGGGAAACAACTTGCGCAAGAGAGAGTCCGCGAGGTCGTCGGTTCGCTCCTTCCGGACGGTCGCCTTGGCCGACGAGCGCGCCGCGGCCCGCGGCCCCCCTTCCGAGAGCCGCGTTGGTGGACCTTGCAGGCGTGAAATCTTTCCGCGTCAGCTGCTTGATCTTCGCTGGGTCGGCTCTCGTCTTGACGGGCCCAGCGCCCCCTGCGTGCGCCCTCGGGCGCTGCCCGGTGAAGTCATTTGGTTCGATGGGGTAGTCTGGCAGCGCCATCTGGCCCGAAACGATCCATCTCTTGGCGGCCATCTTCGCCTTGAACATGCGGAGCTCGTCGAACGCCTCATTGGGCTGGAGCGAGCGGCCGCGGCAATGGGGCAAGATAGCGAGCGCATCCTTTACCGTGGGGTCCGACGGGTGCCGCGCGCCGATCTGGGTGCGGAAGTCGGCCTTCTCTTCCTTCTTCATGTCCCATGAGTTCCCCCGTGTTCCTCTGCCAAGTAATGGCACAGGTGCGAGTGAGTCTGCAGCGAGGCTCTTTGTTTGCGCCAAATGCCACATGCCAAGTACAATGTTCCAGTCGTGATGTCGTGGATTTAGCATTTAGCATTTAGCGCTGGCACATCTGAAGGCGACGAAAGGGCGGAGGGGGCGGCAGCAGGCAGGCACGGGCGGCAACAAACGGGCAACGGGCAACGGGTGGCAACGGGTGGCAACGGGCAGCAACAGGCGGCAACGGGCGGGAACGCGGCGAATCCCCAGCGCAGCCGCACATAGGGCGACAGGCAACGGGCGGCAACCAGCAACGGGCAACGGGCGGCAACGCGGAGATCCTCAGCACCCCCCCAGGCGGCGACAGACGGACGCTCAACGCCCCCCCGCCGCCCCCCCCCCACCACCACGCACGCGCGCACACGCGCGCGCACGCACACACGCACACACACGCACACACACACAGACACGCACACACACACGCACGCACACACGCACACGCACACGCACACGCACACGCACACGCACACGCACACGCACACGCACACGCACACGCACACGCACACGCACACGCACACGCACACGCACGCGCACACGCACGCGCACGCGCACGCGCACGCGGCGCAACGCCAACGCACACACGCACACGCACGCGCACACGCACACGCACACGCACACGCACACGCACACGCACACGCACACGCACTACGCACACGCACACGCACACGCAAACGCACACACACGCACACGCACACGCACACGCACACGCACACGCACACGCACGCACACGCACACGCACACGCACACGCACACACGCACACGCACACGCACACGCGCACGCACGCACACGCACACACGCACACGCACACGCACACGCACACGCACACGCACACGCACACGCACGCGCACGCACACGCACACGCACCGCACACGCACACGCACACGCACACGCACACGCACACGCACACGCACACGCACACGCACACGCGCACACGCGCACGCGCACACGCACGCGCACGCACGCGCACGCGCACGCGCACGCGCACGCGCACGCGCACGCGCCCGCGCCCGCGCCCGCGCCCGCGCCCGCGCCCGCGCCCGCGCACGCGCCCGCGCACGCGCCCGCGCACGCGCACGCGCACGCGCACACGCACGCGCACGCGCACGCGCACGCGCACGCACACACACACACACACACACACCCGCGCCCACACCCACACCCACACCTGCACCCACACCCACACCCACGCCCACACCCACACCCACACCCACATCCTTGTCCCTTAGCATTATATACCCCCACCTACCTCGTATTCCGGCCGATAGCAACCCAATCCGGGACCTCCCATCCGGATTGAAAAAAATCAATACAAAGTGGCAGTTTTTCTTCTCAACATCGTCTTTCTTGTCGTTGACGATGCGAAAAGCGTGGCCGGAATGGGACGCGGCGCGCGTCGCGCGCGGCTGTCGATCTGGGCCCGCCCATCCTGACTGTAAAAAATCAATACAAAGTCTTCGTTTTCCTCTCAGCATGGCCTGCCTTGTCGCCCACGGTGCGAAAATATGTGGCAGCAATGGGGCGCGGCGCACATGTGGGACGCGGCGCGCATCGCGCGCGGCAGTCAATCTGGGCCCGCCCATCCTGATTGTAAAAAATCGATACAACATCTCCGTTGTTTCTTCTTAGCACGGCCTGCCTTGTCGCCGACGGTGCGAAATGTGCGGCAGGAGTGGGGCGCGGCGCACATCGCGCGCGGACGTCCGCGCGGGCTGCGGGCCCCCCCATCCTGACTGTGAAAATCAATACAGAGTTGCCGCTTTTCTTTTCATCATGGCCTGTCTTGTCGTCGACGATGCGAAATGCGCGGCAGGAACGGGGCGCGGCGCGCATCGCGCGCGGACTTCTGGGGCAACCTCAAGGCGGGAGGGGCCGCCTTACTTGTCAGAAACAATGCCGTGCTGATTTTCCATGCCCACGTAGCTTTTCTTGTCGTCCACCCCGCAAAAGTGCGCGGCAAGAATTGGGCGCGGCGCGCCCCCCCCCCGCTCGAAGTGAATGAAATGACTTTTTCGCTTGGGCGCCGAACGAAATGTTGTCAAAGTTGCGCTCCCGCTTTGGCTCGGCGCACGTTTCTAGCTCGCAAATTCATTGGGCGCCAGGGCGTTCCAGGAGGCCCTGGGGTGGTGAATGCCTGGGAAGTTTTTGCTTGTTCAGGTTCTTGGAGGGCCTCCTGAGGCCCCCCGCGGCTTCTTGGCGCTACGGCCGTCTGGAATCCATCTCGGGCGTCTTGGAACGATCTGTCGGCGACTCAGGGCTACTACTACTACTACTACTACTACTACTACTACTACTACTAGTCCTACTACTACTACTACTACTACTACTACTACTACTACTACTACTACTACTACTACTACGACTACGACTACGACTACGACTACGACTACTACTACGACTACTACTACTACTACTACTACTACTACTACTATTACTGCTACTACTACTACTACTACTGCTACCACTACTACTACTACTACCACCACTACGCGCCAGCACCCAGTTGCACCAGCATTGTTTCTTATGTTGTAGGAAGGCGGAACGTGTCCGCTGTTCCTTTCAACATGGCCAGTCTTGTCGTCGACAGTGCGAACTGCATGGCGGGAGTGGGGCGCGGCGCACATCCCGCGCGGACGTCAGCGCGGTGCCCTGGGGCATCCCCCATTCGCACTGAAATGCCCGCGCCGCCCCCAGCTGTGCCATCGCTGTTTCTTATGCTGTGGGAGGGCTGGTGGGAATGGGCATGCCGCGCTTGACTCGCTCGAGCTGGCTAGCTTGACCCGCGCCCGCGCCCGCACCCGCGCCCACATCCTTGTTCCTTATTATTATATACCCCCACCTACTTCGTATTCCGGCCGATAGCGACCCAATCCGGCACCTCCCATCCGGATTATAAAAAATCAATACAAAGTGGCAGTTTTTCTTGTCAACGTTGTCTTTCTTGTCGTCGGCGATGCGAAAAGCGTGGCAGGAATGGGACGCGGCGCGCGTCGCGCGCGGCAGTCAATCTGGGCCCGCCCATCCTGACTGTAAAAAATCAATACAAAGTCTTCGTTTTTTCCTCTCAGCATGGCCTGCCTTGTCGCCGACGGTGCGAAATGCGCGGCAGCAATGGGGCGCGGCGCACATATGGGACGCGGCGCGCATCGCGCGCGGCCGACAATCCGGGCCCGCGCATCCTGATTGTAAACTATCCATACAAAGTCTCCGTTTTTCCGTCTCAGCATGGCCTGCCTTGTCGCCGACGGTGCGAAATATGCTGCAGGAGTGGGGCGCGGCGCACATCGCGCGCGGACGTCCACGCGGGCTGCGGGCCCTCCCATCCTATCTGTAAAAAAAAAAAAAAAAAAAAAAAAAAAACAAGGCAGAGTTGCCGTTTGTCCATTCATCATGGCCTGTCTTGTCGTCGACGATGCGAAATGCGCGGCAAGACTGGGGCGCGGCGCACATCGCGCGCGGACTTCCGGGGCAGCCCCAAGGCGGGGGGGGCCGCCTTACTTGTCAGAAACAATGCCATGCTGATTTTCCCTGCCCACATAGTTGTTCTCGTCGACCACCCCGCGCAAGGGCGCGGCAAGAATTGGGCGCGGCAGCCCCCCCCCCGCTCGAAGTGAACGGAATGACCTTCCCGCTTGGGCGCCGAGCAAAATTTTCTCAATGTCGCGCTCCCGCTTCGGCTCGGCGCGCGTTTTTAGCTCGCCAATTCATTGGGCGCCGGGGCGTTCCAGGAGGCCCTGGGGTGGCGAATGCCTGGGGGGGTTTTGCTTGTCCAGGCTCTTGGAGGGCGCCCTGAGGCTCCCCGCGGTTTCTTGGCGGCGTCTGCGGCCGTCTGGAGGCCATCTTGGGCGTCTTGGAACGATCTTTCGGCGACTCAAGGCCCTTCGGATCGTCTCGGGGGCGTCTCGGCTCTCCTGGGGCGTTCCTGGGGCGCTCTGGGACCTGGAAGTCAGCGCTCTGGGACCTGCGACACCGAAATGGCCGCGCAGCCCCCAGTTGTGCCATCACTGTTTCTTATGTTGTGGGAGGGCGGGTGGGAATGGGCACGCCATGCTTGACTCGCTCGAGCTGGCTAGCTTGACCCGCGCCCACGCCCGCGCCCGCGCCCGCGCACACACGCGCGCGCACACGCACGCACGCGCACACGCGCACGCACACACGCACGCACGCACGCACGCACACGCACGCGCACACGCGCACGCGCACGCACACGCACACGCACACGCACACGCACACGCACACGCACACGCACACGCACACGCACACGCACACGCACACGCACACGCACACGCACACGCACACGCACACGCACACGCACACGCACACGCACACGCACACGCACACGCACACGCACACGCACACGCACACGCACACGCACACGCACACGCACACGCACACGCACACGCACGCGCACACGCACACGCACACGCACACGCACACGCACACGCACACGCACACGCAAACGCACACGCGGACGCACACGCACACGCACACGCGCACACACACAAACACACACACACACACTCACACACACACACACGCACACACACACACACACGCACGCACGCACACACATACACACACAAGCGGCAACGGCAACGGGCAGCGGGCGGGAACCGGGAACGCGGCGAATCGCCAACGCACCCCCACAGAGGCAACCCGGCAACACGCGAACCAGGGGTTCCTCCTCCTCCGCCTCCTCTCCCTCATCCCCCCTCCTCCCTCTTCCCCTTCATCATCCATTATCCTATATATTATATGTTGTCATATTGTTACAGTGTTACCTGTTACCGTAGCCTGTGGCCGTTCTGGCATTCTGGCCCAAGGAGAGCATCTCTCGAAGTGGCGCAGGGACTTGCCGCCTTGTCGCCCCAGAGCCAATAGCGGTGGCGAAGCTCCTGTGGTTCTTGAGGTAGGGAGTAGGGGCGCATCATCAGGCATGAGTCATTAGTCATTAGGATGCAGCTGTGCAGGCTTCCTAGCTCTTAGCACGCTGCATCGCTGGGTCCAGCTCACCAGCGTCCAGCTCTAGAGTCTATAGTTTGTGGGATTCATGGGCTCTTATCTCCGATCACCGAATAACATAATGTAGCGATCGAGATATCGAGCTATCTAGAACTTAGAGACTTAGAGACTAAATTACTAGAGATTGGAGACTAGCGACTAGAGTTTAGAGCTGGAGCTAGGTTCAATACAAATTACAAATTACGAAGCTTATAGTTTAGACGTAGAGACGGGTACAGCTTGAACCGAAATCCCATAGAGCTAGATCCAGCCTTAATCCGAACTTTAATATGAGTGTATTGTATTATTTTCTGAATACTACAGGCAATAGGCTATAGGCGATAGGCTATAGGAATCGCATTAAGGTATTAAGTGTTGAGGCTGGGCCGATAGCCGATAGCCGATTGCCTGGGGTTCATAGGTCGTCGTCGTCGACGGCGGCGTCGGCGTCGAAGTCTCGAAGTCGGCGTCGGCGTCGTCTGCGGCGGCTGCGGCGGCGGCGCCGTCGGCGCCGAAACCGAAGCCCAGCGCCGGCGTCGGCGCGGCCGCCGTCGGCGACGGGGGGGGCTTCAAGACGCGCCCGAGATCGAACGAACGCGAAAAACGCGCGAGCATCTTTGGAGCATCGCCAGAATGCTAGTGAAGCCGCGCGAGCATGTTCGGGGCATCGTCAAATTGCGACCGAACCCGCGCGAGCATCACCGCGAGGCATACAACGAGCATTAGATCATGTGTGAGGCCTTTCCCACGGCTGAGCTTGACTGAGATGTCACAACTCAACAGGACCTTTGAGCACCTTCCCCTTTATCGCGAATTGCACCACCAGGTTGATTTGGCGGGGGGCGCACTTCCACAGGCGCACAAGGCATTGGACTTTCCCGGCACCCGAGAAAGACGACAGAGGGCGCTTGACAGCCGCCAAGTCGGTCGCCACCGCGTCGCCCGTGACGAGGTGACCACCCGCAGGGGCCCGCTCCCAGCGCGGGCCGTCACGTGGTCAACGACCGCGCGAAGCGCCGCTGCGATGGCACCCTCGCGCCCGCCGGTGGGGCCACCAGGCAGCGAGCCCCGGGCGGTCGATTCGTTCTCCTCCGACGACGGGGCGGGCAAGACGTCGACAGCAAGGGCCGCGTTGGCCAGGCGTCAAAGAAATGTGCACACGCAGCCGCTTAAACAATCGGGCGACGCCTATCTTCAGCGGAAACTTTCGGAAGGCTGCGCGGATTTCTCGGGTCGGCGGCGGGCCCCCTCGGCGGCGACCCCGGCGACGCCTCCGGCGCGCTCCGCGCGCCGGGAGGGGCGCAGCGGCGATTTCAGAAATCCACGCGGACCTCCGAAAAAATACGTTTATGCTGACTGCTATTCTTCCAGCCCTCCTCCTCGGTCTCGTCTCTGCGCTCCTCCTCGCCCTTTCCCCCCTCCGCCCCTTCCTCCTCGCCCTCCTCTTTCCCGGCCTGTTCTCCCTCCTGGTCCCTGGCCTTTTCCTCCTCTTGGCCGAGCGCGCCTCGGTCGGGGTCGAAAGGCAACCCGGCTCAGGGCGGCAACTCGTCGCGGTCCAGGGGCGCCCCAGCTCGGCGCGGCAGTTCGGAGGCTGGGCGCGGCGCCCCAGCTTGCGCGCCGAAGTCGGGGACGCAGTTCCCTTGCGCGCGGCGCGGCTGGGGCGGCCGAGCGAGCGCTCGGACACCGCGCTTCCGCCATCGCCTCATAACGCTCTCTCCCTCGCCTCCCCCCCCCCCCCCTTCCTCGCGGCTGCGCTGTCGTCGGCGCAGCTTGCGCCCTCGGCTTTCTGCGAGCTGCCCGCCCGGGCGCGGTGAGAGCGCCCCTGCTTCGCGGTTTTTAGGGGCGCCCCAGAGCGCCCCGCACGGCGGCCCGAGGGCTGGCGGCGCCGGCGCACCGCCCCCTAGTCAAAGATTTGGCGGCCCACTAGGCAGGCCTTGTAGGAACTAGTAGAAGCTTGTAGAAGCTGATCGAAGCTGATAGGCACACCGCGTGATTTAAATAACTCTCAGCCCGATGACACCTAACATGGGCGTTCTGCGCGCCGACTACGACGACGGCTTGAGCGACGGCAGCGATCGAGATGCACGGGGCCAGGGGCTCCGCAGACTTGCGGAGAGGCTCTTGAAAGAACATCAGGGCGCGCCCTCAGCACGCCACGCTCGCAATCAGATCGCGGCTGGCGATCTTTCTGACCCAATGACCGATCAAGGATTGGACTCCTTGGCCAAAGAAGATCTGGCCACCGATCGCGCTCTCCTTGTTCCAAATCATGCTGTCCGTGATCTCGGTCGAACGTTGAGCGCCGGTGGCAGCGCCCGCGGTCGCATTCAGAGCTTCATCCAGTTTGGCGCAGCGGATTTGCAGACTGCGAAGCTTAATTGTTCCAGTTGCTACCGTGATCTCCCCACCAAATGCGACGATGAGCTGTGCCGCGCATGCGCAGTCGCTAAGACACGGGGGAGCAGGTGCATCATATCCGCGAATCGATCGATGAGAACATCGTTCGTCAGCTTTTGCGCGCTGACGTCCAGATTCGCATCCAGGGCCAGCGCTCCGCCGATTGGCTCGCAAGGCTGAGATCCGACATGATAAATGGCTGAAGGCAGGTAGCCCGCCCTCCAGCCAACGCCGAATCAGTGGAGAAGACGAGGCCGACAAGGAAGGCACTGTTCGCTACCACCCATATCCGGATGTTTCTATTCGCCATCAGGAAGATCCGCTCTTCCTTGATCAGGTGACTTGACTGAAGCCGGGGAACAGAAGCGAGAGCGCTCATTCACATTGGATGGCATGTGCAAAGGAATTCGACTGCATCATCTCAGTGTGGGAACTGACTATGCGGGCCGGCGGGCACAGGCTCCCGGCGCGCTCAGTCGCGGCGAGCTCGTCGACTGTGGACCCCTGACTTTCTCTGCTCCTTCTGGGAGAGGTCGAGGTCAAATGAATCTGGTCATGCTGGCTGACTGAGCCGCGACACCAGGCCCCCAAAGATGCCGCGACGGGTAACAAAGGTGACATCTCTGTCGCCCGCAGTGAACCCGTTCGCCTCGCCCCTGCCCCTCCAATCCCGCGCCGAAATGGCCCTGCCGCCGCCCGCGCTCCCGGCGGCGCTGGCTGGACCGACGGCGCTGGCTGGGCAGGCGGCGCCGGCCCCTCATCGAGTTCGCGCCGCCCCACCGCGCCACCGAGATCGGCGCCCGACAGCGCCGAGGTGCGCGGCCGCAGCAGGAGCGCCGCGCGCCAGCGCTGCAACATCTACGCGCGGTGGCGCCATGACCTCCAGCATGGCCAGCGCGATGCATGCCGTGACTGGTCATGCTACCTGCGCAAATGGGTTCATGTCGACGGTGGCGATTGCGAGTGCGCATGGTCTTTCGACAATTACAAGGCCCCCACCACCAGTTGGTTCAATAATTACGGATTTCGGGTCTGGGACGAACGCTATTATGAATCAGTTTAGACGTACATGTTGAGTCATAGCGTCTTCCTGCGTATTGCATTACTGTAAGATCCGAAGTATACGCTTTGACATCATTATATATATAGCATTGAAGGTTATCTTGATGCATCTTGCAATTTATCATACTTGAATTCTACACTATCTTTCGATAGTGATATTACTTCACGCAATACATCCCGGCAGTCGGGCAGGAACGCACCCAGGCAGGTCGCCGGCCAGCAATCTTATCTAGAAGGAGCGTCTGTTCTCTATTACGGGACGGCGTCGGTGCACGACCGATGCGCAGCATTTTACCCATGATGATTTTGGGCGACGCCGCGCTCTCAGTATATACATCTTGACGCATTGTAGTCGCCTCCGGCCAGCGCCGCCGATCCGGGGCGCTCCAGATGATGATGATGATGATGATGATGACGATGATGATGATGATGATGGTGATGCGACGATGGCGATGGTGATGGTGATGGAGATGATGATGATCCCGCCCCCCCCCCCCCTCTTTACTGCCCTCCCCCCTTCTCTCCTGCCCCCCCTTCTCCCCCTACCCCACCCCCCATCTCTCTCCTGTTCCCCCCCCCCCCCCTTTTTTCTCCTGTCCACCCCCTCCCCTCTCCTCGCCCCCTCTCTCCTCTGCCCCCCTCCTCCCTTCCTTGTTGGCCCCCCCTCTCCTTTCCCCCTTCCCCCCCCTCTCTCCTCTACAATTATTCAAGATGAATACTACTCTCCCTCTTCCCCTGATGACGGCTTGAGAGCGTCCGACCCCCCCCCCCCCCCCCCCCCCCCGCGTGCTGTTTTTTCCCCAAACATCCTGTGGTGTTGGGTCCTCGTTTTGAAGAGACAGCGCCCCGCGTTCACTCCTCCCGCTGCCCCCTCCCTCCTGCCATCATCATCATCATCATCATCATCACATCATCATCATCATCATCATCATCATCATCATCATCATCATCATCACCATCATGACGATCATAGGGAGCTCCAGCGAAGGCCCCAGTGGCTGCGCTCCCATGCGCCCACCGCACAGATTTCGGCACACCCCTCAAACGTTTCGTGGCCCCATAGGGAGCTCCACCGAAGGCCCCAGTGGCTGCGCTCCCATGCGCCCACCGCGCTCATTTCGGCACACCCCTCACACGCTTCGTGGCCCCATAGGGAGCTCCAGCGAAGGCCCCAGTGGCTGCGCCCCCATGCGCCCACCGCACCAATTTCGGCACACCCCTCATACGTTTCGTGGCCCCATAGGAAGCTCCAGCGAAGGCCCCAGTGGCTGCGCTCCCATGCGCCCACCGCACAGATTTCGGCACACCCCTCACACGTTTCGTGGCCCCATAGGGAGCTCCACCGAAGGCCCCAGTGGCTGCGCTCCCATGCGCCCACCGCACCCATTTCTGCACACCCCTCACACGTTTCGTGGCCCCATAGGGAGCTCCAGCGAAGGCCCCAGTGGCTGCGCTCCCATGCGCCCACCGCACCCATTTCGGCACACCCATCACACGTTTCGTGGTCCCATGGGGAGCTCCAGCGAAGGCCCCAGTGGCTGCGCTCCCATGCGCCCACCGCGCCCATTTCGGCACACCCCTCACACGCTTCGTGGCCCCATAGGGAGCTCCAGCGAAGGCCCCAATGGCTGCGCTCCCATGCGCCCACCGCACCCATTTCTGCACATCCCTCACACGTTTCGTGGCCCCATAGGGAGCTCCAGCGCGAAGGCCCCAGTGGCTGCGCCCCCATGCGCCCACCCCACAGATTTCGGCACACCCCTCATACGGTTCGTGGCCCCATAGGGAGCTCCAGCGAAGGCCCCAGTGGCTGCGCTCCCATGCGCCCACCGCACAGATTTCGGCACACCCCTCACACGTTTCGTGGCCCCATAGGGAGCTCCAGCGAAGGCCCCAGTGGCTGCGCTCCCATGCGCCCACCGCACAGATTTCGGCACACCCCTCACACGTTTCGTGGCCCCATAGGGAGCTCCACCGAAGGCCCCAGTGGCTGCGCTCCCATGCGCCCACCGCACCCATTTCGGCACACCCCTCACACGTTTCGTGGCCCCATAGGGAGCTCCAGCGAAGGCCCCAGTGGCTGCGCTCCCATGCGCCCACCGCACCCATTTCGGCACACCCATCACACGTTTCGTGGTCCCATGGGGAGCTCCAGCGAAGGCCCCAGTGGCTGCGCTCCCATGCGCCCACCGCACCAATTTCGGCACACCCCTCACACGTTTCGTGGCCCCATAGGGAGCTCCAGCGAAGGCCCCAGTGGCTGCGCTCCCATGCGCCCACCGCACAGATTTCGGCACACCCCTCATACGGTTCGTGGCCCCATAGGGAGCGCCATCGAAGAAGATATTCACAATTGCGGTACTCGCAACTGCATCTGGTTGGGTCCTTCGCCAGGATTTTTTCACGCACAAGTTTCCCCGGAGTTTGGTTTTCGCTTGCATTTGTTTCCAAAATGCTGCTCTCGCTGAGGCGCCGGCTTCATTTTCGGTCCCCGCTCGTTCCGAATCGTGCTCCCGCTGCAGCGCTGGCTTCATTTCCGCGCCTCCGCTCGTTCCGAATCGTGCTCCCGCTGCAGCGCTGGCTTCATTTCCGCGCTTCCGCTCGTTTCGATTCGTGCTCCCGCTGCAGCGCTGGCGCCATTTCCCGTGCCATGCCACCGCGCGCAGTGCAATGCTAGATTGATACTACGCTTTGCGGTGCTCTTCTACGCCATTTTTCCAAAATGCTGCTCTCGCTGAGGCGCGGGCTTCATTTTCGGGCCCCGCTCGTTCCGAATCGTGCTCCCGCTGCAGCGCTGGCTTCATTTCCGTGCTTCCGCTCGTTCCGAATCGTGCTCCCGCTGCAGCGCTGGCCTCATTTCCGCGCCTCCGCTCGTTTCGATTCGTGTTCCCGCTGCAGCGCTGGCGCCATTTCCGCGCCATGCCACGGCGTGCAATGCAATGCGAGGTTGATGCTACGCTTTGCGGTGCTCTTCTACGCCATGCCACGCCGTGCTCTACATTGCATCGCGCACCCTTTTCGGGATCATTGCCCTGCGCGACATCCGACTGCGCGAGTAGAGATGGGACCTGCGCCATGGCAAGGGATGGGAGGGAGGGGTAGGATGTCAGATACGACGCGAGCGCACCTAGCTTGCCCCCCCCTCTCTCGTTCTCGTTCCCCCCCCCCTCTTTCATGTTCCCCCCTTCCTTTCTCCTGCCCCCCTTCTCTTTCTTTCTTTCTCTCCCATTTCTTTCTGCCCCCTGCCCCCTTCTCTCTCATTTCCCCCCCCCCTCCGCCCCCTCTCTCCCGTCCCCCCCCCCTCTTCCTTCTTGCCCCCCCCCATCCCCCCCCCCCCCCCTCCCCGCGCCCCTTCCCCCCCGCCCCCCCCTCCCCCCCCTTTCGCGCGCCAATTCTTTCGTCGTCGGCGCCGCCCCCGCCCTTGCAGAGCGAAGCTTGAGCAGCCCCCCCTCCTTTCCCCCCCCCCCCTCGCGCGCCAATTCGCCCGTCGCTTGCGCCCCCCCCCCCCCCCCGCGACACCCCCCCCCAGAGCGGAGCTCGGGAGAGCTCGAGCCCACGCTCTCAGAAACTCACGCGCCGGATCGGCGGATTTCTGGGCCCGGAGTGCCTCGGATCATGCATGACATACTCTCAGAGATCAGGTGCCATCGCAACTATCTTACCGCTTTTCAGACTTGGGCCCGGAGTGCCCCGGCAATCTCTCGGGGCCGGGCCGGAGAGCCCCGTGAATGGGAGTTCTTTTACTTTGATCGAGTTGTCGTCGCAACTCTGATCCACGGCGCTTCGCCCGCGCCCGTTGCGCGTCGGTGGCAGCGCCTGCGTCGAAGGATACTGGTGTCTCTCCGCTGCTCTCTTTTCCCTGCCTTCCCAATCCTGCCACCCGCGGCGGCGGGGCGTCGCCCGGGAGCGCCAAAGCGTTTTTGGGGGCGCGCCCTGGGCCCGCTAAAGGCGGGTAGACGCTCCAAAAGTACCCCGCGTGGCGGAGCTGGTCCTTCGCTTACCTCGCGTGGCCGATGCACATTCGTTTGGAGGGGCGGTGGACATGGCGGGGTTGTGAGTGGACCTCGCACCTATGTTCCCGACTCCTGCCGCCGTCTCCCGCGGGCCGGAGGCCATCGTGGAGTTGGCAGGTTTCGGGGCGGAGCGCGCGCGCGTGAAGTCCGCTGACTTCCTTGTTCAACGTGCCGCAACTGCATCGGCCCAGGTATCGGCATGGCGCTGACAGCGCACTGCTCCATTCGCAGTGCCTTGGAGAAGGAGTCCTACTCCTCGCCTGTACCTGCGGACCCCGTATAGGAGCGGCCCCTCGGCAGTGCCCCGACGCGCGCCCCCCCGCCCCTCCTTTTGCCCCCCCCCCCCCCCCCCCCTCGCAAAGGTATGTTTATATCGAGGGGGCGGCCCGGGTGGTGCGCATGAGCGCCGCCTGCGCGCAACGCCCCGGCAGCCTTGCGACTGTCTCTTGACCCAGGCGCTACAGATAGCACGCAAAGAACGTGAAACTGAGAAACGCACTTCGCGCACAATACCAGGAGTCGTATCTGAAACAAATCAACGCAACAACCACCCTTTGCAGATGGGCGGGGAACGATTAGAACGAAGGCATAAACATATATACAACATTGGATGCCCGCCCCGCTAAAGAATGCCACTGCGCTAACATCTTCACGGCGGGCTGGCACTGAATATTGCGACGTCGCACGCCCCTTGAGCCTCGATCAGCAAGTGCCCGTAGAAGCCCGAGCGCAACCCGACAGTCATCATCTTGGACACGCTGCCTCTTCCAAGTGCGCGCGATGAACGGGACGTTGAACTGCTCACGAAGCATTTGCAATGCGTCGAAGCACACAGCGCAATTCAAATGAAACCCTTTCAAACCCAATTGCTTCCACCGGCTGCGCCGGCAGCAGAGGTCAGCAGCCGTTTGGCGTCGAAATTCGGAAGATGGCAGGCCGTCGAATGGGGGCATGCAATGCTTGGTTTTGTCAGACTCCGCGCCGGTCATAAGCCATTTCTCGTTTGGGTGGGCGTGTGAAACCTCAACATTGTCAAAAGATATGTGAAGGTAAGCATCCAAATGCTTTGTCGTGACGCTCCCCTCGCTGGTGGAATATGTTCCAGAATCCTCGAAAATGACCTGCTTGTTGTATATTCTGTCAACCTGGCGGGCGAGGCAGCTTCGACACATCATGAGAGAAACCATCAAGGTATCGTCAACATACCTTCCCAAGAAAAATAGGTTCCTTCTTTCAGACGGCACATCGAATTCTTTCGCCACCGTTGGCCAAGTCGATCGGTCATAAAACTCTTCACACCGGTTGCACACCAAAGACAGGGCACTGCGACTCAATGGTCCACCAATGGGGGCTCCGCGTAACTGCTGCACGAATGCATCGCCCAACCTGTAAATACGCATTGCCAGGACTGACCGGAAGGCCTTTTTCATAGTACTGGCGCAGAAGAACATAAAAGACCGCGAACGACGATCAAGAGAACAACCCCACTGTGCTTTATTGGGTTTTCCGGGCAACGGCTACACAATGTGGGAAATTACCTCGGTCAACGTCGCGATGCAGAGCGTCGAGACACGCACGCATGAAGTCAACGCCGATAGTTTCGAAGGCCTGGCCCGCATCAGCTACGCGCGCGCCTGGCGTCGGCATCGCATCCCCGCACATATAGCAACATCTTTCTGTCGTCGGTGTTTCCGGGAAGGCGCCCCGAAGAATGGCGACCCCCTCGCGCATCTCGTCCAAGGCCGTGCGCATGCTCCACAACTCGGCGCCGCACCACACCCGACTGTTCAGGAACTGGCACGCCCGTGCCAAATGCCTGAAACATGTCTTACTAGGTAACGCGGCAAAAGATACCACCACCCTCATGCATGAGTGGCCTGGTCGCCCGCAGATGCGTTGGCAGCCGGCTTGGGTCATTTTCCAACATTTAGATTTAACAGTGCTGTAAACGTACGGTATGTTGGAAAAACGGAACTGAGTTGAAAATAACATCGAGGATGGGAGTGAATTGTCGAATAAATGCCCGTACGTGTCCAGCACCTGCTGCGGACACATACGGGCCACTTTCTATCTGTCTGGGGCCTTCGCGAACTGGTGGAGGAGTCGCACCGCAGCCACTTCCACAGATTGATGCCATAGGATTGCCGCATCCTTGTCTTGTAGCGCGCAGGTCCCGCCAAAATGTTCTACGCGCTGAAATTCGATGAAAACCCGAAGAGCAGCAACAGATATTCCACCTGGCTTGTCACCCGCGTTAACGACTCGGCTCAATAGCGAATGGCGTAGACAAGCCCCAACGCCAACCGACCGGCACCGACGCCAAGTAGACTCACGAAACAATGCCCTAACATCATCCTCATCCAAATAACACTGACGTTTTGCATGCATGGGGATTTGTTGCAAATCCGCACCACGAAGTGCACGCTCCATCTCCTCATCAGGCACGCTCAAGATGCGGTCAAATTTGAGCTGCTTCAGCCGGCGCCCTAAGGTATTCAACCGTTTCTGCCATGTAAGCCTGGGCATAATTCCGAAGAGCGTGTTGCGCCAAATTGCATTGCGGCACGCCGGCATGTCACAGTAGTTCTGCGCCAAACATTGGTAGACGAAGCGCCGGCCTTCGTGCGCCATTGCCGCATTGGGCGCCATGAAGTATCTCACCCTCGGCACTAGAAGCTTTACGTGAGCAAGACCTTCGCCAATTCGATCTCGCAACCGGGAACGCCCAGCCCAATAGGCTACGCAATCGAAGACGCCAAACGTGAAAGTGCATACAGAGAGTCGCATGTGCAGTCACGCATCTTGCAAAATATGCCCCAGTAAGGTTCAGCCGAAGATTCCATCAACCATGGAACGAACAACCATGGGTCGCCGACTGAATAAACACACAGTGGCCCAACGAAGTTCGACAAGGCAAGGTAGTGAAAGTACGCGCTGTTGAAGGACAAGTTGATCAAGTTGTGCGCGCGGTCACGCCCTGTCTTCTTCCCTGGCTGCGAAGCGCAACGTGCTCTCTCACGCGCCATGGCGGCGCGCAACAGAGGATCGCAAGTGTCAGCTTCGCCTTTTTCACGCTCACGGTGCAGAAGGCAAGATCTGCCACCAAAGCCTTGCATACGACGCCGATGATGTCCACCACGCGATATACTGCGGAAGTTCTGGGATGACGGCTCGAACGGCTTTTCATGGTGGGTGGAATTTGCCTCTGGCTGCAAAAAACGAATGTAGGCTGTTTCAGTTGGCACTTCCAAGCCCGTCGGAGTCTTGACCAATAACAGAAAAGAAACGACCTTCAAACCAGAAAGAGCCAATCTTTTGCACCGGGGCTCCGGGGGAGTCGTTGTTGAAGAACCCCGTGGAAAACATAACCTCGAATGCGCCCTCCAATGTTCCAAAAACCTTTGGGCAACTCCGGTCATGCGTGCACTGCCTGTCTGCCGGGCGCTGCGAGCTCGCCCAACGTGCCGCACCATGCCTGCAGACAATTGGTAAACGCATGTATTCCCACATGCACGACACAATAATCCATCCATTTGGCCCTACAACAAAGACACCATTGCTGATGCGCCGTCCGCTCCAGAAATCACGCCATGGCACCCCAACCACTTGGCAAACTCAACTTTGAGGTCCATGCAAGATTTCCGGGCCTTCAAGACACTCCGTCTGCCACCAAGCCACCAATGACGAAGTTGAATCAAGCAATGTACATTGGCAAGACAACATATGACCAAAGAAGCAGAATGATCAAACGCTGAAGGACGACATGACCGAACAGCGCTCAGATCGATCATAACCTCGCTGAGAGCCTCCAGGACCGAGGCGTAGGAGACAGTGCTGAGGAGGCGCAGCAAACAGAACGTGTATAGGTCGGACATAAGGTGCTTCACGTCAATGCTCACGACCTCCGTGCTCCGCCTCCAGGCCGACTTAACAACAGAAAATTCGCCGAAACTATCTCCAATAATTTGGCGAACCTGGCGCGCAAGTGCAGGTGGTGCCAGACGTCGCCGTGCCGAACCCCCTGCAAACAGCTTGTGCAACGGGTAGCGGCGAGACAAGAGTTGAGAGCATGCAGACGAATGGGACGCACAAATGTCACCAAGAGGTCCTTGCGGAGTCACAGAGCGCGCGCCCCCAAATGCAACGTACAGTTAACAAGGAAGAACCAATTGATCAAACACGCGTGCGAATACGAACGATATTTGATAGAAAATGGATTTCCTCTCGCAAAGGTATGTTCATCTCAAGAGAGCGGCCCGGGTGGTGCGCATGGGCGCCGCCTGCGCGCAACACTCCGCCAGCCTTGCGACTGTCTCTTGACCCAAGTGCTACGGATAGCATGCAAAGAACGTGAGATTGAGAAACGCACTTCGCGCACAACACCTGGAGTCGTCTCTGAAACAAATCCGCCGACCCCTTGGGGATCATCGGCGTGTGAGATGCTTCCCCCTCCCCAAACCCCTCCCCCGGGAGCCCGGTCCGGTCGATTTGGAGGGGGGGGGGGGTCCGGGACGAGCGCTCCACGGGGCTTTTCCTGGGGGGGGGGTCCGGGACGAGCGCTCCACGGGGCTTTTCCTGGCCCAAGAGGGCTTCAAGACGGGCCACGAAGCCCCCAAGAGGCCTCCAAGACGGCCCACGAAGGCTCCGAGAAGCCAAACGACCGCTCCAAGACGCCCACGATGGCCCCAAGACGGGCCAAGAGGTCTCCAAGACGGCCCCTGAGGTCCCAAATGAGCCTCCCAAGAGGGCCCAAAGAGTCAAAATTGCTGATTTTCCAGAGTGTTTTTCGATGTTTTTTGCTTTTCCGCCTTTCCGGCTTCCCGACGCTCCAAGACGGGCAAAGAGGCCCCAAAGATAGCCCCAAGATGGCCCAAGAGGCCCCCAAGACGGCCTCCAGACGGCCCAAGACGGCCCCAAGACGGCCCAAGAGGTCCCCAAGACGGCCCAAGAGGGCCGATTTGGAGGGGGGGAGGGGGCCGGGACGAGCGCAGCACGGCCGGGACGAGCGGTTCCAGGGCTTTTCCGGGCCCAAGAGGGCCTCAAGACGGGCCAAGAAGGCTCCAAGAGGCCTCCAAGACGGCCCACGAAGGCTCCGAGACGCCAAACGACCCCTCCAAGACGCCCAAGATGGCCCCAAGACGGGCCAAGAGGTCTCCAAGACGGCCCCCGAGGTCCCAAACAAGTCTCCCAAGAGGGCCCCAAGAGTCTAAAATTGATGATTTTCCATAGTGTTCTTCGACGTTTTTTGCTTTTCCGCCTTTCCGGCTTCCCAACGCTCCAAGACGCGCGACGAGGCCCCAAAGATAGCCCCAAGATGGCCCAAGAGGCCCCCAAGACGGCCTCCAGACGGCCCAGGACGGCCCCAAGACGGCCCAAGAGGTCCTCAAGACGGCCCAAGAGGGCCGATTTGGAGGCGGGGAGGGGGCCAGGACGAGCGCACCACGGCCGGGACGAGCGGTTCACGGAGCTTTTCCGGGCCCAAGAGGGCCTCAAGACGGGCCAAGAAGCCCCCAAGAGGCCTCCAAGACGGCCCACGAAGGCCCCGAGACGCCAAACGACCCCTCCAAGACGCCCAAGATGGCCCCAAGACGGGCCAAGAGGTCTCCAAGACGGCCCCCGAGGTCCCAAACAAGCCTCCCAAGAGGGCCCCAAGAGTCTAAAATTGTTGATTTTCCATAGTGTTTTTCGATGTTTTTTGCTTTTCCGCCTTTTCGGCTTCCCGACGCTCCAAGACGGCCAAAGAGGCCCCAAAGACAGCCCCAAGATGGCCCAAGAGGCCCCCAAGACGGCCTCCAGACGGCCCAAGACGGCCCCCAAGACGGCCCAAGAGGTCCAGACGGCCCAAGACGGCCCCAACACGGCCCAAGAGGTCCCCAAGACGGCCCAAGAGGGCTCCAAGACGGCACCAAGAGGGGCCCAAGAGGGCGACCAAACATGTTGAAACTCTAGCTTTCTGCCCCCAGGAGCCCCAGGGGGCCCCAAGAGTGCCCCAAGAGGCCCCCAGAGGCCCTCACGAGGCCGCCCAGACGCCCCAAGGAACCCCCAAGAAGCACCCCAGAGGCTCCGAAACGGCCCCCGAGTGGCTCCAAAACTCGCAGTGTCGCTGTCCGCTCGGACCTCCCCGCGGAACTGCCCGAGACCCTCTGGCGGTGGCGGCGAACAGACACCAAACAAATATCACTCGCCTTTTCACCCCTTCGCAGCTTCTACTACCCCCAGATTGGCATAAACAAGGGGTCGGCGGTGTGGCGTAAGCCTAAGAATCAACACAACAACCACCCTTTGCAAGTGGGCGGGCAACGATTAGAACGAAGGCATAAACATAGATACAACATAGATACAACATTGCATGCCCTCCTCCCCCTCCGCCTCCTCCTCCTCCTCCTCCTCCTCTTCCTCCTCCCCTCCTTCTCCTGCTACTTTTCCCTCCTTCCCTCCTCCCCTCCTCTTCCTGCCCCCTTCTCTCCTCCTGTTCTGATTGCTCCTCCTCCTCCTCCTCCTCCCTCCTCCTCCTCCTCCTCCTCCTCCTCCTCCTCCTCCTCCCCCTCCTCCTCCTCCTCCTACTCCCCTCCTCCCCTCCCTCCTCCTCTCCTCCTCCTCCTTCTCCCTCCTCTCCTCCTCCTCCTCCTCCCCCTCCTCCGCCTCCTCCTCCTCCCTCTCCTCCTCCTCCTCCCTCCTCCTCCTCTCCTCCCTCCTCCTCCTCCTCCTCCTCCTCTCCTCCTCCTCCTCCCTCCTCTCCTCCTCCTCCTCCTCCTCCTCCTCCTCCTCCTCCTCCTCCTCCTCCTCCCCGCCCCCCCTCCTCTTCGTCCCTCCTTCTCTCCCCCCCCCCCACTCCTCCCCATCCCCCCTCCCCTCCACCTCCCCCTCCCTCTTCCGCTTCTCCATCCTCCTCTCTCCACAATTACTCAACAATTATTCAATATGAATATACTCTCCCTCTTCCCATGATGGCGTCCAGGCGATGGCCACGCACCCTCCGCGTACTGTTTTTTTACACACAGGATGCCCGGGAAATCCCGGGAAACGACTCTCGTTGAGGCGCCGGCGTCATTTTTTCCCAAAATGCTGCTCTCGTTGAGGCGCCGGCCTCATTTCTGCTCCCGAATCGTTCCGAATCGTGCTCCCGCTGCAGCGTGGGCCTCATTTTCGGATCGGTGTTTGGCCTCCGTCGTTCAGGATGGCGTTCTCGCCCCAGCGCGGGCCTTTTTCTCGCGCGCCCATCCGCCCGCCACCACCGCGCCGCACCGCCACCACCACCACCACCACCACCACCACAACCACCACCAGCACCAGCACCAGTACCAACGCCACCACCACCAGCACCACCACCACCACCAGCACCACCACCACCATCACCACCACCACCACCAACACTACCACCACCACCACCACCACGACAACCACGCACCACGCACGCACGCACGCACGTGCACCACCACCCACTACGCACGCGCGCGCGGAGCCACAGGTCCGCTACGACACGCGTCCGCGGATAGAGAAAATCAGCGCCATGGTAAGGGATGGGAGGGAGGGGTAGGACGTCAGATATGACGCGAGCGCACCTAGCTTGATATGAATATACTCTCCCTCTTCCCCTGATGGCGTCCGGGTGATGGCCGCGCACCCCCGCGTACTGTTTTTTACACACAGGATGCCCGGGAAATCCCGGGAAACGACTCTCGCTGAGGCGCCGGCGTCATTTTTTCCAAAATGCTGCTCTCGTTGAGGCGCCAGCCTCATTTCTGCTCCCGAATCGTTCCGAATCGTGCTCCCGCTGCAGCGTGGGCCTCATTTTCGGATCGGTGTTTGGCCTCCGTCGTTCAGGATGGCGTTCTCGCCCCAGCGCGGGCCTTTTCTCGCGCGCCCATCCGCCCGCCACCACCGCGCCGCACCGCCACCACCACCACCACCACCACCACCACCACCACCACCACCACCACCACCACCACCACCACCACACACCAGCACCACCACCACCACCACCAGCACCACCACCACCACCACCACCACCACCACCACCACCACCACCACCACTACCACCACGACAACCACGCACACACGCACGCACGCACGCACGCACGTGCACCACCACCCACTACGCACGCGCGCGCGGAGCCACAGGTCCGCTACGACACGCGTCCGCGGATAGAGAAAATCAGCGCCATGGTAAGGGATGGGAGGGAGGGTAGGACGTCAGATATGACGCGAGCGCACCCTCTCCCCCGCCCCCGCCCCCCCCCCTCCGCGCCTCCCCCACCTCCTAGTCCGCCCCCCCTCTTCCCCGACCCCCCCCCCCGCGCGAAAGACGAAGGGGGGGCGATCGCGGGCGAGGAAGGAGAGGGGGGAGGAGGCAGAAGAAGAGAAAGAGGAAGAGAAAGAGGAGGAGGAGGAGGAGGAGGAGGAGGGCGAGGAGGAGGATAATCAGGAGGAGGAAGAAGAGGAGGAGGAGGAGGAGGAAAGAGGAGGAAGAGCAGGAGAGGGAGGAACAGAGGGAGGGAGGCGAGGAGGACGACGAGGAGAGGGCGACAGGAGGGGGAGGTGCTTGGAAGGGTGCGCGCCCTAGTAAACCTTACGGCGCTTGCAGGCATTTGGCAAATTCTAGCAACCAGCTGGCAAGGTTGCAGCAACCCCTGCTATCCCCCTACTAACGTGTAGCAAATCAGAACAACTAGTAATAAAGCAACGTAGCAGTTACAGTGTTTGTAGGGACTTGCGCAAACAGCTGTTCGTTGGGAGTTGCTCTTACTATGCATGATTGGAGCTTGCTTGAGGTTAGCTGCACAGTTACCTAAGGCGCCAGGGGGGGGCAGTAGCAGGTTATGTTACACGTTGCAGCGAGTTACAAGGAATAGGAACCTCTGGGTTAAACAGTTACTAGCATGGCTAGCGCGTGGGTTTACCGTCCTTAGCTAAAGGTTAGCAGAGGTCACCGCCTGGGCCGTTGTGATGCCATCTTGGGCGTCTTGGGCCTCCTTTGGGGCCGTCCTGGACTGTCTTGGGGGCCGTCTTGGGTGCATCGGTCGGAGATCTGGGGCCGTCTTGGTTTGGTTTGGGGGGGCTTGGACCCGAGATAGATGAGCCCACAGGCATTTGATGCCCCGCAGGGGGTGGCGGATCCATTGGGGCCACACTCTCAAACGGACCAGTGTTCTCTATAGCTGTTTAGGCTCTGTTGTGTTTGCTCTCACTTCGCACCCCGCCATGAGCTCACGCACGAACGCGGCCTTGCAGGCCATTCGGCCTCGGATGCTCGAGTTGCTTCTTAAATATCAGGAGGACGGGCAGGTGTGTAAGGCATGGGGCGACATTGTGGAGCTGCTCCAGACCAGCGAGCATCTCCATTGGATCCAGCAGGCCCTTCCGAAGTCCGTCGGTAGCCACACTAAGAATCGCGGTGGGCTTGGCGCATCGGTGCTATGTCCTCTCCTCTTGTCCTCTCAGGAGGATGAGGAGAAAGAGGAAGAGGAGGCGAAGAAGGAGGAGGAGTTCCTCCTCCTTCTTCGCTTCCTGTTCCTCTCATCCTTATCCTCTTCCTCTTCCTCCTCCTCCTCATATTCCTCCTGCCCCTGCTCCTCCTGCCCCTCCTGCTCCTCCTCCTTGGAAGTGTCCGTGGCCCTCTCCAACTTGAGCAACCACTGCTCGGCCGGGTGGTTGCTCTCCAAGGCCAACACAGCACCCTTCGCCATTGCCCTCGACAAGGGCTCGGCCTTCTATGAGGAGCTCACACAGTTCAACGCCAACTTGAGCGAGACCAGTGGCCTCGAGCCCCTGCAGGATTTGATGCTTGCCAGTTTCGGAGGGGCGCATTCGAACATCGCGTTGAGGGCAGTGCAGTCCAAGCTGGCGTGCGCTGACACCTCGATCGCGCCTGCTGGCTGCCTGGGCCCTGCCTTTCTATCCAACAGGCACCCTGGCTTGAAGGAGGCCCTGTCAAAGGGCCTCACTCGGAGGGTCATCGCGTCAGAGGTCGCCGAAGCTTTCCCCGGCATCCTGACCGTAGGCATTGCCGCCCTGAACCACACCGCGAATAGCGAGTGCAGCGGGCTCGAGGGCCTCCTCACTCGCCACGCTGTCTTCCAGCAGGCGGTCACCGCAGGTTGCGATGAGAACTCGGCCTGGGAGCAAGCCCGCGCCGCCGCCGTGAAGACCGAACCGTTTTGGTTGCAGTGGAGTCGGTCCTTGGTGCGTTTCGCGGAGGTGTGCTCCGCTGAACAGTTGCGCGAAGCCAGGGACATGCGCGCGGCCTCATTCAAGGCAGCCGCTACCCGACTGGAGGAGGGGGGAGGAGGAGAAAAGGAAGGAGGGGGAGGAAGGGGAAGCGGAGAAGGAGGTCACTGAGAATGCGCAACATTATTCCAATCATTTTGAAACATGTTGGGCGTGGAGGTGGAGAAGGAGGGGGGGGGGAGGGGGATGAGGGGGAGGAGGAGGAGGTGGAGGAGGAGGGGGAGGAGGAGGATGATGAGGGGGAGGAGGAGGCACGAGATGATGGCAGAAGGGAGTATTTTGTTAGCGATCCCAGGCGCCGAAAAACAGCGCAAGCTCATATGGACACGCTGGGGGTGGATTCTTGGATAAACTTGCGTCGATATCGTGGCCAACTTCGATTGTGCCGTTTCCAAGGGTGAGGCTCGCTTGTTTGATGACGCAAGTGTTGAGCCCGATCGAAAAGGTCATCGACGGGAAGTGCTGCTTTCTCAAGGAATCGGACATCGGGCGGTTGAGCCAGAAGGCGAACCTCGAAGCAGTCGAGATTGCCGAAAGTCTAGGGAATGGTTGCAAAACTTCCAGCTGCCGCGGTCGACGATGCTTCAGCTTATCTGCGCGCACGACATGAGGCTCCTGTGTTTCATCCTCAAGAAGGGCAAGGCGTCCTCGGAGGGAACCGACTACCCCAGCATTGAGGCCGCGTCGCAGGTTCTAGTGAACCAGCTGCTCGAGTTCACCGAGGGCGACGTCTCCAACCCGCGGTTGAAGCACAGGCTGCATGGCAAGCAGGAGCCAAAGGTGCATTCCACTCGTCCTCTCCTCCATCCGCTCCTCCTCCTTCGTCCTCCTTTTCCTCCTTCCTTCGCCTTATCCCCCTTCTCCTCCTCCTGCCTCCTTTCCTCCTTGTCCTCCTCCTCCCCCTCATCCTCCTAAATCGTGGAGTGCGCCCTTGGGTCTCGGCGGTTGCCTTCAGGTGCTTAGCGCGAGTGCCCCGCAGGAGGAAGCCGATGACACCCAGGCGATCGAACGGGTCTCTGGATCGCACGCCGCCCCCTTGATGAAGATGGGCGAAATGAAAGATCGCGTCTCGGATATGAATAAGCATGGTTTCTTCGTAGGTGTTTGCAAGAAAAAAAACAGAGCCCCGACGAGCCGATCCCACTGTGCAAGACTGGCCAGATGGACTCGACAGTTGCGCTGCTGATACCGACTGGAGCCCGCGCGTCCGATGGCAATCTATCCGTGGCTTTGCACGCGCTGAAGGAGGAGTGGGTACCTACGAGCGCCGAGGTCCAGGAGCTAATCAACTAGCAGCTGTGGGCGCCTGAGCATTCGCAGTCCTGGATGATCAAGTTCGCCAAGGCTAACCTGCTGGCGGCGCTTCGCGCCATGAGCGAGAAGATGATGGCCAACGATGCGTATAGTGGCCTCGACATCTTCGCGACGCCATTTGCGGTCAAGGCAAAAAAGGACTTCGGCGTCAATTGCCTTAACCTGGCGCCTGTCACCGACACCATCAAGGAGAGGGGCGCCACCGAGAAATCCAGCGACAAGGCCATCGACCTTGGCCAAGTGATCGGTGGATTGCCTGTCAGCTTCAGCCTGGTTCACCACGTGGTGGCGAACAAGCCAGACGGGAACTTCTGCGCGCCATTTTGGGCCGCGCAGCCAGCCCCCAACAAGGTAAAGGGGAACATGGAGTACATCAACAAGACGCTCAACATAACAATCGATCAGGACGACGATCCGATTGGCAAGGTTACTGTGACGATACCTGTGATGACCAACACCGTCGCTGTCAAGGCTGGCGACATACTCCACCTCGTCAGGAAGCGTGGCCTGAAGAGGCGCGACAGCGGTGAGTCCGCGAGCGGTGCAAACGTGAGGAGCAAGAAAAAGTAGTTTGTACAATTTCTTTGGCCTCAGCTACCTCCTGCAAGCCGGTCGGCGTGCGGGTTGCCGACGGTAGCAATGCCTGTGATCCGAGCTAGGAGGAATGATGAGGAGGAGGACGAGGAGGAGGAGGAGGAGGATGAGGAGGGGGGAGGAGGAGGAGGAATGATAGACGGAAGAACGGAAAACGATGTGGAGAAGGAGGAGGAGAGAAAGATGAGGAGGAGAGGGTGGACGAAGTAAGCTGGCATTTTTTCTGGATCACTGTGGTCGGCCTGTGTTTCGCAGCGCTGCCCGCCATCCGGTTGCATTCAGATATGGGCAGGCAGCCCCCCTTTAAGTGTCGACGTGGCGTGCTCTGTTGTTTAGTTCGGAGCTGCCGAGTGCAGCAGCAATGCGAATAGATCGAGGCTTCCAGTGGCAGGATGTCTCCTCCTCCTCCTGTGCATCCCCATCCTCCTCCTCATCGTCGCCATCACTCCTCCTTGACGCATTTTACGACCACCGCAATAACAAAGTCAAGAGGTCCCGAAGGGTTCAACGTAAAAGGCTCACCCCAAAAGGGCAACCCCAAAAGGGCCACCACAAACGGGCCACCACAAAAAAAATAAAACAGCGAAGGCGTGATACCACGAACGGGCAACCACAAAAGGGCAACCCCACAAGGCCACCCCGAACGGACCGCTCCAAAATGGCAACCACAAACACGCAGAAGGCCCACCCCGCAATGGGTACCCCAAATAGTACAACCCAACCAAACTCACGAATTATCGCGAGCAGCCCTGGCGCCTGAAGATGCATCGAGCCCCCTCGTTTGGACCCCCCGTAGCTATTTGGCTCAATCAGCTTTCGCTCTCTCTACTGGAATTTGTTGATACAATGCCATTCAGGTTTGAGTTTGCCAATCTGAAGCCCATCAAGGCAAGCAGAGGAACAGGCTTCCTCTCAAGTTTCCCAGCTAGCAGGCAGGTGACTCTCAGGTTTCAATCAAGTTTCCAGCCCAGCAACTTGGGAGGAAACTTTCAAGCCCAGATTGGCAAGCTAGCAGTTTGCAATCTGTTCAGAAGCAACAGGAGCGGGGGCATCTTGAGAGGAGTCACCTGCCTGCTAGCTGGGAGGTCTTCTCCTCCTCCTCCTCATCATCCTCCTCCTAGGGCCAAACGTCCTCTCGAGGCCCTGGATGTGGGCCACCGAGATCTGGGCAACCTTCCTCGAGCCGTGCTCGAAACGGTTGAAAGTGTAGTCTGTCACATCCTGCGGGCCGAGGGGAATGAGCGGAGGAAACCGATAGACAAGAAGACGATAGGTTGTTGAACGGGATGGGAAAGATGGGGAGGTAGTCAGAGGAGAAGAAGGGGCAGCAACAGCTGTAACAATAGCCTGCGGAACGTGCATGACCATCAACTCGTGAATGTGTCATCGCACACCGGAGCACACAGGGAAAGTACAGTGCGCCACGTAATGGCCAAATGCCGCTACCTGCAGCATGCACGTACGTTTCTAGATGGGGCGTCAACCACACAGCGCGCGTGAGCTTGGCGTGGTGTCCCTCTTACTCGCTTCACCATCTGCACATCCAACTCGTCGTGTCCACTCGTGTTCGTTCTTGTTCCGTGCCGCAGGCGCACTTTCACTGAACAGGGTTTCGATGACCATCCTGCCCTTTGCGTACTCTCAGTAGATATCATCCCCGTTTGGGGCAGCTATTCAGACGCCACCGGGCCGCCATGACGCGAACAGAGAAATCCCCCGGCCATGTCGGCGTGTGTGAGGAGGAGTGTCCTTGGGTGGTCCTCCAGGGGAGGTCCTGGGAGACACTTTTCCGTTCGAAGCTCTCTCCTCGTTTCCCTGCCGCCACCTATGGCTCTCCGAGCTCGCCATGCCGAGGTGAATCGACCCAGGGGAAACCCCAAATCCATTTGGTGCAGTTTTTCACCCCGGATCCGTTTTTGACGGCCCCCAGAGGCCGAACAAAAACAACAAACCTTCTCGAACCCAGAGCTTCGGACTTCGCCTCCCCTTCCTGCTGGCCGGAGCCAGTGCTGGGCTACCTCGGACCCCCAGAAGGCTCCAAGCGAAGCCCCCTTCCCTCTGATCACGTCTCCGCCAGGAGGGAGTTCAAGGGAGGGATGCGGGAGGTGCGAGGCGGGGAGCTATCCATGACCACCGCCAGCGAACCGACGTCCTGGGACCCCAGCGGGCGGCGGATATATTTGGGCCCCAGGGCCCCCGAATATTTATTTCCCAAAGTTCTCCGAGAGGTCACAAGTCCATCAGTACAGTGCCCGGTGATGAATCACCGTCTTAATCGGCCAACTGTTTTGCCAGCAGCTGTAATGGCAAGAGCGGCGGAGAGGGGGCGAGATCGGCCCGCTCGCTGGGCCTCCAGCCTCGCTGCAGCATCGAAGGCGTCCAAGTCCTCCACGACTTTGTTGGATAACTTCGGACATTCGAAAAGCTTCGATGTGCATGTCGTGCTCCTCGGATCCGATAGTTGCGCAATCGCCAAGAGTCTTGAACTGAATACGGTCTTGCAGACCGGGCACATGCCAGACGAGTCGATATAAAATCGAGCATCGCATCTGAAACCATGCGTCGCTCGTCTGTGAGACAGCAGAGCCTTCTGCGAATGAAAAGCAGGCGGGTCGACGACACCATCATTGGCAGAGTCGGGGCAAGCAAATGTGCGGGGAGGAGGGAGAGGAGGAGGGGGAATAGGGGGAACGCCCTGGTGCGCTCCGTCACCACACTCCATTTTGGTTCCTCCCGCAGCTTGGCCACTGTGCACATGACGATGACCTGCGGAATACGGACCGTCAGCGACCGATTCCGAATAGAAGAGCTGCTGCACGAGCGAGCTCCAAAAGGCTCCACAACCTCTGATGAATTTCCCCCACGTTGCTGGGGCCTCCGCTGGTGGAGGGAGAAAGAACTAAGACCTGGCAAGTACCCGGTCTTGCAGCACTGCCATGTCAGAAGGGATCAATTTGGTCCACGGCATGGGCTCGCCCTTTGGGCGAGCGTGCAGCAGCGCCAAGAGTTCCTGCGGGCCCGACGCGAGAATGCGATTCAAGTATAGCAAACGGGCTCGCTGCAACAGGCAATCCACAGACGGAAAATACATTTTGGCGCGTAGCTGAGCATCAGTGTGGTCAACTTTTTCCAAACCTGACCTCGCCAAAAATGCGGCGGACCGGCCTCATCATGACTACATTGAGCCTACGAATGTACTGACGAGTGGGCACTACAATATGCGCGTTGAAAAATAGCCGCGTGCACAAGAGCGAAGACACGAGGTGAAGCTTGACCCAATCATGGATGACAGGGGAAGCGAAAATCTTCACAGCGAGAGGGGAGTAGGCTGCCAACGTAGATTGCTCCTTATGCCTAGCATATGCCATGCAAGCTGAATCCAGCGACAAATTCGTGCCAAGATGCTTATAATGGTCGGCAACGAAGAGTCTGAGGATCTCCCGGGGACTTCAAAAGACAGCTGGCCGTCGTGACAGTGCGACGCGAAAACCTGCTGAGCCCCAGACCCCCGAAATCGAACCAAGGCCTCAGTCTTCCACTTGGACCAGTTGATCTCGAGGTCCAGTGCCGAGAAAGATTCCACCAAGGCCTTCAGAGCCTTCAGAGCCTTGGGGATGGCGGCCTCGAGCTGCCGCGCACTTTTGCTGGCGAGAACAATGCACTCGTCATCCACGAACGCACAATCAGAGATGTTGGCATGGCTTGCAGGAGGGTCGGCGACGGCCCCCCAAAACTCAGTCGTGCCGGGGCAGGGGAGTCGCAGAACCAATCCGGCCTCTTTGAGTTTATCTTTCAAGGCGGACAGTGCGATTGAATAAACGGCATTGAAAATCATGGCCCCTACCTCGCAGCCCTGGCAGCACCAGGGCCCCCGAATATTTTTGCTACTGCAAGGGATGTTAGTCTCAAGAGCGATGGGGAAGCTGTACAAAGACACAAAGAATGACGGGCGTCGAGCTGTGGCGACGGCGCAGACCAGGTGTCAAGCAGCCCTGGTGGCTACAAGCAAAACGTGTGGTAGCGCATGTGGCTACGGTCAGTCGAGGCGACCGATGGTACGTCCATCGGCCCTCCTCGCCGGCAGGTGGCACAAGGCGTGGGTCCTTCCGGCGCGCTGTCCAGCGCGTCGGGCGGATCGGAGCTCTTCGTCTACCCTCGCCTGCTGGTCAGCATTCAAGGGGGCAACATGTGCCTTTACCCAAGTCCAACAGCGCGGGAAATCCACCTTGCAGCATGGACAAACCGTGCCGTGGAGGTAACACTTAGCCTTCGTAGTCACCCTGTGCGCGATGCGCTCATGGCACGCGCGGGCGCGCGCGGAGGCGAAGCGAGCACTACACATCCGGCACTTCACTGTGAGAGGCGTGGCCGAGGACGCGGTGCAGTCGCGGTCCAGGCAGGAATCGCAGACATGCGCGCTGCCCACGATGTCGGCCCATTTCTGGCGATCACCCACCAGTTCGGCCCATTGCAGCGGTGCGTCGAAGAAGCCAGGCGTGGCGAAAGGCACCAAGCCCTGACGACGCAGGAACTCGCAGTCCGCAGCTACGAGCTTCACCCAAGGCAGAGGTTGCCCCTTCGGGCGGAAGTGCAGCAGCGCCAGTCCGGAGGGCGCAGGAGCACCAGCCGCTGCAAGTAGCGCAGCCGCATGGTCATGAGCAGGCTGTCAATCGATGCCGCTTTCAATCGCTCGCGCACGGCGCGGTCAGACCACTGCGCGCCAGGGCCGAACCGAGGATCACCTGCGATGCGGCGGAGCCCGCGCATGTACACCGCATTCAGACGGCGCAGGTGCGCCACTGGGAGGCACGCAATGTGGAGGCCGAAGAGCAAGCGAGACAGCACGAGGGACCTCAGGAAGCTGAGTTTGTGCCGCTCCGGGATCAGCTCGCTGCCGAACACTTTGTACGCGATCGGCAAGTACGCGCTCATGGCCATCTGCGTGCGCCGGAGCGCGTTAGCATAGGCCTCGCCCGTCGCGCAGAGCAGGGTGCCAAGGTGGCAATAGGTAGCCACCACCTGGAGCCATTTTCGGACTCCCGGAACCCAGATGGCAAAATCCCCACTGCCGCGGCGCCGAGCCTCGCGAGCGCGCGTCGCGCCATTCCCGCGGTACTTCAAGAGGCACTCTGTCGTGCCCTTCGCCCAGTTGATGGTCAAATGGCACTGCCCAAATGCGGTGGTGAGGATGTGCAGGAGTTGCGCAATCGCGGCGCCCAGGTGGGCCGGCAGACGCGCGAGGAGGACGAGCCCGAGGTCGTCCACGAAGGTCGCGGCGATGACCGGCCGCCCATCTGCGCCCTCCCCGCACGGAGACTGCCAGAACGGGCCATCAGGCTCCACGACGCGGAACGCGAGCCCGTGCTCCGCGAGCTGGGTGTCCAGGAGGCCGAGGGCGACGCAGTAACCAGCATTGAAGACATGCGAGCCGACCTTGCAGCCCTGTCGCCCGCCAGTCCTCGAGCGCACGGCTTGCGCACTGCCGCGCACCTGAAACCACGAGTGCCCGTGGAGAGTTCGCGGCATGCCAAGGGTAGTCGGGCTCACGCCCCACTGCTCGAAGACGCATCCACGATTGGCAACGTAGTCCACGATCCACGCCGCAGCGGCCGGGTCGACTCCGAGAGCGACAAGGTGCGGCACGCGCTCCTCCGTCGGACGCGATCCCCATCCCATGACCAGCTCTCGGACGATCTTGTCGAAGGCCTTCACAAGGTCCACGAAGAGCACGAAGACGCTGTGGCCCAGCACCTCCGCTATGGCGAGGAGCGAGCGGACGATGTGGGTGGCGAAGTCCGCGCCTCGCCCTGCGACCGCGCCGCACTGGTGTGACGGCACGTGCCGAGTGTACACATCGTCCATGTCCTCTTTGGCAATCGAGGCGAGTGCTTTCGACGTGTGGTCAGCCAGAAGCAAGCCTCGGCTGTCGTCGCAGACAGCTGGATCGCCCTTCCTCTTCCACACATGGGCGAGGTCACCGCCGCACCATTCGACGGGCCACTGCAGCGTGGCGGCCACGCGGCAATTGAGCGCGGAGTACATGACGGCGCAAGGGGCTCCGCCAGCCTGAAGCAATTCCGCCGGGATGCCATCAGGTCCAACGCCCTTATTCCTGCCCAGCGCCGCAAAGGCGGCCGCAGTCCGCACGGCGCCCGCGTCGAGGGACACTGGAGGCGGTGCCGGCTCAGCACCGCAGCGCAATTGGTCTCGCGAGACCAGCTCACCCTGGAACACAGATGCGAAATGCTCGTCCCACCTGGCGGTCTCCTCATCGGGGGACGTCGTGAGCGAGCCATCGAGCTTGTACACCGAGGTGTTCTGGATGGTCTTGGCCGCGCCGAGGCTGCGCGCCACGCCGTAGGCAGTCTTCAGGTCGTTGCGCTGCATGGCAGCGGCCGCCTTCAGCGCGAGCGAATCCAAGAATGCGGCGCGATCGCGGGCCAGAAGCGGCCGGGCGTCCAGCTGCACAGCGAAGATTGCAGCTGTCCATCGCGCAGTCCACCATGTGAATTCCGCGGATCGGCGTCCGAGGTCGATGGCCTGCCCAAGCCAGCGCCATGGGGAGGTCAGGGCAGAGCGCATGCTGCCGTCACCCGGAGACGAGCGCGCCACCAGACCGCGCCACACGCAGAAGACTGCTCCCCGGAACGCCCGGCGCGCCTCGCCTGCAGCGGCCGCAATCTGCCGCCGCATGGGCGCTATCTGGCGGATGTGAGTCCAAGTGTCGGGGGCTATCCATGGCTTGCGAGGTGCGTCCCGGACCCGCTGGAAGCAGAGCGAAGCCGAACGGCGAAGGTAGTCGTTGGCGTCCGCGAGGTGCTCGTCTATGGTCACGCCAGAGGGGGGGTCATAGCGCCAGAGGGCTGCACGAAAGGCTTCGCACGCCTCGGGGTCGGCCAAGGCCCGCTTGTCCAGGCGGAAGGTACCGCCTGGCTTCTTGGTCGTGGGCTCCGCGCCGCCGACCTCAAAGTCGCCCGCCACGAGGCTGTGGTCGAAGGAGGCGTTCATAGTGAGGTCGATGTCCTCGGCGACCCAGCAGCGTAGCGCGTGGGTTCGGTGGTCGGCCCGGCACAACATGTGATCCAGGCGGTATCTAGGGCCCTTGGCCCAGGTGAGGCCAACCTCAGGGAAGAACGTGGAGATGACGATGAAGTCAAAATGCTCTGCGTAAATCCGTAACCGGGAGCCGTTGTCGTTCTCGCGCTCCGGGTGGTGGCGGCCAATGGCCCTCGATGGGGACGCTGCCAACGCGGGCGTTCGCGTCCAGTGCGTGCAGCCAGAATGCCGATGGATAGCGCTGGAGTAGTTCTGCAGTGACGTGCCAGAGGGAGGGCCAGAACGTCTCCTTGGTCGCCTCGGAGCTGCACTCCGGCGGGGCGTGGCCCACCAGGGCGATCACGAGGTGCCCATTCGACCAGCGCAGCACCACGTACATCAGGATCGGGCTGACGGCGCGCCACTGCACGACGGTGTGCTCAGCGCCGCGTCGTACCCAGCATTGGACGCCATGCTGTCCGCCAGCGCCCGCCGCACTCATGAACATCCTGTAGAAGGTACCCGGGCGCTCAGCGGTCTCAGCGCTCCGTCCCTCCTGTATGCCAACGACGTCCCCAGAGGGCCTGGACTTGCTAAAATAAGCGTTCAGTTCTTGTTGAACAAGCGAACGGTTAAAATAAGCGTTAGCGGTTGTTTTAAGCGTTCGCGGTTATTTTAAGAGTTGGCTGTTATTATAAACATATGCAACATAGCATGTTAACTACAATGTTATCATATTAAGTATGTTTATCATTCGCGCATGCATTTCTCACGCGCGTCGCGCCCCACATGCGCGCGGCATGCACTTCTCACGCGCATCGTGCCCCGCGCGCGCGCGATATCGCACCCCTCGCGCGCATCGTGCCCAGCGCGCGTGCGATATCAAGATAGAACGGCGCACCCCTCGCGCGCATCGTGCCCCACGCGCGTGCGATATCTAGTAAATTGCCTTCGGCAACGCCCCGCCAGCCACTGCGGTGCCCGCGCGGTGCCCGCGCCGCCGAGTCGTAGGGCGGCACCCAACATCGACAAGGACGACACATACAAGGCCACCGTGGGGAGAGGGGGGCCCAGGGACAGCCGCAAGGAGGAGGGAGGAGGAGGAAGAAGCGGAAGAGGAGGAGGAGGAGGAGGAGGGGAGGAGGAGGAGAAGGAGGAATTCAGAGGAGTAGGAGGAGGAGGAGGAGGAAGAGGAGGAGGAGGAGGAGCGGAACAACGAGGAGGAGGAAGAGGAGGAGGAGGAGGAGGAGGAGGAGGAGGAGGAAGAGGAGGAGGAGGAGGAGGAGGAGGAGGAGGAGAGGCGGGGGAGGAGGAGGAGGAGGAGGAGGAGGAGGAAGGGAGGAGGAAGAGAGGGTTCGCACGACGCGCGTGCACCCCCCGCCAGGCCTTCGCCTGGGGTGGGAGGAGGGGGAGGACGATCGAGGAGGAGGAGGAGGAGGAGGAGGAGGAGGAGGAGGAGCGGGAGGAGGAGGAGGAGGAGGAGGAGGAGGGGGAGGAGGGGGATAGGGGGAGGGCGAGGGGAATAATCATTTGCGCGAGCAGGAGAAGGAGGGGAGGAGGATGAGGAGGAGAAGGGAGGGAGGAGGTGGTGGAGGAGGAGAGGGAGACGATGATGAGAAGGAGGAGGAGCACGGAAGGGCGCGTTCTCTCATCCTCATCCCCATCTTCGTCCTCTTCCCCTGCCTGCTCCCCTTGCTTCTCCTCCACGTCTTTCACCTTCTCCATCCTGCCTCCCCCCCCCATCCTCTCTCCCCCTCCCCCCCGCGTCCCTCGTTCTTCCTCTCCTCCTCCTCCTCCTCCGCCTCCTCTTCCTCCTCCTCCTCATATCTCCATCCGTCCTCCTTATCCTCCTCGCCTTCGTCCCTTCTCCCCCTCATCATCGCTCCTCTCGTCCTTTCTCTCCTCCACCTCTCATTGCCCATCATTCCCCCTCGTCATTCTTGCCGCTGGCGGCGCGCCGCAGTGGCTCAGGCACCGCGCGGCGCGCCAGTGCCTCAAAGCTTCCTCCACCTCAAGTCCTCAGGGAGGGAGGCGGCAAGGATCCTTCATCCTCCTCGTCCGCTTCCTGCTTCTCTTCCTGCTCCTCTCCTCCTCTAATCCTCATCCCCCTCCTCCTTCTCCTTCTCTTCGCCCTCCTCCCCCTCCTTCTGCGCCTCCTCCTCCTCCTTTTCCTTATCCTCCTCCTCCTCCTCGTCCTCCTCCTTGTCCTCCTTCTGACCTTATCCATCTCCCCATCCTCCTTCTCCTCCCCCCCCTCTTTCTGGGCTCTTGTTTCGGATCGGCGCCATCGGCTGCCACCGGTCGTCGGGCCGCCGTCGACTTATGTCGTCGTTGTCGTAATCGTCGCATCTGTTGTATCTGTCGTCGTCGTCGTCCTCCTCCTCATGCTCCCCATCCTCCTCCTCCTCCTCCTCCTCCTCCTCCACCTCCTCCTCCCCCTCCTCCTCCTCCTCCACCACCTCCTCCTCATCTTCCTCCTCCTCCGCCTCCTCCTCTTCTTTCTCCTCCTCTTCCTTATCCTCCTGCTCCTCCCCATCCCCCTCCCCCTCCTCCTCTGTCTCCTCCGTCTTCTCCTCCTCCTTCTCCTCCTCCTCCTCTTTTCCCATCCTCCCCCTCCTCCTCCCCCTCCTCCTCCTCCTCCTCATCCTGGGCCGTTGGGTCGGATTGATTTCGTCGGCCACCGCCGGTCGTCGGGCCGCCGTCGATCGTTGTCGTTGTCGTCGTCGTCGTGGTCATGTCCGTCGTCTCCGTCGTCGCAGTCGCCCGTGTTAGCCGTTACGTCCATCGTATTTGTCGTCGTCGGCACTAGTTCATGGTGTCATCGGTGCGTCATCGATGCGCCATCGATGACGCATCGATGACGCATCGATGCCACCACGTCCACATCATCACCCACCACGTTTGATCAGCACACCCCGTGGTCCACGATGTGGAACGGCGACGTAGGGCTGTCGTCGTCGGTCTCCAGCTCGTCTGCCACCTGCTCGAAGTTCGCCTGCGAGCTGGCCTCCAAGATGCCGCGCCTCGTCTCGTAGCGCGTGCGGGGTTGCTGCTCCTTGCCTGTGCCCTTGCCCTTGTCGAACTGCGCCGTGCCCTTGCCCGTGTCGAGGTCTCCCGTGCCCGTGCCCTTGTCGGGCTGCTTCGTGTCCTTGCCCTTGTCGAGCTGACCCGTGCCCGTGCCCTTGTCGAGCTTGCTTGTGCTATTGCCCTCTTCGAGCTGCTCCGTGCCCTTGCCCTTGTCGAGCTTGCGTGTGCCCTTGCTCTTGTCGAGCTGCTCCGTGCCCTTGCCCTTGTCGAGCTCCGCGCACGTGCCCTGGCTGCCTTGGGAAGCCTCCTGCGCAATCGCCCTCGCGTGCTTGTTGTTGATGTACCGCGCCAGCTCCTGGTAAGTCCAGAGGGGGTCGACATCGTCGTCGTTGTCGTGCCCCCACTCCTCGTAGTACTCGTCGAGCAGCTTCTGCGCGCAGTACACGTCCAACTCTGTAGTGGACAACCTATCCCACCAACAACTGCCCTTGATCGTGTCAGCGGCGTTCTCACCAATGCCGTCGTCCTTGGCGGTGCCAAGGTCGTCCGCATATGTCTCCTCGGCGGCCTGCATCGCCTCGATGCGCTCGCGGGCGCTCTCGGCGCGCTGGTGCTGGCGAGGAACGTACTCCTCCAAAGCTCCGTCGGACATCTCGCCGTCGTAGTCGCCCGTGTCAGCCGTGCCATCCATGTCCTCATCATCGGGGCCGTCGTGATCGCGTTGCAAGCCGTCGTAGGGGTCTTGGGTAGCCGCTCCGCCGTCCTGAAGCGCGTCTCCATGAGGCTCGCTGCCAGCCGCCGCGCCGCGCCCGTCCTCGTGGCCAGCGTCAGGACCGTCGCTGTCGCTCATGCTGGTGTCCAAACCGAAGTGCATCGCATTAGCCCGCGCCCAGTCGACGCCGTCTCTGCACCAGCCATTCGGGTCGGCGCTGATGCGAGTGATCACCTCGCGTGGTGAAAGATCGTGAAGGAGCCCTGTAACCTTGAGCTGAAGGAAAAGCCTCGGCGGCATGACAAATGATGTCATGCTCTCGGTGCGAGTCGGGATGTAAAAAAACAGTAGGCTCGACGAAACCCATATTCGAGCCAAAGCAGCTAGACCACCATCGCGTTTCTCAGCGTTTAAAACATGTTAGCGATGCTGTTGCACGCTATGTATGGCTCGATCTATGTGCTTGTGGTGTGGTTGTTCCCCCACCCTCTCTCTCTATATATATATCATGTTCTGTGTATCTCGCTCGTCGCGGGTTGTTTTCTTAATCGCCGACGGGGGTCGGGGGGTCTTTGGAGCGAGCCGTCATCGATCCGCTGAGCTGGTCAGCGATGCAACGCAAGCCACGCAATGCAACTGAACTCCCGCGCCGAGAACTGCGGGAGGAAGGGGCGGGCTGGTTGCAATAAAATCGCCATCGATCGTTGAGATGACGCAATCCAGTCGATGCATATCGAAATCGCTGACCCGGGCCCAATTTTGAAGTGAAGCTCCCTCCATCCAACGCGACGCAAATTGAGGTTGGAGCGTGCTTCGAGCGACAGTCGGGGAGGAGTGGCCTCACACGACAGAGGGTGAGGAGGTGGTTGATGAGGAGTGGCTTACACATCGAAGCTGGTCGAGCTGGGCATTTGACTGGCAGGAACGGACTCGACTTGCGCCTCGCACGGTGCACTGGCTACGACTGGCGCCTCGCACGGTTGGCTGCGACTGGCGCCTCGCACGACTGGCTGCGGCTGGCTCTCGGCTAAAAATGTTATGATCCTGTAGTTGCTTGGGCTGAAGCGCCTCGCGGCACGCGTGGCTCGCCCTCCCGTCTGCCTCCCATGGCTCGCCCTCCCGTCTGCATCTCCTGGCTCTCCCTTCCGTCATTCCTTCATTCCTCCCTTCCCTCGTGTAGTTACTTGGGCTGAAGCGCCTCGCGACACGCGTGGCTCACCGCCCGCAGCTGGACACCCAGCCGCTGATGTTGCTGCCAAAGGTGCAGCTTGAAAGAATGCGAGAGCCTGCATGCAGCACAGATTCACTGCAGGACACAGTCTGCGGCATCACTGGATATCATCCTTCGCGGCCTGCAAGGCCCTTAACTCTTGGACCATCCTGTCAGCCGTCACGTAATACCACCTTTTGTTATCCGTCACGACATCGCCGTCCAAGAGCGCTTCGCCCACAGGGAGGCTGCCCGCGCAACGGCGGATCTCGATGTGGTTCGGCGAGAACTCCAGGGTAAAGTTGTTGTTCACCTTCACAGCCTCGAAGTGGCTCATGATGGTGATCTTCATGTCCTTGACCGTCGTGCGGACCTGCCCGTTCGTGGTGAGCTGACGGTTTGGCAGCCACACTTCTTGCCAATGGTTGCACGGCTCGATGTAGACCAGCACCGATAGTAGGTTCGTCGGGTCAGATGGCCCCATGTACACCCAGCGCAGGAGCGGCTCCTCCTGTGAGTGGAGACCTTCCTCGGCAGCCTTGTCCAGCACGACGCCGCTGTTCGCCGTCCAAGCCACGAGCCACGTCAAGTAGAAGACCTGGTCATCACCCTGCAACGGATCGCCGCGAGGCTGCTGCGCAGAGCACCTGTGCAAGATGATATCCTTGTCGTCCTCCTGTTCGAAAACGCTCAAGCGGTGCTTGAGCTCAACCAGGATGTTCTTAGCCATGACGTACTCGATATTGTAGATGATCTCCTGGGCGACTTCCTCGAAGGTCTGCTTGTTGACCTCGTGGGGCTTCGTCTTCTGAACGTTCAGCTTGATCCAGGTGTTGCACTGCGGCACGTAGCAATGCATGATGTAAGCGTTCTTCGTGCTTCCTGGAGAGGTGTTCCAATTCGCGGAGCGCGGGCTGCCTCCGAAAGACATGGTGCGTCTCGCGGGCTCGCCGCGCGTAGAGAAACGAGCAACTCACCACGCGAGCCTCGAGCCCAACAGACGTCTAAGGACAAACGGGTTTCCACGTTGGTGCCATTGACATCTTCATCGTCGCAGTCGCGACTGTCGTCCTCGTCGTCTCGTCGACCGTCGTCCACCGTGGTCGTCGCTGTTGGTCGTCGGTCGCCAGTCGGAGGGTTGCAGTTTGCGAGACATCGGCGGCGTATCGGCACCGTCATCGATGACGGCATCGATGACGCATCGATGACACAACGCCGATGCATCGAACCAGGAGGGTTAGGCGGGGGGCAGCGGGATGGCTTAGGGTTCCCGCAATCTCCACCCCAGGGGTCTGGCACCGAACGGCGAGATGAGACGGGGGCCTTGCACCAGAGAGCGAGCAGGATGTCACAGGGCCAGCGCCTGTTGTTGAATTAGATGGCTGTTCAGGGAGACCGCAGGGGGGAATGCGGATGAAGAGGGTCGCCCCGAGGAGGAGGAGGGGGGGGGGGAGGATGGGGGGGGGGATGAGGGGCAGGAGGAGAAGGACGAGACGGATCAGGAAGAGGATGATGAGCAGGAGATGGGGCGCGTGCTGCAGGGGGTGAGCGACAGGCGGTGAGAAAGATACGGAGGTGGAGGCGGATCAGTGATGCGAGGATGAGCAGGAGAGATCTTGCGAGCTGCAGGGGGTGAGCGACAGGCGACGCGGACCAATTTCAACCAGAGTCGAACGTCGACAGGATTGAGCACCATGTTTACACACGCGGCATACTGCAGTGAGCTAATTCACGACGTCATACGTCGCTCGCGTACGCACGGGAGCCACCCGCCATCATTATGATTACCTCTTCCCCCGTATCCCACAAAGAGATCAGGGCGTGCACTCGCCCAACAGATGGCTGGCCAGCTCAAGGTACATGTTATCAGGTAGGTGCCAACGCGTCCGGCGCTGCACGTCCCGCGGCATCATTGCCGTCCGTGTTCAAACAGTATCAGGGCGCTTCGACTGAAGCCGCATGCTTGCGCACGCGAGCAAGTTCAAGCAACTAATTCACGATGTGACACATCGTTGCTAAAATGCGTAGGGCTGCCGTCCTCTCCTCTCCCTCCGTCCGATCTTCTCCCTTCATCTCCTCTCCCTTCCTGCCACATTGATAATCAGGGAGTGGCGTCTCCCAAAAGATGAATTGCCATCTTGGCCATGCTCTCGCCGAACGCCCTCGGGTACGTGCCAGTGCCTTTCAAAGCGGAACCTCCCACGACATACGTGCCGTCCATCCGCCAGACTGCCTCGCGACGCTTCGGCTGATGCATCTTTGTCGGCATGCTACGCCGCAAAAAACGCTTCGCTACATCGATGGGAACAGTGGTATCCACGCACCACGTCGGGTGCACAAGAGGCAGCGTGCGTCCTCGATTTCTGCATACATCTAGGGGGTGTGGGGGGGGCTGGCACCGATGCATCCCCTGGCGAAGTATGCGCCAGATGTGCTGGCGCGAAGCGCACGTAAAGATATGCACGGCCTTGGGGATTGGCAGGGAGCTGGTCAATGCCTCCAACCACGTGCAGATCGCATTGATAGTAACACGTTCTTGAGCGAAGAAAAACCATGGGTGTTGCTTGAAAAATTGAGGTGGTGGTTGAGCATGAAAATGAAACACGTTGCCCCAGGCTTAAGTGCGTGCACACCCAACTCACGAACAACGCCATGGCGTTCCCAATGTTGACGAGAGTGTACGACTCATTCCCAACGGGATCATCAGACGACCTGCCACTCTGCCATCGGCTGATCCACGCATAGCTTCGGCAGTCCACGCCGAAATGCACGAACCCCTTCGGGCGCACGCGGATTGCGCACCACAGCATCCCTGCACACGTGGTTATGTCTTGCGACACAGGGTTAATAATGTCGAAGGAGCCCACGTTGTATCCTCTCCGCAGCATTGCTTTGCCTGGGCTATCCCGCCCACTGAAGATATGAGCGAAGTCAAGGTCTGTGGCGATCTTGCCTGGGGGAAGGTTCGTGGCATATGCTCGTCGCTATATGCGCCCGTGCGAGCGCGACGAGTTCCAAGGCGAATCCAACCGTCGCGCACGGGTTTACAGACACCCAGAAGCGAATGCGTTGAGCTCATGCCACTATCGATCCTGAGCGAAGCAAGCCAGGAACAGTACTCGCAACGAACTGTAATTTCCCGAAGCGTGTCTGGTCGGCGTTCGTCGACGCCAGCTGCGCGACCCGCTCTGGAACTGCGGGGTCGACAGTCGCGCCGACGTGCACCACCATCAGCGCCGCAAGAAGCACGGCACAAGCCATCAGGAAGATCGACCAACGCCTATGCCCAGCGTCACCTGGAGATCCAGGCGGTTGAAAACGCCCCGCTCGAATGCCGCTGCGTGGGATGCTTCAGCCAAATTGGCTAGGAGAGCATTGAGCGTCTCGTCTTTCCACGTAGCATAAATGCGAGGGTGTCCCTGAATACGGATCCTCAAAGGATGGCAAATAGAAGCGGTGGGCTTCAGAGTGGCCCCAGGAGAGGGGGGGGGGGGGGCGTCCAGGGGGTGAGCATCTAAGGCTCATCGAGGAGGAGGGCGGAGGAGAGGGAGGAGGAGGAGGGGGGGGGGGGGGGGGGGGGGGGAGGAGAAAGGAGGGAAGGAGGAGGGGGAGGAGGACGAGGATTCGAGGGAGGGAGGGAGGAGGAGCGGGGGGAGCATGGATCAAATGCCGCTGCTGCTGATGCTGCTGCTGCTGCTGCTCCTGCTGCTGTTGCTGCTCCTCTTCCGCCCCCCCCTCCTCCTCCTCCTCCTCCTCCTCCTCCTCCTCCTCCTTATCTCTCCTCCCCCTCCTCCTCCTCCTCCTTCTCCTCCTCCTCCTCCTCCTCCTCCTCCTCCTCCTCAGTCTCGTTCTCCTCCTCCTCCCCCTCCTCCTCCGCCTCCTCATCCTCCTCCGCCTCGCCCCTGCGCCCCCCTTGCCGGACTGCCAGGCGCGATGTCGCCGCGCGCGTCACCGGACGCGAGGCCCGCGCCCCCCGCCTGCGTGCACCCCCCCATCGCCGACGCATCGCCGACGCGTTACAGATGCTTCGCCGATGCATCACCAGACGGGCAGGGGTGAGCGAGGGATCGGGACCCCGTCAAGAGAGCAGCGGGTGGGAAGGATACAGAGGAGCAGGAGCAGGAGGGGGAGTCAGAGGGCAGTTGGGGTGATATTGGGTTCCTTTTGTTTAGGTGCCAAAAGGTGGTGCTTCGGCTTCCGCGGGATCCCTGAGCGCCTAAGTCCGACAAGATGTCGAAGAGCCAAGTTTTCCAAACGATCACACTGTTCTGGGGGCGGTACGTCTGGGCATGCCGATAGTTCATTGGCCCATTCGAGCAACGAGTCGGCACTCCTCTTGAGCACAGCACCACGGGGAAGTCGGCGGGCGAAGGTTGGCATCAGAATCTCAGCGCAAAAACGAAACATGTCCACTGTCTCTGCTGCTTTGAGTTTACAAGAGTGCTTGGCTGGCAAACCGATCGTTGCCCTGGACGGTCTCCAGAACTTCAGCCAGACTGGCGTTTGTACAACAGCATAATTACCGACGTCCTCTAAGCCAGGCTGGGGAAGTAGGAGGTCGTTTTTTTTTGCAGGGGGGCACTCCGTTCATTGAGCGCCTCAGTGTCACATCCCACGGTGAGCCCTCGACCTTTGCCCTTCCTCCGATCGAAAAACATACATGCATCATCCCACAGTCGCGCCTTTTCTTCATCCGTTCCAACATAATCATATATCTCGGCCTGCCGAGTCGCGTCCAGGTGGTCACCATCGTCGTGATTCTCCCAGGGAAGATCGTATTCATTCTCAAGAAGGCTGGGGCCGCTGCCTTGCTTGCAAAGCGACGCCGAAGGAGGAGGGGGGGGAAGAGGAGGTGGAGGAGAGGAGGAGGATGAGGAGGATGAGGAGGAGGAAGAGGAGGAGGAGGTGGAGGAAGAGGAGGAGGAGGAGGGAGGGGGGGAGATGGGAGGGCCCCCCCGCGTCCTCCTCCACGTGTTCCTCCTCATCCCCCTGACCCACCCGATCTCATCATCATCCATCCGCCTCCGTCCCTGCCACCTTGCCACCATCCCAGCCCACCCGTTCCCGTTCGAACATCACTCGTATTCTGACATCATAATTTCACGCACTTTGGCACGCGCCTCTACAAAAAAAACGCAGTCCTGTAATAGTGCAGGTTCTCCGAGTTGGCGTCGCAGAGGGGACAGCAGTGCAACGAAGACTTCCAAGACGGAATATTGTAGAACGACACCAGCCCCTCCCAGTCGCACATGAGGTAGCAACACGCGGCTTTGAATCCCAAGGCGGTGCCACCACTCTCCCGCCTGGCGGATTCCCTGTCAGGCCAGCGGGCATTGTCCCAGGTAGTTGATGGAAAGATGCCAGCTGCCAATGCATCGAGGGACCACCGCAAGAAAGTGAACAACCGATTGTAAGAACAGTGCCCTCTACACCCGCAGCGACACGCAACGTGCTTGCGGAACACTATCCCAATGTGGCGAAGACCACTGATAAAATTGGCGATGGAGATAACTAGAACTGATTTGGTCCGCCCAGCACCAGCAGCACCACCATATTGGGCAGAATCAACATATACCCCGACTGGGATGACCAACTCGCAAGGACCTGCTTCCGTGACCACGACATGTTCTCGGACAGAAGTCGGCCACTGTTTGGACATCATTTGTCGTCGAAAGTCAGATTCGACCAATGGCGTGGTAACCTCTTCTCGGAGCAGCTCGTGAAACGGGCGCACCGCAATCTGCGCAGTTGAGCGAGATCGTGTCTGGCGAGTCTGACAAGGAACATCTAAGACAACAGGTTGAACTGTAACCAGCCCGAGTCCACGTATTTGTTTTTCGATATGTCGGGAATAATGACCAGTGTTCCACGAAGGTTGGGGGGCCATCCCCCAGCGTTTCACGTCACCCACGGCGCCAGCCTTGCTGGCATGGTAACTGATCTCGCAGAAACTCTTGGCAGTTAACTCACCACAACAATAGAGCTTCTGAAGTTGGTGGAGCAGCGCATCACCGGACTCGGACTGGACGTGGGCTGGCACGGGTGGCGAGATTGTGCGGCGGCGTGACGCCATTGAGTGGCGCTAGAGCATCAGCGGCATCAGCGGTCAGGTCAATGCGGTGAACGTTCATCTGAACCCATCACCATCATTAGCAGCATGCCATCATCCATCTCGCGTCCGCCATCCCATCACCCCCCTCCCTTCACCCCTCTACCCGTGCCGTTCAGCACGCCATAGCCATCACTACCGCCAGTTCAGAAGCAACCCGTGCATGAAAAAAGAGGGGGTGAGAAAGAGGAGCAGGATAAACAGGAGACCTTGGGCGTGGAGGACGAGCGATGTAGAGAAATTTGTTCAGGCGAGGGGGCGGATGCTGACGAGCGAGTGCGACAGCAGAACAGTGGGCGGTGCAAGAGGGAGAAAGAAGCTGCACGAGCGGCCACTTGCTCGACACCACTCCGCGGCCAACGCACCGCCGCGGGAATCCAAGATGAAAAAACTGCCGTCCGCGGGGCCACTGCGTTGATTTTCGCCTCTCGTCGGCCTGTGTCTGCCCGCCATCGGTCCGTCATCGGCGCGTCATCGGTATGTCATCGGTCCGTCATCGGTGCGACGTCGGCGTCATCGAACGTCATCGCACGTCATCGATCGTTTTTGTATATATATAGGGTATCGCAGCCACGTCATCGGACGTCATCGGACATCATCGTACGTCATCGTCATCGGTCCGGGATCGGGTCAGATTGAGAATTGCCGGTTCAAAATTAGAAATTTCTGAACATGTTCAGAAATTTCCGGAAATTTCAGGAAATTCTAAGACATCCTAAGAATTTTCTGACAGTTTCTTGGAAATTCTAAAAAAACATGGTGTTCTAGGATGCTAGTGCGTCGCATCGTGCCCTCGTAGTCCCCATCAAGTCCCCGCCACGTCGTCGGTCGCCTGTGCCCTCGCCAATCGGGGCCCCGCGGAGCAGCACCAGTCGCATCGCGCGATCTGAACGTCGCGCAGTCGACTGCTGGCGCGTGGTAGCACGCCACGCTGAGGCGAAACTGGTGCGCCTCGGCAACGCATAAGTGCCACGCGCGCACCGTGCACGCGATGCCAGCACAGTAACAGTGCGCTTGAATGGCGTCTTCCAAGACGCTTACCCTACACCAAGGCTCGGCGCCAACAAGTCTCGGTGCCCAAAGCTGTGCTGACACCAATGAAAATATGCGCGGCTGTGCAACCACCCCAATGCTCTAGAGTGATCAGCGTGCGTCACCGAGAGAATACCCCATCACACCAGCGAAGCCAGACAATACACACGAGCACACTTAAGCATCAGTTTTCGCCTTCGCGGCTGCCCTTGGTTTCTTTTTTGGCTTGGCGGCGGTCGACTTGCCTCCAGTGGCCGTATTCCTCTGGACCTCGTTGGTATGGATGGTGGTGGCGAGGATATTGTCCAGCCTGTCGACAGCGTCCTGCGGGCACGGCACATGTAGAGCTGGCGATTAAAACTGAACGAAGACGGGCGTCGGCGACAGGGGCCGACCGCAGAGACGGGACGATAGAGAGGAGGTGGACAGGGAGAGAGAGAGAGAGAGAGAGAGAGAGAGAGAGAGAGAGAGAGAAGTGGATGGAGAGATGATGCGGACGGGGAGAGGAGCGGCGATCCTTGAGGAGCTTGACCTTGCCAGGCTCGCACCCGTTCTCGATCTCGGACTCGGAGAACTGCTGCTTGACCTCGGGTTGTCATCGATGCGTCATCGATGCGTCGCCGATGCGTCATCGATGACGCATCGATGACGCATCGATGGCGCATCGATGACGCATCGATGACGCATCGATGACGCACCGATGACGCACCGATGACGCACCGATGACGCACCGATGACGCATCGATGACGCATCGATGACGCATCGATGACGCATCGATGACGCATCGGTGACGCATCGATGGCGTATCGATGACGTATCGATGGTATTCCAGGGCGCGTGGGGTGTTGATGCGAGGGATGATGACGGCGGCGGGGATGAGGGGAAGGAGGAAGCGGAGGAGACGTAGACTGACAGGGAGGGGCGGGGACGATATGGGGGGCGTGGGGGGGGGATGAGGAGGACGAGGGGGGCGAGGCGGACCAGGCGCAGCAGGAGGAGGCGGAGGAGGAGAAGGAGGAGGAGGAGGGGGAGGAGGAGGAGGAGACGGGCAAAGAGAAGGAGACGGTCGATAGGATCCACAAGACGCGTCGCTCTCCTCTCCGCATCTGTGTGCCTTCCTCCCCCGCCTCATCCTCATCCTCCTCCGCATCCCCATCCTCCGCCTCCGCATCATCCTCCTCCTCCCCCGCCCCATCTGCCCCATCGTCACCCTTCTCCCTCATCCCCCCCTCCTCCTCATCATCGCCATCATCATCGTTGTTCTATCCGTCTCCATCGTCCTCCGCCGTTTCCTCATCACCTTCCTCTCCGCCCTCGCCCCCCCCATCTCACCCTTTTTGTTTGCATGCGACGTGCCTGGGCGAACTCCACGCCAAGGAGCAACTGCTTCCAGACGTTGTTCTCCTTCACCATCGTGTTGAGCTCGCTCTCGTACGACTGGATTTTCCCCTGAACCGCACTTGTCCTGGCCCAGGCGTACTCGGCTTCGGGGTCATCCCCGTTCTCCTTGATAGTCTCGAGCATCGATTTGGCAGTCGAAAACGAAGTCTGTGCAGCATTTATCACTTTGCGAGCCTCCGTGAGTCGAATCGTGGCCAGGGTCTTCACTGGCTTCGGCCTTTCTGGCTTAGGATCTGGCACTGGCTTGGGACATGGCGCTGGCTTCAGCCGTTCTGGCTTGCGGTCGTGTGTTGCGCCACAGCCATCACCCTCAGCGGCGTCGCGGCCATCTTGGTCGTCGGCAACTTCATCATACTCAGCCTGATGCTCAGTGATCTCCCAGCGCTTGGTGAACTTCTCCTGCCAGATCGTCTCGAACCACATGAACTTCACGGCTCCAGTGCCCTCGTCGACCTGGGTGAAGGGGTACCCCATTTGGATGCACTTCTCAACATTTGCCTGGCAACCTCGAATCGTCTCCTCGTCATACTGGCCGCGAGGCCCTCCCTCCAAGTAGCACATCTTCAGGAACGACACCAACTTGCCGTTGCGGATCCACGAGTCGTCCACCGAAATTGTGATCGTTTTGAGGCGCGTGATGGCACCCTTGTACTGGTCGGCCACCCACTTCTTCTTCCAAGCATCTATGTCACCAGTTGTGGTGTAGTCATCCTTGAGGCTCGCGTCTTTCTTCAGGTCGCGCTGCAGCCGCTGACCCAGGGGGGGCCTCATCGTGAACGCGCAGTGGCCTTCCTCGTAGATCTGCTTGGCCTGCTGGTCGCCCTTGTAGTACTTCTTCTGCTGGGGCGTCATGTTCATCGGCATCTGCGACGACTGCATCGGGTTAGCCTTCGAGAACTTCAACGAGTCATCACTGTGAAGCTGCCTCACGCGAGCAACCAAGTCATCCTGGATTGACGTGGCATCGTCTTTCGCTGGTGTATCGCCATCAGTCCTGCTAGGGTCGGAAACCTGTTCGACCCCCCGTCTCTCTCTATATATATATATGTATCCTCTCGTTCCTCGCTCTCTCTCTCTCTCTCTCTCTATTTCCACGTCCTCGTCCTCCTCCTCCTCCTCCTCTTCCTCCTCCTCCTCCTCCCCCCCCTCTCGCCATCCTCCACCGCGCTATCATCGTCCTCCTCGTCCTCCTCATCGTCCTCCTCCGCCTCCTCATCATCATCCTGTTCTGCCTCATCCCCCCCTCCTCTTCTGTTTCCTCCTCATCCTTCTCCTCCCCACCCCCCTCATCTTCCTCCTCATCCTCCTCCTCCTCCTCCTCCCCCACCTCCACAACCACCCCCCTCTACCTCGACCGCATCTTCCTCCTCCGTCTTCTCCTCCTCCCCAGCCTCCTCCTCCTCCTCCTCCTCATCCTCCTCCTCCCCCTCATCCTCTTCCACCTCCCAGTTGCCACTTCATACTGCCCCAGCGCAGTCCTCGGAGCTCGGATCTGGCCTGCAGGCGTCTTCGGGCCACTCGACGCAGCCGAGCAACTCGGCGGACCCCTGCTGGAGCTGGGCCGCGCCGCGCTGCGGTTCAGAAGCATGCTGACCTTCTCGTTCGTGGCCATCGGCTCCGAGGCGGCGCAGGCGTTCTGCTGCAGGCCATGCCTCGGCGAGGCGCGCGGCTCCGCCTCTGACCCGACCTCGCTACATGCAGGGAAGCTTGGTGCAGCCGAGGGCAGTACCTTCTTCGCAGGCGGCACGCTGATCAACGGATGCTCGTCTGAATCAGGTGATGCTGGCGCCGCCTCCTGGTCAGCCTCAAGCTGCCTCGTCCGCCACGACGGTGCTGCTGGCGCCGCCTCAGGTGCTGCTGGCGCCGCCTCAGGTGCTGATGGCGCCGCCACCGTGCCAGCCCTGCGCTTCTTCTTCTGCCGCATCGGCTTAGCGGCAGGCTCGGCCACCGCGGCGGCCCCGCCCGACTCGCCGACCTCGGCGGCGCCAGCGCTTACCTTCTCAGACACTGCCACCCTAACCCAGAACCCGACGCAGTCGCTGCCGCCGTGACGGAGGACGGACGGGCGACTGCGTCGAGATGGGGGTTGTGATGCGTGCATCTGGCCTTGCGGCGCTTCGACTTCTTCTTGCCCTTGCCCTTGCCGTTGCCGCGCTTCTTGTGCTGCGTGCCCTCGCCGCCCTCCGCAAGCGCTGCGTCGCCCACATCAGACGGCGCGTCGCCCACTGCGGGCGGCGTATCTTCGTCGACCCTCTCGGCGGCGTCGCCGACGAACTCGTTGGACAGCGGCGAGCAGCTCGGCTGGCGATCGGGCGGCGGCGAGAAGCTCGGCTGGCGATCGGGCGGCGGCGAGCCGCTCGGCTGGCGATCGGGCGGCGGCGAGACGTAGCGACGAGCACCGCCGCCTGCAGGCTCGAGGGCAGGACCGAGCTCGCCACCGTCCCACTGAGATTCCTCATCTGATGCCCACTGCCGCGACTTTCTCCTCATCCTCCTCTGACGCGGCGGCGGCGGACTCGGACTCGGCGGCTGCAAGCTCTCCCTGCGAGCGCGCACGAGGTCGTCGTCCACGTGGCGCTCAGACACGAACTCCACGCTGTCGCTGCCACCGCCTGTGGCGGCGCTAGGGGGGAACGTTGCTACTTTCTGAAAATCCTTGCCTACTCGTTTCTCCCCGTCTCCCCCTCATCCGTATCATCACCACATGACTCGTCATCCTCATCCTCCTCCTCACCATCCTACTCATCCGCCCTCCCCTTCTCATCATCTTCCCCAACTCCTGCCCCCTGCCTCCGCCTCCTCCTCCTCCTCTTCCTGATATTCTTCCGCCTCGGCTACTGTTGCCACTACTACTGCTACTCCCCCCCACTTCTCCTCATCTTCCGCCTCCTCATCCTCGTCGTCTCTGCATCCTCCTTCTTCTCCTCGCCCTCACCCCTCGCTCGCCGCCCGCCTGCTGCATCGCTGCCGCGAGGCTCGCGCTGGGCGTCCACGAGGTCCGCCGCCAAGTCCGCCGCGACCGTCTCGGAGACGCTGATGCCTCGTTCTCTCTCTCTCTCTCTCTCTCTCTCTCTCTCTCTCTTTTTTTCTCTCTCTCTCTCTCTCTCTCTCTCTCTCTCTCTCTCTCTCTCTATCTCTCTCTCTCTCTCGTTCCATCTCTCGCCATCTCTCTCTCTCTCTCTCTCTCTCTCTCTCTCTCTCTCTCTCTCTCTCTCTCTCTCTCTCTCTCTCGTTCTCATCTCTCTCTCTCTCTCTCTCTCTCTCTTCCTCTTCTCTCTCGTCCCCCCCCGCCCCCCCTCCCCCCCCCCCCCCCCCCCTTTCTCATCTGACCCACAGTCGCCTCCAGGAGAAGCAGCAGGGACGGGAGAAGGAGAAGAAAGGAGAAGGAGGAGGGGGGAGGGGAGGAGGAGGAGGAGGTGCAAATGAAAAAAACTAGAAAAAATTGTCATGTATAAGCCAAAGGATGTGCTGAGTCTGCTGCGCAACCGTAGTGCAGAGGACGGAGTACATCCACAGAGGGCCGATCCGCAGTCGCCCAAGGAGTGGGTGGCGGATGAGGAGCATGAGTAGTACGTAGGAGATGACCGATGCACGCGGGGCGGAGGAGGAGGAGGAGGAGGTGGAGGAGGAGGAGGAGGAGGAGAGCGAACTCCATGAGGTTGAGTTTCAGAGGGGGTCTAGGGGGAGGGGGCGGGCCCGCGGCCTCCGAACTGGCGCGCGCTGTCCTCCAGCGCATCCTCGGCAGCTGCAGCAGCGGCTCCGCCTGCGGCGCGGGGGGGGGGCGGCTGAACGTGCCCGTGCGCTGTGTCATCGATTGCCGCCTCCTCCTCCTCCTCCTCCTCCTTATCCTGCTCCTGCTCCTGCTCCTGCTCAGCCTCCTCCTCCTCCTCCTCCCCCTTCTCATCCTCCTCCTCCTACTACTACTACTCCTCTTCCTCCTCCTCCTACTCATACTCCTCCTCATCCCCCCCCCTCCTCATCATCATCTCCCATCCCATCCACCGCGGCGGCAACGACGACGACGTCGACGAACCTTTTCGACGACTAAGGTCGCTCGACCTTCCGCTCAGCGAGCACGAGCAGGCGCCCCGCCCCTCCCTCTCTACCCCGCGCTCCCACCTCCTCCCTTCGTCTTCCCTCCATCCATCCATCCCTCGTCGCACTCTCCATCCCTCGGCTCCCCTCCCGCGCCGCCCATCTCCCCCCCCCCCCCCCCATGGCAACCCGCGCCACCTCGACCTCCCGCCCCATTCTGACGCCAAGCGGCAATAAGAGCGCGGGGGAGGTGGAGGAGGAGAAGGAGGGGGATGAGGAAGGGGGGAGGAGGAGGACGACAAGGAGGAGGAGGAGCATCAGGAGGAGGAGGAGGAGCAGGGGGAGGAGGAGCAGGAGAAGGAGGAGGAGGAAGAGGGGAAGATGGATTGAGAGATGATGGCGCACGGAGCCACCTTTCGCCACGCGCCAGTGCAATCGAGCGCCTAGCTGCAGTACCGAGCAGTTCGTGCAAATATCTCGATGTCTTCTCTGGCATCGCATGCGTCCTTCTCCTCCTCCTGTCCCTCCTCCTCCTCCTCCTCCGCCTCCTCCTCCTCCTTCTCCTCCTCCTCTCCCTCCCCCCCCCCCTCCTCCACCTCATCATCATCATCATCATCATCATCATCATCATCATCATCGTCATCATCATCACCATCACCCCCCCACAATCTCCACCATCCTCCTCCTCCTGCTCCTCTTTGCCTCCTTCATCTCTCATGTTCGCTCGTTCCCTTCTTGAAGGCCCTCCTCCACAGCGATGCGGCGTGGCCGAGCTGCGGACATCTGTCGAAAGGCAGCGCCTTCGCTGCATCACACGCGCAGGTCAGCACTAGATGAGAAGCGTGAAAACGCAGAAAACAGGCCAGACTGTGGCGAGCTCAATTGCGCAACGGCACGCGGCGCGTCGTTGGCCGACGGCTTCTTCGCGACAATCTGCGCGACGTCGACGCTCTGCTCGGCAATCACAGCTGCTGGCCTCTTCAGGGTGCTCGCCGCGGCGGCGGCTGGACTGTTGATGGCCTCCCCCTTCTCGGCATCCTCCTCGTCATCCTCGTTCGCTCCGTCGCTGTCAGAGCCGCTGGTGCTGCTGTCCTCGCCCTTCTCCTGCGATGGCGAGTCTGGGCCGAGCAACCGAGGGGGTCGTTCGCGAGGTGCATCAGGGTCAACTTCGTGATCAGGGTCAGCTTGTGGCTCCTCTTCGCCTCCCTCCTCGGCACCGGACCCCCCCCCTCCTGCTCGAGCGGGGCGGCCGCGGCAGGCCGCGGCTTCTTGTGCTCGTTGGCGGTGCTTGCAGCTGGACGCTTCAAGCCTGCAGTCGCGGCATGCGAGGCATGTGACCGTTGAAGCTTCTCCTTCATCGGCTTCAGGTCGTTGTCGTAGTCGCACCTGCCAGCCAATGCGCCCTTGGCCCACGCCACGGCCTGAGCGCATGCCACCGCCTCTGGCGCGTAGTTGAAGCTGAGCTGCACCTTCTGGGAGCCGTTCACCTTTATTATCACGCCAGGGTTATTGGGGTCAAGCTGCTTCTTCTCCGCCGAGACCGTCGTGCCGTCATCCATCTTCCCAGAGAAAAGCTTGAGGCACCGCTTTCCGCTGGAGGCGGCCTGCTTCTCACGGCTCCTCCACGCGGCGACGGTCAAGGACGAGATCTCCGA
>CAUYUJ010015471.1:619498-691998 GCA_963575745.1 Prorocentrum cordatum | reverse complement strand
CAGCCGCGCACCTGTGCTCGCGGACGGGGTGCCACGAGGAGATGCAGCGGATCTCCTGGAAGGACGCGGCCGAGGCCCTTTCGTTCGCTTGCGGCGAGGAGGGCGTCGTGACCAAGCCCGAGAAGATGACGCGGGCTCACCTTCTGCCGCTCGAGGAGCGGCGGCCACCTTCTGCCGCGATGCAGCGCGCCAGGCTCTCGAGGATGACTCAGCTCATCCTGCCGCTCGATGAGTGGCCCAAGGCTGAGCAGGCCAAGGTGCACTGCGACGACGGCGAGTGGGACTGCATCGCTGGTCAGCTACTTGACCGCGGTATCCTGGTTGAGATCAAGGAGGCCCGCGTTTTCGCGGCTCGCGGGAAGAGCCCGGGCACTGGCGCTTTCGGCGCGGCCGCGAGCGGGGGCGCGCCCGACGGGCGCAGCCGCCGACGGCGGTTGATCTCTAACCACGCGCCGACGGGCGCTGGGCCGCCCCTCTTCACGGGGGGCGCCGACAAGCTGCAGCTGCCGGGGGGAGTGCGCCCAGGCTGTCCTGAAGGGGCGACGAGGTGGCCCAGCTTTCGGGGGGTGACATCTCGGGGTGCTTCTGCCTGCGCGCGCTGCCGCCGCAGTGGCGGCGGCGGTTCGCCTTCTCGAAGCCGCGGCGCAAGTGGGTCAGCGAGACGGGGTTCGAGGGGGCGTGCGTCTGCGTGAAGGTCAACCCGATGGGGCGGTTGTCGGCAGTCGGGGTGGCGTAGCGCATCCGCGCGCAGATTGCGAAGACTGGTCTGTGCGCCAGCGCGCCGCTGGCTGCTCGCGAGTAGCTGCGGCGAAACCCTGTCTGCGAGGATCCCAGTCAGAGGTGGCACTGGAACATATAGGAGGGAGGGCACGCAGGAGGCGCTCTCTGGGCGCCAGGCCGCGGCGCGTCGACCGCTCGAGGCGATTTCGGCACGCGCCTCGCTCGCAGAGGGGGTCGTCCGCTCCGCGCGGGCTCTGCGCGAGGGGGTGGGCGTCGACGGCCTCGCGGGCCGAGCCGCGCCGCCCGTCGCGCGGCTCCTTGAGCACGGGGGGCTCGCGGCGTGGCTTCTGGACCAGAAGGGCGCCAGTTTCGTTGAGATGCAGGCGCTGCGCGGGCGCTGGGTGTCGAACTTCGCGCTCGGGCGCCGAGCGCTGCGTTGCCTCGACGAGGCGTGGAAGTGGATCGGCAACAGGGCCCCCCCCTCGAGTCGCGAGGATCTCGGGTGGCGTGTGCGAGACGAGCTCGCCTCGCGCAGGATGAGCACCCCGTTGCAGGTCGCGGACATGCGGCGGCCGCTCGACTGCAGACCGATTGCGACGGACGCCTCGGAGAGGGGCGGCGGCGTCTCGGCCGGGGTCAGACTCGCAGGTGTGGGCGTCGCTGCTGCGTTTCAGCACGCGTCGACCCCCGTCGAGCTGCGCGATCGCGGAGTCGTGGTCGTCGAGTTCTCCGGCGGGATCGGCGGCCTCCGGATGAGCGTCGGCAGGCTCGGGGTGTGCATATGATTTGCGCTGCTTTAAGGCAGCCCGCGGGGCGCGCCGGAGGAACTGGTCCGACGCGCGCAACGTGGCGCGGCGTTTGCTCGTGGACCTGCGACGGGCGCCCTTCTGCGCCCCGAGGGGGCGGGCCTAGCCGACCCACGCTCGGCGCTGTTCCCTGGGGCGCCTCGGCTGCAGGCTGAGCGGAGGGTCGCGTTTCACGACGTCCCCGTTCTCGACTTCTGCGAGGGCGTGGCCTCGATGAAGATCAGCGACGCCGTCGCGATGTCTGAGGCGATGGCGCCTTTCCCTTTTCCATCGATCCCGTGGTGGTCTCGACCGCGGCGAGGCCGCGGCCCCATTGGCCAAGTTGCCCTGTGGCCGAGGCCGATGGGGGCCTGGTCGCCGCGGGTGACGTCGCAGACCTCGTTGAGCTTGCTGCGCCTGGGCTCGAGCCGCGCGGGCTGCGGCTGGACGAGGGCCGCTCGTGGGGTGCGCCTCTGGGGCAGAAGCTCCTTGCTTTCACGCGGGCCACGCCGCTGGCGCAGCCTGAATCAGACCCGAGGGGGGTGGCGGGCTGCGGCGCGATCGCCCTCGAGCATGGGGGTGGGGACCGCTGAAAGGTTTGCGCCGCACCAGTACCAGGCGCAGTGTTGCATCGGCGTCGGGTGCTCACGCGTGGCGACGGCGTCGGGGCGCGAGATCTCCATGGGGCACTGGCCAGGGCAAGCGCTTGCTGGCAAGAGGGACTTGCGCAGGCCAGAGCCCTGGGGGCGCAAGGAGCTCGAGGACGCGACGCGCGCAGCTCGGGAACGCGTTCCACGCGGGGGTGACAGCGCGGCTCGTCGGGCAGCGCTTGTACCGCGCCGAGCTCCTGGAGTGGCCTCCGACGCCGTCGGTGCTCCAGGCCGCCTTCTGTTAGTGCGCGGCGAGCCGTGAGGCGCGCGTGCTGGACCGGCAGCGGTTGGAACGCGACGCGCCAGCCATGCCGGGGTTCGCTGCCGAGGCGCAGCCTACGGGTGCACGGAGCTCGGACGACATCATGCACAACCTGATGCTCGAAATGCACCGCCGTGTCGATCATTGTGGCAGCGACGTGAGGCTGGACATCGGGCTGCCGTGCTGGTACAACGCCTGGCCAATGGTTAGCGTCGACAAGCGCCGCTGCTGCTGGCAGCGCGCATTGGCCATTATGTTCCATCGCTCGCACCGCGTCAGCGAGCTGGAGCTGCAGATGGTGCGCAATGCGCCGCGGTGGCGCACGCGTCACTTCAAGGCCCTCGGCCCGAGGGTCGGCCTTTTCGTGGACTCGCAGGTGGCTGTGGCGGTCGCTGCGAAGGGCCGCTCGTCGTCTCGCCGCTTCAATGCTGTGCCATGCCGTCTGAAGGCCCTCTGCCTCGCGACCCTCAGCGCCGCTTTCTTCATCGACGTGCGCGCGGCGGGCAACCCCGCCGATGCACCAGGCAGGGCGCCGCGAATGCTTGGAGGGTGATATTGAGGGGGAGATTGAGGGGCGCCCAGAGCGCGAAGGGGGCAAGGAAGGCGGCGCGAGCGGCAATGGGCAGGCCAGGCGACAACGTTTTGACTAAGCGTGTGATGACGCAAGACATTGATTGCGATGCAGAGTACCACGAGTGGGCGCATGGTCATCAATTTTGACTAGCTGGACAAGCTGCGCGCAGTGTACGTATAGTATCTCTGGGGCGATGGCGAGCCGAAGGGTTGGGCTGCCTGCGCCCTCTCGCAGCGGCGCAGCACATCATCCCGGGCGCCGGGCGCCACCATCCGCCAGCGTGGCGCCTGAAAGCTGCCTTGGGTCACTTCGAGTTGCCAGAGCAGGCTCCGCCGCTGACGCACGCGGTGACGCTGGCAGTCGCAGGGGTAATGTTCAACGTAAGGCTTCTGCGCTCACCGTTGCAGTGGCGTTTCGTTGCGGGCTGCGAACGGGCGAGGCCTCGGCGATTCGGAAGCGTGACGTCGCGATCGCCTGGACAGGAACAAGTGCTGTCATCAATTTTCGTCTCACAGAGCCGGGCCAAAGGCCCAATCGGCGCGAGATTGTTAGCGTCGACGACGCTGTCCTCGTAATGTGGCACTCGGTAGCCACATTTACCGTAGCTCAAGAACCGGAGCCAACCCATACTTTCATAATTTTAGTGGTCAAAGCGGCGGGTTAGCCATCCTGGGATGGGGCGGAGGTGTGTTTGTTGCTGCCCGACGGGCAGCTGCCTGTGTTGGGTGAGCCTTATGGGTTCGAGCCAGAGGGCAGGCGCGAGCGCCCGCAGTTCACACTGCGCGGCTTGTTAGCCAGAACAACGGAAAAAGGTGGAATGCGGAGGTCGTAGTCTCAGAGACCTGGCCTTGCAGGGACGCGTTGACCCAGGGATCTGGGTCGGGACTATGCCCCCCCCCCCCCCCCCTGCCGTTGGCGGGAGAGCGAGCGCCCTCTACAGCCTGCCGCATGGAACCCACGGCCTTCGCCAGCGGCCCGCAGGGCACCATGGGTGGACTTGAGGGTGGGGCCCCCGCGTAGGCACCATGGGTGGACTTGGACTTGAGGGTGGCGCCCTCAGGGCCTGTTCCGCGTGGCGACTTTGGGGGGGGGGCTCTTTGATGGATCCTGCCACTTAGTCCCCCTTCGGATTGACGGGCCCTTCTGGGTCGCCGTCGTGGGGGTGGGCCCCGCTGATGGGGGGGGGGTCTGATACGTGCGCCAACGCGCACACACAGGCCGCTCTGGCGCGCGACTGTCGAAAAAAGGACGCCATGATGACTGTGTTCTTCGGTTTACCTTATAGCACGGGAGTATTGCGGGGAAAGTAAGAGGGAGTGCGCTTGTTTCTTCTCTAGTTGTCTGGGCCCAGAGGCCATTCCCACGTATTGCCTCCAGCCATCTCCTGCCGTCTCGGCCATGGGCTGGGCGCGACAGTCACCTGTCCCGCTGCGCGGAGCGTTGGGCCTCTCCCGCAGGGAGTGCGGAGGTTGTAGTCTCGGAGACTCGGCCTTGCAGGGTCGCGTTTGCCCAGGGATCTGGGTCGGGACGATGGCCCACCCCCTCTTTCGTAAGCGGGAAAGCGACCACCCCCTACAGCTTGCGGCATGAAACCCACGGCCCCTCACGAGCGGTCCGCAGGGCACCACGGGCGGACGGACCTGAGGGTGGGGCCCCCGCGTAGGGTCGGCTCCTTCAGGGCCTGCACCGCGTGGCGACTTCGCGGGGAGTTTTTGTTTTGTGAGGGTTGGTACCATGTAGTCCCCCTTCGGCGTGACAGGGCTTTCTGGGTCACCGTGGTTGGGGTGTGCCCCGCTGACTGGGGTAGGTCTGATACTTGCGCCAACGCAAGCCACGCACATGTCGCGATGGCGCGCGTCTGTCAAAAGACAGACGCCATGATGTTGGTGATGTTGATGATTATGGTGATGATGATGGTGTTGTTGTTGATGATGATGGTGACCATGATTATGTATATGGCGATGCTGCTGTAAAGGCTGACGCTGATGTTGTTGCTGATGATGGTGCCGCTGTCGCTGCGAAAGGTGGTGCGTGCGTTGATTATGTTGTTGATGGCTGTGGTGTTGATAGTGCTGGTGTTGGTGTTGTTGCTGCTGATGATGGTGCTGATGCTGGTGACGATGGTGACGTGACGGTGGTGATGGTGACGGTGGCCGTGATGATGATGATGATGATGATGATGATGATGATGATGATGATGATGATGCTGATCATGGTCATGATGATAAATATGATGATCGACGTGGGAGCGTGACGGAGGAAATTTGATGAATACAGAAGAGTGGGGAGGATCAACAGGAACAGGCTTGTGAACGTTCGTGGGGCGCGCGTCTATCGGTAGCCCATGTGGACTTCGCATACGGCACCCACATTACAGTTGGTGTTGATGATGGTGCACGTCATTGCACAGCTCTTCGCTTTCACGCGCTGCCCGTTAATCTCATGAAAGGTTTCAGCACCAATGCTCTCGCAGCTGGTCCTGGGCCTCTCGTGTGAGTTTGTTGCGAAAACACGACTTTGGCGACCTCGCCGGTCGCATCGGGATGTTGCGGTGACCTCAGCGGTCGCAGTTTCAGGCACATTGGTGCCGACATAATGCACCAATGCCTGTTGATACGTACGACAAGCCTGACGTTATCTCCAGGATCATCTTGCAAACGTAGCTGGCAAATGGCCGTAGCTAGGTGGCCAAAGGCACGATGGACAAGCAGCAACCAGCCTTTCCATGCTGCAGGCTGAAGGGCATAGTCGGGGGACGTGAGGATACGAGGAGGGAGAGGAATGGACGTTGGAGAGGGACTGTGAAAAGTAGGATACGAAGCGAAGAGACGGGAAGGAAGGTGAGGACGGGGAGGGGGAGGATGTCTTGCTCGGGCGCACCCCTGATTTCCAATGTCCAGTACAGGGTGGTGGGAGCTCCTCGGAGAGCGGTGCGCGGTATAATGGCAACAGTACAGCATCGCCTCCATCCCCAGCGCTGATGCATCGACGGCGCTGATGCATCGACGACGTTGCCGATGCACCGCTGATGCACCGGTGATGCATAGACGATGCGGCGCGATCCTCCGACCCCATCTACTCTGACTCCATCTGGGAGGCATCTGCAGGCCCTCCTCCAAGTGTTCATTATGGGGATGCCCACGCCTTGCCGTCGTCACCGCCGACGCCGCCGTCGCGTCGGAGACTTCTGGGCGGCCCTGTGGGTTGGTGGCCGACGTTCGGGCTGCCGTTCTCGGCGCCGTGATTCTGGCACGGCCAGAAGCACCCCCGACTGAACGCGGAGTCCGCCCGAGGCGTGTCGAGTCGGTGGGGAGGGGGCGGGGCAGAGGTGCCAGAATTGGCGGCGCGACACTCCGGCGATCGCAAACATGGATCAAGGAGGCGTGGATTAGCGACGGGTCCCGTTTCCTGACCGACATCACGTGTAGCTGGCCACTGGCCCCGTCGGTCGTCGGGCCATGCATCGGGTCTATAGGGCAGCCGTCCTGGAAGATCCGGGGAAGCGCAGCTGCTGGAACGCAGCCCGAGGCAGAACATTTGATTTGAGAACCGACGAGCATCTCTTACGCTGCCGCGTGCCAGAGGTCGTCCCGCGGCGGCCTGAGCCCACGTCGCCGCCGCCGCGGAGCTACGCCTCGCCGCCGCGCTCCCCGGCTCGCGCGGCGACGCGCAGGGCCCATGGCGGTCCAGTCGGCGCGGCCGAGCCGTTCCGATCCCGACTCCGTGCCGATGCGGCCCGATCCGCTGCCCACTCCGATCCGACCGGGCTCCCCGCTCCCGCGCTGACGGATGCCGCGCACGGGGGCCCCTGCCGTCCAGGCCTCCGAGATGGGGTCCGAGCAGCTGGGGTCGGAGGATCGCGCCGCCTCGCCAGTGCATCGGCGATGCGGTTCGATGTGGAGCCCGAGGTTCTCCACGCCGGCGTCGCCGATATACCGCCGATGTACCGCCGATGCGTCGGCGATGCATCGCCGATGGATGTATCGGCGATGCGGCGCGATCCTCCGACCCCATCTACTCCGAGCCCCATCTAGGAGGCCGCTATGCCAGGCCTCTTCGTCAGGGTGGACGTGGAGCACAGGGCGCTGGGTGACCCGAGCAAGATCGTGAAGGGCCAGGTTGGGCGCGCTTGCTTTTCGCTGGGGAGGGGCCCAGTGCTCCTTAACTGGTTTACATGTTGTCTCAGGTTTTCCTTGAGATGGGGGAATCGAAGTTCAGCGAATGGAAAAAGGGCCCCCGTTCCTGATTTAGGGTTATGACAGCGTTTCGGCTGGAAGTCTAGATTTACAGATGCAACATACACATACACACATATATATATATATATATATATATGGTCAGCCCCCCCCCCCAGCACCCCTCCTGGCCCCATTGCTGTGTTTTCTGTCTCTCTCCCTCTCTCTTTCTCACCCTCTCTCTCTCTCACTCTCAGTCCTCTTTCTTTGTCCCTCCTCCTCCTCCTCCTTCTCCTCCTCCCCCTCCTATTCCTTCGCCAGGAAGGCTTGCGGAATGGGGCGTGGCCACCAAACCATGCTATTCACAGGTTTTTTGTTTTTTGGGGTCAGGGAAGCCACGAAACCATGCTATTCACATGTTTTTTTGGTTTTCTGGTTTTCAAAAGCTCCACAACCCCCCGCGCCCCCCCTCTGGCCAAGCTTGTGGAGCTCCTGAAAACCAGAAAAGCCAAAACAACCTGTGAATAGCAAGGTTTCGTGGCTTCCTTGACCAAACAAACAAAAAAACATGTGAACAGCATGGTTTGGCTGCGCATGCTCCTCCTTATCCCCCTCCTCCTGCCCCCTCCCCCCCCCGTTTCCTCTTCCTTATCCTCCCTCTCTCTCTCTCTCACGCTCTCTCTCTCTCTCGAAGGCTTGCGGAATGGGGCGTGGCCACCAAACCATGCTATCCACAGGTTTTTTGTTTTTTGGGGTCAGGGAAGCCACGAAACCATGGAATTCACATGTTTTTTTTTGTTTTTGAGTTTTCAGAAGCTCCACAACCCCCCGCGCCCTCCTCTGGCCAAGCTTGTGGAGCTTCTGAAAACCAGAAAAACAAAAAAAACATGTGAATAGCAAGGTTTCGTGGCTTCCCTGACCAACACACCACAAAAACCGGTGAATAGCATGGTTTGGCTGCGCATGCTCCTCCTTATCCCCCTCCTCCTGCCCCCTCCCCCCCCGTTTCCTCTTCCTTATCCTCCTCCTCCCCCCCATCCTCCGCTCTCTCCTGCTGCTCCTCCTCAAACTCCTTCCTCCCTCCTCCTCCTCCCCCCTCTCCTCCTCGGAGGGGCAAGAGACACTAAGCAGGCAGAGCAAGAGAGACTAGGAAGAAGAGTCGGCTGAATAGTAAGAGGGGGAACCAGGCAGAAGAGTAGGTGGAGGAGAGAGGAGGAGAGATGAGGACGAGAGATGAGGAGGCGAGACTCGAGGAAGAGAGACCAGGAGGAGGAAGAGGAGCAAGATAACTGCGACAAGAAACTATCCGCGGGTACAGTCGAAACATGGCCACAAGAACGTAGATCAAACACACAAGCCCCTTCGCCGAATGGTAATGACGCCATCAGCGAATAAGCTCCTCCCCATCCTCCTCCTCCGCATAATCCTCCACATCCTCCTCCGCATCCTCCTCCGTCTCCTCCTCCTTCCTCCTTATCCTCATCATCCACATCATCATCATCCCCCTCCGCATCATCCACCACCTCATTCTCATGTTGCTCATCACCATCATCGTCAGCATCATGATTGCCAGTCTCCGCATCAGCATCATCATCATCAGCATCATCATCATCATTATCACCACCACCACCACTTCCACCATCATCATCATCATCATCATCATCATCATCATCATCATCATCATCATCACCATCGTCATCGTCATCATCATCATCATCATCATCACCATCATCATCATCATCATCATCATCATCATCAGCAGCATCATCATCATCATCATCATTATCATCATCATCCCCCTCCTCCTCCTCCTCATCATCATCATCATCCTCATCCTCATCATCATCCGCCTGCTCCGCATTATCCGCCCCATCCGCCTTGTCATCATCTCCGCCCTCCTCCTCCTCCTCATCATCATCATCCTCATCATCAGCATCATCCTCCTCCTCCGCATCTTGATCCTCATAATCATGCAGATGAGGGTCAGGAGAAATGCGATGGGGATGATGATGAGGATGACGGGCCCTGGGGGGGGGGGTGCTGGGGGGGTGGCTGAATATGTATATATATATATATATATATATATATATATATATAAGCTCGCCCCCCCCTGTGATCATACATGTCGCCTTCTTTCTCCTCATCCTAATCATCTTTCTCCCCATCCTCGTCATCGTCGTCGCCGTCATCCTCCTCTTCCTCATCATCCTCCTCTCCCTCCCCATCATCTCCCCTCATCCTGTCTTCTTCTTTTCCCCTAGTCATCTCCTCATGGTCTTCCTCCTCCTCCTCGTTCTCATCCCTGTCCTCCTCCTCCTCCTCGTCCCCGTCCTCCTCCTCCTCCTCATCTACCTCCTCCTCTTCCTCCTCCTTCTCTCCCTCCCCATCCCCTCCCCTCCTCCTCCCTCCATGCCCGTTCCCTCTTGCCCTCTTCGTGTCCTTTTCTTGTCGTTGTCTCGCTGCCGACGGCGGCTTTAATATTACGTTCTTTCTTTGTTTATTGTGGTCCTTGCGGGGCGTTCGAAGGTTGACAGTCGAACGGCCTCCTCATCTTCTTCCTTTCTTTCCCCATCATCGCCCGTCATCCTTTCTTTTTTTTTCCCCTACTCATCTCCTTTTGGCCTTCCTCCTCCTCCTCATCCCCGTCCTCCTCCTCCTCCTCTTCCTCCTCCTCCTCTTCCTCCTCCTCCTCCTCCTTCTCTCCCTCCCCATCCCCTCCACATCTTCTCCCTCCATGCTCGTTCCCTGTTGTCCGCTTCATGGCTTGTTCTTGTCGTTGTCTCTCTGCCGACGGCGGCTTCAATTATTTATGTTACTTTGTTTACTGTGGTCCTTGCGGGGCGTTCGAAGGTTGAAGGTCGAACAGCTTCTCTCGAGGACAGACAGAGAGAAAACACAACATGTCCGTAGGCACGCAGGCTTAATGACTTTTGCTTTAAGCTCGGTCCCAGTCAAGCCTGCTCCGCGCAATGATCCCGATCACGGGCGGCGTGGCGCAGATCGACCGGGGGGGGTCTGCTCGGCTTGAGCTGCACTTCGCGAGTGCTCAGCCCCAAGGGCGCCCCCCCACGCTCAAGGAAGTCCTGGACCGCACCAAGACAGGATATGATGGGCTTGTTTTCCGCCACCACTTTCGTAATGTTGGGGGGGCAAGAGGAGGAGGAGGAGGAGGAGGAGGAGGAGGAGGAGGAGGAGGAGGAGGAGGAAGAGGAGAAGGAGCAGGATGAGGAGGAAGAAGAGAAGGAGGAGCCCCTCCCCCTCTCCAACTGGTGGCTTTGGTAGTGGAGGACATGCCCATCAGGAGACGTCGTGATTCCCTCTCTCTTCCTCTCTCCTTCTCTCTCTTTCTCTCTTTCTGTCGATTTCCTATTCTCGGGACACTCGCCGTTGCAAAAGGCTGCGTTTTCCAGATATTCCAGATCACCCCAGCAACGATCCTGGTGCAACATCCTGCGTTTTCCAAATGTTCCTAATATCCCAGATCTCCCCAGAGACTACCCTTGTGAAAAACCTTGTGTCCTTGCCTCTGCGGCCTGTCCTTTGCCGTTTTGATTCTTAGGCTTACGCCACACCGCCGACCCCTTGTTTATGCCAATCTGGGGGTAGTAGAAGCTGCGAAGGGGTGAAAAGGCGAGTGATATTTGTTTGGTGTCTGTTCGCCGCCACCGCCAGAGGGTCTCGGGCAGTTCCGCGGGGGGGTCCGAGCGGACGGCGACACCGCGAGTTTTGGAGCCACTTGGGGGCCGTTTCGGAGCCTCTGGGGTGCTTCTTGGGGGTTCCTTGGGGCGTCTGGGCGGCCTCGTGAGGGCCTCTGGGGGCCTCTTGGGGCACTCTTGGGGCCCCCTGGGGCTCCTGGGGGCAGAAAGCTAGAGTTTCAACATGTTTGGTCGCCCTCTTGGGCCCCTCTTGGTGCCGTCTTGGAGCCCTCTTGGGCCGTCTTGGGGACCTCTTGGGCCGTGTTGGGGCCGTCTTGGGCCGTCTGGAGGCCGTCTTGGGGGCCTCTTGGGCCATCTTGGGGCTGTCTTTGGGGCCTCTTTGGCCGTCTTGGAGCGTCGGGAAGCCGAAAAGGCCGAAAAGCCGAAGGCTAAAACTACAACTACGACTACTACTACTACTACGACGACGACGACGCCTGGAAAAGTCGGAGGCCCAGGTTTTCCGTTGTGGGGCATGCCCGAAGGGGGCGGATGGGAAGGCGCCCGCGTTTACAGACGTGAGCCATTTATCGGACAGTCAGAAAGAACATTACAGGAGAACGGGCCAAACGCATCGCCCGGTCATGTGCCGCGCGTGCCACGAAAAATCGGAGGCCCAGATTTTCCGTTGTGGAGCATGCCCGACGGGGGCGGATGGGAAGGCGCCCGCGTTCACAGACTTGAGCCATTTGTCCGATAACCAGAAAGTACATTATAGGAAGACGGGCCAGGCGCATCGCCCAGTCGTGTGCCGCGCGTGTCACGATGCGCGCACGGGGGCGAAAAAGTTTGAATGCTCCGCGTGCCCACCGAACGGGGACGGGAAGAAACCAGCGTTTTCAGACGGGGGCCATTTGTCGAAAGACCAGAAGAAGAATTATTTCAAGCGAAACAACCCAGTTGTGTGCGCGAAGTGTTTTAAAGCGGGACGAGCGCCGCGGAGAGACCCTCCGAAACGCCCGGCGGAACCAAGTGACGAGCATTGCGACAAGGCACGGAAGTTGCGAGGAATCTGACCGCTGGGGACGGGATGGATAAGGCCCGCGTTTACAGACGTGAGCCATTTATCGGACAGTCAGAAAGAACATTACAGGAGAACGGGCCAAACGCATCGCCCGGTCATGTGCCGCGCGTGCCACGAAAAATCGGAGGCCCAGATTTTCCGTTGTGGAGCATGCCCGACGGGGGCGGATGGGAAGGCGCCCGCGTTCACAGACTTGAGCCATTTGTCCGATAACCAGAAAGTGCATTATAGGAAGACGGGCCAGGCGCATCGCCCAGTCGTGTGCCGCGCGTGTCACGATGCGCGCACGGGGGCGAAAAAGTTTGAATGCTCCGCGTGCCCACCGAACGGGGACGGGAAGAAACCAGCGTTTTCAGACGGGGGCCATTTGTCGAAAGACCAGAAGAAGAATTATTTCAAGCGAAACAACCCAGTTGTGTGCGCGAAGTGTTTTAAAGCGGGACGAGCGCCGCGGAGAGACCCTCCGAAACGCCCGGCGGAACCAAGTGACGAGCATTGCGACAAGGCACGGAAGTTGCGAGGAATCTGACCGCTGGGGACGGGATGGATAAGGGGGACGTGGAGGAGGGAGGATGGGGGAGCAGCCAAAGGCGGAGAAGGTGAAAAGTGAGCCAGTGGAGGGAATACGAGACAGAAAGCTGAGAGGGGAGACGGGAGGAGGGGGCGGAAGAGGAGGATGAGAAGGAGCAGGAGAACACGACGAGGACGACAATGGCGGCGACAGACTCGACGGCGTAGGCTGGGCACCTTTTTGGGGCCATCTTGGGGGCTTCGTTGACCGTTGTGGGAGCCTCTGGCGCCGTCGTCGTGAGAATCCTCTCGGGGGCCTGCGGGAGGCAGTTTGGAGGCTTCTGGGGAGCTGTTTTGGGGCAGCTTGGGGCTTTTTTTGGGCTTGTTGGGGGCCTCTTGGGGGCTTCTTGGAGCCTCTTGGAGGCCTCTTGGGGCCTCCTTGGCGCCTTTTGGGGCGGAAGGCTAGAATTTTAGGTTCGTGGTCCCCGTCTGGAGCCTTTCTTGGGCCCCTCTGTGGGCCCTCTTGGACTGTCTGAAGGCCCTCTTGAGCCGTTTTGAGGCGCTCTTGGGCCGTGTTGGGGCCCACTTGGGAGCCTCTCGGGTCGTCTTGATGCCGTCTTGGGGGCTTCTTTCGCCGTCTTGGAGCGTCGGAAGCCCGAAAAAACGCGAAGGCCAAAAACGTTGAAAAAACCAATGGAAATCGACGATTTTGGCCTCTTGGGGCCATCTTGGGAGGCGTCTTGGAAGCTTCTTGGGGCGTCTTGGAGGCATCTGGGGCCATCTGGAGGCCATCTTGACCGTCTTCGAGTGTTTTTTCGGCGACTCGGGGCCCTCTTGGACCGTCTGCAGAGCTTCTTGGGAGCCTCTTCGCTCGTTTGCGGCCCCCCCAGCAGACTCTCTGGAGCGGATGACCCCCCCCGGACCGCGCCGGCGGATCCCGGGGAATCCGGCCGGACCCCCCCCCCCCCCCCTCCAAAACGACCGGACCAGGCTCCGGGGGGAGGGGTTTGGGGAGGGGGGAAGCATCTCACACGCCGATGACCCCAAGGGGTCGGCGGATTTGTCAATTTTGCAACAATAGTCCAAGTTCGGTTTCCCAGGGTCTTGCGTCCTTACCACCCGTCCTTCATGCACGTGTTGATTGTAGACCTAGCGAGCGCCATGGAAGAAGATGAAGACTGGCCGGCCCCGCGCCTTCTCCCGCGGGCGCAGCGGTGTGCGCAGGCGTTGTGGTTCACGCAGGCAGCGTGGTGCACACTGGCGCTGGGTTGCACACGGCTGCTGCGATCTACGCAGGCGCTGTGGTGCAAGCAAGAGTTCAGGTGCACGCAGGCACTGGGGTACACCGGCGCTGTGTTGCACGCGGCTGCTGTGGTGTACACAGGCGTTGTGGTGTACGCAGGCATTGTGGTGCACGCGCGTAGAATCCTCAGGCGCTCCAATTTCCATGGGGATTTGTTTTCATAGCGTGTACATGAAGCGTTCGTTTCCTGTGGAATCCGGAGGCGCCCCCATGTTCAGAGGGATCCCTTTATCAACAAATGCGGAATTCAGAGGCGCTCCGCTGTCCATAGCGGTTCCCTATGTAAACATGGGTTTTCGTGGAATCCAGAGGCGCTCCGTTTTTCATGGGGGTTCCTTTCTTAATCCGATTATAAACAACGGTTGTCTGTATAATCCTATTATAAGAAACTGCTGCTGCAGTATACACAGGCACTGCGGTTTGCATGGGCGACGTGGTGCTGCATTGCACGCGGGCGTTGTGCTGTACGGATGCCTTGTGATGTGTACACAGGTGGCGCTGTGTTGCACGCAGGCATTGTGGACATCGTCGTTGCGATTGATGCGCCAGTGGAGCGGACGCACCCTGGCGGGCGCACGCCGCGGCCGCCGTTACCGTTACCCCTCCGGCCTTCCTCCCCTCCACCCCCCCTCTTCACTGGGTAACGGCCGTTACCCGGAAAAAATACAAAACACACGATCGCGATTTTCTCCTCATGTTTGTCCTCCTCCTCCCCCCCCCCTTTCCTCCTCCTCCCCTCTCCCTCCTGTCCTTCCTCCTCCTCTTCTTCCTTCTCCTCCCCCTCCTCCTCCTCCTCTTCCCCCTCCCCCTCCTCCTTCTCCTCCTCCTTCTCCTCCTTATCCTCCTCCTCCTCCTTCTCCTTCTCCTCCTCCTCCTCCTCCTCCTCCTCCTCCTCCTCCTCCTCCTCCTCCCCCCGCCCCTGTCCAGACTTTTCCCGAAGCGGGCCAGGTGAAGGAGCTGGGGGGCGACCAGCCCCTGGGCAAGCTCACCAAGAAACAGGTGGAGAAGGGGGAGGCGGTGCTGGACAAGATCGACGCGCTGCTCCAGGAGCTCCTGCTCGTCACTCCATGTTTATGGGCTCACAAGACGACGAACGACGAATGTTTTTGAATCACCTCCCTTTGGTTTTTAAGAGTATAGCCGCGCTGCCCGTCACGCGTCTAGCGTCAAGCCCCCCGCAGCAGTTACGCGCGGTCTCTCAGGGGGGTAGGCGAGGACCAATAGTCGAACTTCCAAGCGCAACGCCTGGGCAGCGTTTCCAGACGGGGTGCCGTGGATCCTGTCTTATAGGTCATGGGGAGGTGAGAAGTGGGCGCTGGCGGGCAAATGTCGGCTGGACTCCACCATGCCTGGGGAAGCCGTCGGTAAGCACCCTTTCGCGGCGGCCCTGCTAGGGGGCCACACGCGAACCCTACCCCTACCCCCCACGATTTCTGAGGGGGAGGGTGGGGTTCACTTCGCTCGAGAGCTCCCGAACGAAGTGTGTCCGACGCTCCGGTGTGTGTCTGCGCGTGGGCCCCCAGACCTCTCGACCAGACCTCTCGACCGTTTTTGCCACGGCCCCGTTCGGGACGACCGACATGGGTACGGAAAGAATGGGACGCCCAACCCTTGATCCTCAACCCTTGATCCTCCTCCTCCTCCTCCTCCTCCTCCTCCTCCTCCTCCTCCTCCTCCTCCCCAAGGGATTATGGACGCCCGACATGGGTACGGAAAGAATGGGTACAATGCCCAACAGCAGGTCCTGTTCATTCTGAACAGGACTCGCTGTCCACGCCGCCTGTGTCCATTTGGGGCAGAAGGCCGCCTGCCCAACAGCGGCCGCTGTTGGTTTGGGACAACATTGGTTGTTGGGTATTGTACCCATTCTTTCCGTACCCATTTCGGGCGTCCAAACCCGTGGCCCACAGCAGGCTTCCAGAGGCAAACAATGGGGCCAGAGCTGGCGCCTCTGCTTTCCCGCTCGAGGCGCCATGTGTCTTGGTCCATGTGGCGTTCGGGGCCAAGCGGCAAAACTCGGGTTCGGGAGGCGGCCGTTTGGGATATGTTTGGCTTCCTCAGAACGCCCTCCGATGACGGAGGCCACCCGGGCCCCTCCGAGAAAGTGTACGTTTTGCGGCGCCGGCTGCCGAAGGGGCATAGCCCCTCTGGCTCGCGGCGAGCCCAGGGGGGAGGTGAGAAGGGTCCGCGCGCCAGGGAGGGGGGGCCCAGCGCCGATCCAAGAAATCCGCGCGGAACTCCAAAAGTGCATGTGTGTGTGTGTGCCAGCTGTTCTTTTTGATGTTCGCGCCATATTCCTCAGAGGGCGAGTTGACACCGGTCGTTGGCCTTCGGCGGGGGGCGTCGTCGCCACGGCCGGGCAAGGCTTGGAGAATTGGCGCGCCTGGGTTTCTACGACAAGCCCCCAATGAATCAAAAAGCTTGGAGCAAAGTTTCTACGACACGCCCCCAATGAATCAAAAAGCACACGATGCGTGAATGCTCTCGGCGGCATTCTCCTGGGCGGAAAATTCAAAGACACCCATGGCTGCCAGACACGGCAGCATCCTTGGCAAGACGTTGCAGCGAACGTTGGAAGCCTTTGACAGACCTGGCACGCACCACCATGTCAGGCAAGCAGTTAAATATAGGAATGAAGCCATGCATTAACCGATGGAGCATTCGAGAATGGCCGGGTTGGAGAGGTTCGTGCAACGCTTTGATGTGCAAACTCGAATCCAATGAGAAACCGTACCTTGCAAGTTGACCTTTGAACGGCTCTTAGAGAAGCTAGCGATGGCTGTGCTTTCCCATGAGCAACCACGCCGCATTCCCAGTGGACCCATGTCGTGTTCAAGTGGTGGTTCCTGGGGGGTCAGGCCCACATCTTCCGGAAAAGTGTCTTGCAGTCCGTCGAGATGGCGGACGGTGGCTGCAGCAGCGTGGTACACTGCCACGGGTGGCGCCCTCAAGGTACAACAGCACGTGGCACTCGTAGAAACGAACCAGCTCGGGAGTTTTGGGTAAAAAAAAAAAACATCTTTCAAAGTAACGCTTGGAGCCCCCAGGAGCCTTCTGCGACGAAGTGGGATGCCGTGTACATCGCCGATGTGGTATCGAAGCGTACGCCGGGCATCTTGACCGCTTCGCCGTCTGGCGCGATAGTGTCCAACAAAAAATTGGAAATCGGGAGCGGTCCGGGGATCGGTTTTGAGCTGCCGTCGTGTCGACTCGCCCGGCTCCGACTTCTGGCGCCCCTGGGGACCTCTGGGCCTCGCACGGGGCGCTCCGGTGGCCACCTGGGGTTCCTCAGAAGAGCTTCTCGGGATCCCGCGGCTCCGGCCGAAACAGTCAGGTTCCCCCCGAGCGCGGCGGCGCGCAGGGCGGGATGGCGCGAGGGGGTCGGAGATTTGGGATCGAGGCTCCTACCTGCAAGTGCTCTGCCCTGGGGCGTACCTGCGAAGATGCATGCCAGAGGCCCCACGAAGGTGTGTTCTCGTCAGTTCTCGGCGCTTGTCCAACCCGGGGATGTGTTCCAGCGGCTGCGCCTCGCCGCGAGCGCTCCAGGGGTGGCCGGGGTCGTCCCGAACGGCCGACAGGGACCCGGAACATGGCCAGGAAACCAGACGTGCGAGGGTGGCGGCCATCTAAGAAGGCGGGGAGGTCTTGAGAGGGCAAGGGGGCTTCTCAGAGGGGTACAGGGCGCTTCTGGGAAGCCTTCTGAGAAGCCTTCGTAGAAGACTTCTGAGAAGACTTCTTCGAAGCTGGGAGGGCCTCCAAGAGGCACCCCACTGCCTTCCCAGAGGCCCTGCAGTCATCACATGAGGCCGCCCCCCTCGCGCCAGCCCCTCGCGCGCGCCGCCAACAAGCGCCGGGCTCCGGCATCCTGAAGGCGGAGGACGTCGGCCGACATTTCGGCCAGCACGCCCGCAGATGGGTTCACGAGAATGATGCGTTTCTAGATTTCCACGATTTCCCAGGTTTTCTCGAGCTCCACACTGGCTTCAGAAGCAAGGGCCGGCAGATACCACGACATCATTCCCGTGCCAGGGGAGGGATGAGCAGGAGGAGGACGAGAGGGAGGAGGAGAGTGTGGACCTGTCGCGCTGCCGCTGCGCAGCTGTGCGCGTCTGAGCAGCTTGGCAGCCCCACCGCCAGCGTAGATCTCCGATGGCACGTGTTGCCAATCGAGGCGCTGATGTACGGACGAGCTCGGGCTCGGTAGGGGCTCTGGTTTTCGGGCCGCTCCTGAGGGCTAGGTCGGGAATGTATAGCACCCCGCAGTCGCAGATAAGAGTGAGGGGGCGGCTGGGACGTCTGCAGTCTGCGAGGCTCTGAGCAAGCCCGCCGCTGGCGCCTAATGTTTATACCATATACATCGAGCCCGCCGCAGGCGCCGATTTTCGTGAAAGCAATGCGGGTGGGTCGCGGGGTGTGTCGCGGATGGGTCGCGGGTGGGTCGCGGGTGGGTCGCGGGCCGGGTCGCGGTTGGGCGGTTGGCTCGCGGGTCGGTCGCGGGCGGGTCGCGTGCGGGACGCGGGGTGGGTCGCCGGTGGGTCGCGGGCTGGGTCGCGGGAAGGACGACGCCAACCAGCAACAAACAACAACAAATAGCAAACAACAAGCAACACACAACAAACAGCAAACAACTAGAAGCAAACAACAAACAACAAACAGCAAACAACAACCAACAACAACCAACAACAACAACAATCATTTTAATTTTGTTCGCTCCTATCTGCTCACGTGCCAATCAAGACGTATATCCCAAACCCTCGGTACCCGCCTTCGTCGTCCTCGATCCTACCCCCTTGGGGGTATATCTTCCTTACCTGCCACGTGTATTTAGTGCAGCCCCTGAAACCAGGGAAGAGGACAGGTGGAAGGGGGATGGAGAAGAATGGAGCACGAGAGAAATCAACAGGAGGTGGGCAAGGAGCAGAAAACAAGTGGTAGAAACAGACGGGCAAATCGGGTGGGCAAATCAGGAAGGCGGGCCCAGGTGACGAGGTCGAGCAGGCGGGTTGCTGAAGCGTGGGTCCTGCATGAATCGCGAGGGAGTCTCGAGCGATAGCGCGATTCCCAAGTTTATCTTCAGAAAAGCCAGCGCGGGCCACGAAGGGCATAATATCCGAGGCCACAGAGGGCAGCGACGGGGCCGCTGAGGGCAGCACCGGGGCCAAGAAGGGCAGCGAGGGGGCCACAAAGGGCGACAGAGGGACCACGAAGGGCATGCATATGGGGCCACGACGTGCGCCAGCGAGCGGGAGCCACGAAGGGTATTCGTATACGGGGCCTCAGAGGGCGACAGCGGGGCCACTGAGGGCAGCAAAGGGGCCACGAAGGGCAGCGAGGGGGCCACGAAGGGCTACAGCGGGGTTACGAAGGGCATGCGTATGGGGCCACGGCGGGCGCGTGCGAGCGGGGGCCACGAAGGAAGTAGAATGCGGGGCCACAAAGGGCAGCGACGGGACCACTGAGGGCAGCAACGGGGCCACGAAGGGCAGCGAGCAAAGGTGACCGCGGAACCAGTACGGGCAGCGAGGGGCATTGAAGGCAGGTGAAGGGCAGCGAGCGGCGACTGCAGTCATTAACGGGCTGGTCGGGCGGGCAGGCCCCGACGGGCGGGTCGAGCGGGCGGGTCGTGGAAGCGTGAGTCCTACTTGACCCGCCTGGCAATCTGTAGCGGGAGCGCGAGTCCTGAGCGTCGAGGACTGGCATCTGAATGCATTGTGATGAAATATCACGGTGGTAAGTTGCAAGGAAATCCCAAGCGAGAACGCGATTGTGTAATACATTGTCAGGAAGTATCAGGCGGGAGCCGCGATCCGGTGGTAAATTGTTAGGATGTCATAAGCGAGAGCGCGATTCTTCAATACATTGTGAGGAAGTATCAGGTGGGAGCCGTTCTTGTTGTTGTTGTTGTTTGTGTTGTTGTTGTTGTTGTTGTTGTTGTTGTTGTTGTTGTTGTTGTTGTTGTTGTAAGACGGGGGCCAACGACACAGCTTGACCCTCAAGACTTTCCCGGATAAAAAACAGGGTGCGAACCCCAGGCGGGGGCACTTCAATCGAAACATACACTGTGCACCGGGCGGGGGGATCAACACTAATTATTTCCAGAAGTGAGAGTTCAACAGCAACAGCAGCAGCAGCAACAACAAACAACACCAACAACAAACAACACGAACAACAACACGAACAACAACACTAACAACAACAGCAGCAACAACAGCAACAACAACAACAACACGAATCCGCATCGCGGAATCTGACTGTAGCCACGCACCCAGGGACAGTGAATGAGCGTTCGGCCCCCTCGCCCTGTTGTCCGTGGCCGAGGCTCGCGGTATGCAGACAAGCCCCTTCGCACCTTATTCTGAGTGCCTTGTGGTAGCGCGAAGACTGTAGGGCTTGGAGGGGTCGCACGCCCCGTGGGCGTTCCTGCTGCGGAAAGGTGGCCACCGCAAGGTCAGGCATCCCCACCGAGCATCCCGAGACGGAACATCGACGGCGCGTCTTGCCGGGGGCGTTGGAGAGGGTGGAGCACTATGAGGTGGTGCGTGTCGTGACCAGGGCCTTGATGCCTCCCAGAACTCGTGGCCCCCTCCTGCTCTTCCGCCGCGTTCACCGGCCCCCACCTCGTGCACACTTTTGGGGTCGGCAGCGCGGCAGGGGTCGTCTGCGCGAGCGGCAAGGCCTGAACGGGGGTGCCGCTAGAGCGGATTCTGCCACCATGCAAAAGAGGGAGACCAGGGAGCAGGACGCGGCCGAAAGAGGGCGTGGAGGGAGCGGGCCATGCTGCGCGCGCCCCCGCTTCCTGGCCCCCCTCTCCAGGCGCACGCAGAGAGAGTCTGGGGGCGCGGGTTCGCGAAGCCGCCTCCTCGGGCGCCCTCGGCGGCCGTCGGTGGCAGATACCCCCGGGGCAGACGGCGAGCGCGACCCACCACCGGTCGCTCCCTGCTCCTGCGGCCTGCAGCGCGAAGCCGCTGAGATGGATTGCCAAGTTGGGTTCGGAAGGGGCTCGATGCCCCCTAGGTTGAAGTCGGGCCTGTCCCTCTACAAGAGGAGTGTTCACAAGCAGTGAGCAATAGTCCTCTGGGGACGTTTTTTTTTGACTATTTTCGAGAAGTGCACTTTTTCGTCCCAAGATCCGCCTGTCGGAGGACACGCCTGGCCCTCCTCGGGCACGGAGGCGCTTTGAGAGCCGAGAAGGGGCCTCGTTCCCTTCTCAGCGGCCCGACGGTAAGGTGACTTTTTGCGGCGCGCAGGAAGATATGCGCCTTGGTGCATGGATCCCCCCTTCCATGCCCTGTTCTTTCTACTTGTCTTGCGCACTGCACACCGCGCCCCCCAAGTGTGGCGCGCCAGCAGCCTTGCATACAGGACGCACACCAGATAAGGGACTGGCCTGCCGACAGGTGCACAAAGAGGAATCCTTATCGCCCGATGGGTCAGCGGAACCCTGGGGCAGCACCTTACGAAGTGAAGAGTTAGCGAATGACGTGGCCCTAGATTTCTTACAGCAAGGTTCTGATACCTATACAACCACCCTTCGGGTGATAAGGAGATTGTGTGGGGGGGAGAGGGGGGGACCAACATCGGATTCAATCGATCTCACTATCGATTTCACTGAACGGGACACCACGGGACACCACGGGACACTTGTCGATATCACAATCGATCTCACGATCGATCTCACTCAACGGGACACCACAGGACACCACGGGACACCGCGGGACACGTCTCGATCTCATGATCGGTCTCACTATCCATTTCACTATCGATCTCACTCAACGGGACACCATAGGACACCACGGGACACCGCAGAACACCACATCGATCTCACGATCGATCTCAGTCAACGGGACACCACATGACACCACGGGACACCACGGGACACCTGTCGAGTTCACTATCGATCTCACTATCGGTCTCATGTTTTGGGACACCACGGGACACCTCTGGGCACCACATCGATCTCATTATCGATCTCACTATCGATTTCATTTTTTGGGACACCACGGGACACTACGGGACACCTGTCGATCTCACTATCAATTTCACTTTGAGGAACACCATGGGACACCACGGAACACCTCGGGGCACCAAATCGAACTCACTATCGATCTCACTATTGTTCTCACTATCGACCTCACTCAACGGAACACCATAGGACACCATCGGACACCACTGGACAACACGGGACACCGCGGGACACCGCAAGCCACCGCCGGACGGACGGACGGACGGGCGGGCGGGGGAGAATCATTTATCTTGTTTTCGCCCTAGCAACGGCGGACACCACGGGACACCACGGGACACCGCGAGCCACCGCCAGACGGGCGGGCGGGAGGGGGAGAATCATTTGTCTTGTTTTCGCCTTAGCACCGGTGGGTTCATAGTATGAACTTCATACCTCTCGCTCGCCCACGCAGCTTCGCCTCGCCCGCACGCGCGACACGAACGAAACGAAACGATTTCCCAGCTGGGGGTCTCCGTTCCATTGCAATCTCACCCCCCAACCTCCGATTATCTCCTTATTGTAATCAGATGCTGACATTCCTGCGCCTGGCCAGGCGTCGCTTGATAGAGGGGGTGACGTTGCTTTCGAGTTTCGGAGCACCGTTCTCGGTGCTCAACAGGGGACTTCGTGTACTACACAAGGTGGAATCCCGTTCGGCGGCGTGACAGCGAAGCACTTGTGACCAGTGGATGCTTCATAACGTGGCGCTCGATGGTGCCTAACCAAAACCATCCTATCGTTTGCGCCTGGTCACAGAATCACCGCGGAAATGGGGCGACTGGGGATCAAGGCGAATCTGTGTATGTTTCCATGCGTGCATGGCGGCGCCGCCACAAAGTCAGATCTGTGGCGGGGGATCGGGACATCTGGTGGGCACCCCCTGCCGCGCGCTTGCCGGCGCCGCCGTGCACTCCAACACGAGTCTGCGAGACAAACGTCTGAGGCCGGCGCTGTCGCGAAGAAGCAGCAACAGCAAACCACCTCAGTCCCCAACGACCTCACCATCTCCTCCTCCTCCTCCTCCTCCTCCTCCTCCTCCTCCTCCTCCTCCTCCTCCTCCTCCTCCTCCTCCTCCTCTCACTGTGCACCGTGCACCTGCCTGCGTGGCACGTGGTCGCCACCGCGGCTCGCGCTCGAGCCTGCCGGGCGCCTGCCGACCCGCTTCGCGCGCGGGCCGACGACGACGACGGCGACGCGACGACGACGGCGACGGCGCTGACGACGACGACGACGACGACGACGACGACGTCGACCGATCACGACGGCGATGCCGAAGCCGACGCCGACGTTGACGTCGACGTCGACGACGGATACGACGGATACGACGGATACGACGACGACGACGACGACGACGACGACGACGACGACGACGACGACGACGACCACGACCACGACGACGACGACGACGACGACGACGACGACGACTACTGCGACGACGAATGCGACAACGACGACGACAACGACCACGACGGCCGCGGCGGCGGCGGCAGCGGTGGCGACGGCCACGGCAACGGCAACGGCCATTGCCACTGCCACGCCCACGGCGACGGCGAGGGCAGCGACGACGACCACGACGAAGGCGGTGTTGATGACGACGAAGACGACGACGACGACTGCGACGACGAATGCTGCGACGACGACGACGACGACGACGACGGCGGCGACGACGACGACGACGACCCTGCGGGCCTCTCCGGAGCGCGGGTCTGGCCGTGGCGGCGACGATTGGGCCCCCCCCCGAGGGAGGTGGGCCCCCCCCGAGGGAGGAGGAGGCCCCCAGACATGCGATGGTTTGTTTTTTTCATTGCGGGGTGCCCGGGCAGTCCCGCCCCTTTCCCTGGGGCGTGTTTTCCCCCCCGCGCCGCTTCTTGGAGGGTCCCGGGGCCCAGCCAGGGCCCCCAGGGGCCGGAAACTGCCCCTGGGCGCGTCATAGGGGACGAGAAGTGGGGGGGCAGCGAGGGCTGCCGAGAAGGGGCCCTTGTCGGGCCTCTGAAGGGGCCCCTCAGGGCCCCAAGGGGAGCCTTTGGGGCCCGAGAAAGGCACCTCTCTCCCCCGCCCATACAGTCGCCCCCCCTTCAAGTCGCGCCCAAGCCCAGCTCCCTCCTCCCACCCCCCTCGCCCGCGGCCGCTTGCTCCCCTGCTCTGCCCATTCTCGCTGCCAGTCAACTCGCGACGTCGTTGCGCAGCTTGCCCGAGCGCGCGCGCGCGGACTGCCTCTGCGTCAAACGTTGTTCCGCGGCCCTGGCGTATTTTCCCCACGGCGCGAGCGGGCGGCGCCGAGAGGCCGCGAGAGAGCCCGCGGCGGGCCGCCGAGGGCGGTCGCCGGCGGCCTGCGGCCTGCGGCCTGTGCGGCCCCGCAGGCTGGGGAGGACCCGGGCTCCGCGCAGCTGATGGCCGTCTCGGCGGAGCGCGGCGCTCAGCCGCCCGCCTCTTCCTCCTCCCACCCTCCTCCTCCTCCTCCTCCTCCTCCTCCTCCTCCTCCTCCTCCCTCCCTTCTCCTCTCCCTCAACCTTCACCTCCTCCACCTCTTCCTCCTCCTCCCTCCACCTCCTCCGCCTCCTCCTCCACATCCTTCTCCGCCTCATCCTCCACCTCCTCCTCCACCTCCTCACCTGCCTCCTCTCCCTCCAATTCCCACCTCCTCCACCTCCTCCTCCCCCTCTTCCTCCTCCATCCCTCCTCCACCTCCCTCCTCCTCCTCCTCTCCTCCTCTTCCTCACTGCCTCCTTATCCTCCTCCTCCTGCTCCTCCATCTCCTCCTCCTCCACCTTCTTCCCCATCTCCCCTTTCCTCCTCCTCCCTCCTCCCTCCTCTCCTCCTCCTCTCCTCCTCCCTCCTCCTCCTCCTCCTCCGCCTTCACATCTTCCTCCTCCACCACCTCCACCTCCTCCACCTCTTCATCCTCCTGTTCCTCCTCCTCAACCTCTTCGCCCTCCTCCCTCCGTGCTCCCTCTTCCTCCCTCCTCCTCCTCCTCCTCCTCCTCCTCCTCCTCCTCCTCCTCCTCCTCCTCCTCCTCCTCTCCATCCACCCCCTCCTCGACTCCTTTTCCTCATGAAGAGCGCATCCGTATCGCACCCCGAGGCTGGTCGAAAGGGCTGGCCGGGCGTTCTGCCGGAGACTTCCTCACCGTTTACGTTCCTGAATCTTATTAATGGGTTGTGGCTGTTCCAGAAATGGAGGGCAAGCGGTTTTCAACATGTGGCTCTCGCCTTAGCGCCGCGCAAACTCTTTGTAAACAAGCTGTAGGAGCTTCACAGATGGAGGGCGGGAAAATGTTGCTCCCGCCCTAGCTTTGCGCACATTCGTTTTAAGCTGTGCAAGGGCTTCACGGATGGAGGGCGGGTCGTTTTCACTATGTCGTGTTCGTCTCACCGCCGCGCGCATTCGTCTCAAACATATGCAAGAGATTCACGGGCCGGAGGCGGTTACTTTTCAACATGTGGCTCTCGCCTTAGCGTCACGCACAACCGCTGCTAACATTTGCAAGAGTGCTGCGGCTTCCCATTGCCAACGTACCAGAGCCTGCATGTTGGAAGGGTTCAGGATTGCCAGGGCGCAACAGTTACATTGATTCGTGGTGTTGCAATCTCACGGATAGCGTTCGGGCGCGCTTCTGGATCGTCAAGGCGACCCTGTCAGGTTGATTCGTTGCGTTGGGGTCCCGAAAATGGTATTTTGGCACGCTTCAGGATCTTCAAATGGTTGTCTTCAAATGGGGCATTTTCCTAAGTGGAAATGAAACCTCTCGGGGTCTACGAAAAGGGAGCCTGGAGGGAGAGTGTATTCCAACATCGCTGGTGAGCCTAGGTTTGCACTGGGTCTCCTCCTCCTCCTCATCCTTGTCCTCCTCCTCCTTGTCCTCCTCCTCCTGCTGCTCCTCCTCCTCCTGCTGCGCCTCCTCCTTTTCCTCCTCCTCCGCCTCTTCCTCCTCCTCCTCCTCCTCCTCCTCCTCCTCCTCCTCCTCCCCTCCTCCACCTCGTCCACCGCCTCCTCCACCTTCCTCCTCCTCCTCTTCCTCCTCCTCTTCCTCCCACGCCTCCTCTTCATCCTCCTCCGCCTCCGCCTCCTCCTCCTTCCCTCCCTCCCTCTCTCTCTCCCTCCCTCCCTCCCTCCTCCTCCTCCCGCCTCCCTCCTCTCCTCCTCCTCCGCCTTCTCCTCCTCCTCCTCCTCCTCCTCCTCCTCCTCCTCTCCTTCCTCCTCCTCCTCCTCCCCTCCTCCTCCTCCTCCTCCTCTTTCTCCCCCTTCTCCTCCTCCTCCTCCAAGATCAGGGTCTCCGAGCGACCGCTGCCATTTGTTTTGGCTCGCCGGTTTCTAGGCATGCCCTTCCCTCCGCGTTGCTGTCGCGATCTTGCGACACCCCGGTTGGGCGAGCTTGCTTCTGGAGTTTCATGATTCTGGTCAGGCGCGCCCCGCGGGTGACTAAGAGGGGGAGAAGTCAGGCTCGGCGATTTTTTTCCTCAGCAGTACCTTGGCGGTGCAGGCCACGTGCGGTGTTGTTACACTTCGCCCATGTCGTGCTGGTAAGGTGCAGGCTGGGCATTTTGTATCCCTTCCTACTGCTCTTCAGCACGGTCCGTCTCAGTCGGCAGGCGAGAGGACGTGCCGCGGGCGCTTGTGTTTTTCAAACAATACCCCAGTCGGCTGGCCGTATCCCGTCATCTTTTGGGCAGCCTGGATGGGAGTTACAGCTTTTTCGTTGTCGGCACAACACACCTTACAGTCAAGTGGAGCAACAGGAAATTGCTCGCTGCACATGAGGGGAGCTTTGTGTCAGTTGCCTTATTGCTTTGGTCTGGGCGCATGCATTTTATGAGATATATGCAGGGTAGTTCACGGCCTGGCACTCCTCAGGTGTTGCCGGCAGGTTGGTCAGGCTTTCTGGAACCATCGTCGCGTACTGCTTGTGCCGCGCAGGTGCAAGTCCATGTTGGTTCCCTTCAGCATCACGATGACAGGGGAATGTCTCTCTTGTGCTGTCGTCTTGCAATTCAATGAGCTATTCGGTTCCATTGTCTTCGTGTGGCGGTGGGCATGGCAATAGGGTGCACATTTTACTCGTGAGGTGGCACGGTGTCCCGCAGCAGGTAATTAAAGGTCAGGTTCGCACGTCCGACTCGCATCGTCTGTGCATGGACGCTCGTGTCTGTCAGTCACCTCGATGTATAAGAGTCTCATGTTTGTAGTTACGCATCTCAGCAGTTGTGTAAGCTCGGAAGTGACTGTGCCAATGTTGTGTCAGGTAATCATACCGAGTGCGTCAATGCTATCAGCCGCTGCATTTGGCCAGCGGTTCTCAGTCAAGCAGAACGAGCCAAGATGTCGAGGCATGAAGCAGCGGGGGAACAGCTGCTTTCATAGTAACCGACACTGTCGCCATACCCATAGTTCCATTGCTCCTCCTCCTCCTTCTCCTCCTCCTCCTCCTTCCTTCTCCCGCTCCTTCCCCTCCTCCGCCTCCCGCTCGCACGCGCTGCGCGCCGCGCGCGAGCGGGCCGCGCTGGCGGCGCCCTGGCGCAGAGCGCATTCTGGTCGACTGGGGCTCACGTGCACAGCGGGGGCCAGCGCCAGCGGGGGTCAGCCAGCCCCCCGCTGGCTGACCCGAGCTTAAAACTGGGGGCTACCAGGCGGCCGGCCGGCCTTCCGACGCGCGGTGCCCTGGCCGACCCGGCGTCCCCAGTGGTCGGCCTTGCGCGCAGCGGCGCTCCTTGGAGGGGGGTTCGTCGCCCTCTTGCGGCGCACCCCGCGCCCTTCGGCGGGAGGCCGGCGGAAGGCCGAGGGTCGGGGGAGGAAGGGTACCGATGCCGCGTTGCGTCTTGGAGAGCCGTCGTCGCCAGGGCTGGATTCTCCCGGCCCTTGAGGCTGGCGGAAGCGAGCAAAACCATCTATATATATATATATATATATATATATATATATATATATATCCGACGACGTGAGTGTTTCTTTCGGGACGTTTTTGTCCCTGTATTTCGGCCTTTGGGGCCAGTGAGTGAACCCAGGGACCATCAAACGCGGATCGGAGGCGAAAACATGCCCCCGAGGCAGCGGTCGGGACCTTTGGGGCCGCGTGATGAAGAAAAACAGCAGACAAGAAAAACGTCGGCGGATGCCAGGGAACGGGGGCGGCCCCTCTGGCGGGGAGGTCGGCAGAGGGCGGCGGAAGTAAGATTGAGGCGCCAGCATTTTTAGAGGAGGAGGAGGAAGAGGAGGAGGAGGAGGAGGAAGAGGAAGAGGAGGAGGAGGAGGAAGAAGAAGAGTACGAGTAAAAAGAGTGAGGTCGGCGGGGGCTTCTGGCACCGTGCACGCACAGTGGGCGCATCTGATAAGGAACCAGCTTGCCAGCAGGTGCCCCACACCACAGAAGTGTCCTATGGCCCAGTGGCCCCACGGGCCCGCAGAACACTGGGGCACCTTCTTCAAAGCCATCGGCGAAAGATGTTGCCCAACATCTCGTTTAGCAGGGTATTTTTTTATCGCGTGTGTCTGCGCTGACTGTAGGAGTGGCCTTTCGCGGGAGTGGACTCTGGCGAGCGGCGTGTGTGAGCGAATTGTGTGTGAGAGAGAGTGTGTATGTGTGTATTGCTGCTGGCTCCCCCCCTGGCGCCCGCCCCGCTGCAGCCGGGACTTGCCTGAGCGGGCCCGGCTTCCTCTCTTCCCGTCGATATGCGCCGGGGTCTCCTCCTCTTCCCTCGCGCAAGGCGGCCAAATTTGCATCTAGCGCGCCCCGCTGATGCCCAATCGCTGGAGCAGTACCCTCTGCCGCCGCCGCCTCTGTGTGCGCGTTGCGCCGTTCAGCTCCGCCGATCGCATGCAGCACGCATCGGCCCTCGTTGTACCGTGCGCGCGTCGTGCTGAAGGGCTTCGGTGGACAAACACACATTGGCGCTAACCCACGCCCTGAGGATACGGTGGGGGCGTTGGTGAAGGAATGTCCCCAGGAGGCTTCAGACCCTGAGGGCTTCCTTCTCTAATAGGCGCGGCGGTGATACCCCTGGCCAATCCACGATCGAAGTCCCAGTGGCTTCGAGACCTGGACTCTTTACCCACTGGTTCCTCATCCAATGCCTTGACCGTAATCGAGAGGGGGGGGTGAAGGCCAAGCTCAGGCACGCGGGTACCCACCTGCCGCACCGCAGCGCCGCAAAAACGGTCAGGCCGCGCGCGCTAAGGGGCCACCCGTGCCTACAGAGCCACCCTTTGCGGGCAGCCGCGCTGGTCTCCTCGCCGAGGGGCCCCAGCGGCGCCGGCCGCACTGTGCGGCGGCGTCGGCCTCGGCGGCGGCGTCGGCGGTTCCGCCGTGGTCGCTCGATCGATCAAGGGCTGCGGAGCGGGGGCCGAAGAGTGACTAGGGCCCTTCTGGTGCGCGGCCGGAGGACCAGGAGACAACTGCGAGCCCCACTTGCAGAGGAGCCGCCCCCCACCCGCCCTCCACCCGCCGCCCAAACGAATTTGCGAGGCGCTGGGCCGAGACCCGCACTTCGAAAATGATTCGCATCCAGCATTGTGATTGCTGGGGGCTATCAGGCGAATGCCGAGGCGAGAGACATGTTGCAAACGCCGGCCCTCCATCGCTGCAGTTAATGGGAAGTGATACCATGAATGGGCGCGGCATTCGGGCGAGCGCCGCTTTTGACACCGACGCGCCGCTCACATGTGTAACTCTTCAGCGTTGTATGAGGAGGGAGAAGGGGGAGGCGGGAGGGGGCGGAGGGCGAGGAGGAGGGAGAGGAGGGACAGGCAAGCTAGGCGCGCTCGCGCCATATCTGCCGTCATAGCCCTCCTACCCAGCCCTTCCTATTGCGTTGATACTTTCTCTATCCGGCGACGCGTGCCATAGCGGACGTGGAACTCCAACAGGGACCCGATGGTTTCGTGCGCAATCGGAGAACAAGAGAGCTGCAGGCAGTGGATGAGGAGGAGGAGGAGGAGGTGGTAGATGAGCAGGAGGATGAGCAGAAGGAAAGCCATGACGAGGAAGGAGGGGAACGAGGACGAACAGCAGCAGCAGCAGCAGGGGCTGGAGTGGAAAGAGCGGGAGGAGCAGGGTGACCTGGGGAGGGCGGAGGACAGGAACGGAGGGCGGCGACATTGATGAGGAAGGACTCGGATCCAGAAAAACGGGCCGCGCTGAGGCGAGAGCGCCATTCTGAACGACGGGAGCAAAACGCCGATCCCGAAATGAGGCCCACGCAGAAGCGGGAACGCCTTTTTTGCAAGGACCGAAAGCGTCCGGCTTGGAAAAGCACCTCAGACACATCACATCAGACAAATCCTGCGTGCAAAAAACCATTGTCGGAGGGGGGCGCGCCACTCTGAGGACCTCTTTGGGGAGCGAGGAGAGGAGTGCGCATGTTGTGCGCGTGTTGCAAAATCGAATAGGAAGATGAATAAACCCGAGGTCCGACGCGGCGAGAACAAAAACATCGCGAAGCACCCGTTGCGAAACAGGATGCAACGCCTGGATCGCAAGGGAGGTGAAGGAGGAGGAGGACGGGAGGACAATAGGATGGGAGGGGGAGGAGAAGGAGGTGAAGGAGGAGGTGGAGGATGGGAGAAGGATGGCCTCCCCTGCCGAGGTACTACACCCTCATACCGCACGACTTCGGGACCAAGCTGCCTCCGCCCATCAACACCGCCGAGCTCTTCGGCACGGAGAAGGCTCTCCGACCCGATGTCCGCTCCATTTTCGGATGCGGCCCGACCCGACGCATGTTCCGATCCGATCCGAGTTCCCGATTCGGTGTTGACTGGTCCTGCTCACGGAAATGGGGATCACTCACCTTCTGTCTCCGCCCTTCGAAGAAGAAAGCTCAGAAGAAACCTACGAATCACAAGAGGAGGTGAACACATGCACAATCAAACAACTTTCGACGGTCCGCGCGGATTTCTTGGATCGCCGCTGCGGCCCCCCTGGCGGCGCCTCCAGCGCCGCCCCGGGCGCGCTTCGCGTGCCAGGGAGGGGGGGACCCGCGCCGTCCCAAGAGATGCGTTCGGACCTCCGAGAGTGTACGATCATGCTGCCCTGTGTCCCTCCACTTGACCAGGGGAAGGGGGTCGCCAGCCCTGTGTTCCCCCCCCCCCGCCGTCGAGCGGCCGTCTTCGGCACCCAGGGGCGCTCCAGGACCCTGGCTCTCGGAGGTGGCGCGCGACGCTTGGCGCGCACGCGCGCGCGAGGCAGCGGCCGTTGACAGCTCGTGCCGTGCGCCCGCGCGCGTCCTCTGCCCCCCCCCCCCTCGGTGCTTGGAGCGCGCGCGCGCCCGACAGCTCAGAGCCGTTGCGGGCCGTCGCCGACCGTCGATACGCACCGCTCTCCAGGCAGGGCAGGGTGGCTGGCCTTCTTGTGTTCCAGGCGGCTGCAGCCTCGATCGCCAACTACTCATTCCGAGCACGAAGGAAGCACCGACACCGGCGGCTTTTCACGCGTCGGGCCCTGGGGGGCGATGCTCGTTCGACCTTGTTTCGATACTCTCCTGGGTGCTCGAGATTAACTATTCTGGGACGTGGCCCTTCAGTCCGACGGGAGCAGCATGAGGCTGGCCTCCCGCCCGCCAGGCCCCTCGCAGGCCCAGGCTGCCGCCCCCGCGTGCCCCCTCCTCGCCCCGCGCAGGCGCTGCTGGCCAGGAGCCCGCGCGCTGGCACAGGCTCGGGGAGGGCAGGACAGCCCCGGGCCTCAGCAGGTTACGTCGTCCTCTGCGTCTAGGTGCGATGTTGCCCGGCCTCGTTCTGAGGCTGCGCCCCCCTTCTCCTCCCCCTCCTCTGCGTAATTCAGGCTCTGCGCGGCCCGCTTAGCTTCGACCGGAAGAGGTGCGCCCTCGAGCCGGGAATCAAAAAGTGCAGGTGCGATGTTGCTCGGCACGGCGGTGGCGGGCCGTCTCTTGCTGGACCGTGCGCCTCCCGAGAAGACGTCGGAACGCGCCGCCTGTACAGCCGGCGTCTGCTTCGTCGAGGCCTGCCGCCGTGCTGACGAGGGCAGGGCTGCTGGCCGCACCCTGCCGGCCCCTCGGCCGCTCCAAATGACCGGCCCTGAGGCTTCAGGAGGGAAAAAAACACACAGACACAATTAATCGTCGCCTCCCAGGACACTATGGGAAAATATGGGAAGTGTGGGGGAGAGACAGAAACCCAGAAAATATGGAAAAATATGGGGAATATTTTTATTTGTGTGTCTTTATTTGTGTGTCCCAGTTTCCCTTCAAGGCTCACACGGGACGCTCACGAGGGAGCGCAGGCACGGATGGAGGCGCGCGGAGCAGCGGCGGGAAATCCGTTGCCATGCGGAGTCGGCGCGCCCCGTCGCCCCCATGAGGCGGCAGTGGCCTCGTGCTTCGGGGGCGCCTTCCCCGATCCGTGGATATCTATGCCTTGCGGCACTGCGCCCGTTGCCGTCCTCTGCGTCGGGCGCTGCGCCAGGCGCTGGCCCGTGCCTTCCAGCTCCCGCTGCTCGAGCGGTGGGCTTTGGTGCCGCCGTCTCTCGCAGCGGCGTCGGCGATGGCCGCTGTCTACGGCGCCTGCCACGCGGCGAAGACTATCCCAGCATGGCCGGCGACGCCCGAGCAGACGCTCAGCTGCGCGCTGGCTGGCGCTCGCGCCGTGCGCATGGCGGCCCCGCTTCGGGCCTCTCTCGCTGAGCGCCAGTCTCTCAGTCTGGCGACGGCGCGCGACGCGGTGGTGGACGACTCCTCGTCGTCGTCTTCTTCGTCTTCGGTGGCTCCGTCTTCGCCTCTGCCTGCGTGGCGGATCACGCCTCCGACCTCGCCGACTTGCTCGCGCTCTCCTTCGGCGTCGTCTGGCAGAAGGCGCTCTTGCTCGGCGCGTCGCACGCCGCGCCTCGCCCCGACGGTTTCCGACTCGGCGCACTCGACGCCGTCGACGCTGATCGTGACGCCCCCGGGCTCCCCTCCTGGCGGTGCTCCGCCCTGTCCCCTGGCGGACGCTGACCCTGCCTCCTCTTCTTGGAGGCCGTCTCCCTCGCGGCGGTGCCCTCCTTCTCGGCCTGTCGCGCTGTCTCGCTCGATTCCTCCGTGTGCAAGGATTTCTGCTTCGTCTTCTTCGGTGGCGCGCTATCCGAGCGCGACCTTGCCGTCTGGGTCAGGAGTTGGGGGCGCCCTCGGAATGCCCTGCAGTGAGCTCGCCGCGCCGCAAAGCTGTGCCCCATCGGTCGCCTTCCCCTACCCGTTTTGCTCTGCTCGCCTCCCTCACCAGCCAGCCGCCTCTCCGCCCAGCCCCGCCCGCCACGATCTCTCCAGTCGCGATCAGATGACGCGCCTGTCTGGTGCCTTCGAGAGTGGTGGGCCCTTTCCCACCCCCTCCTTCTCCGCTTGTCCCTCGGCGCGCTGCTCTTGCCGATGCTGCCCCCCCCCCGTTCCTCCCCCTCCACGACCCATCACCGCCGTCGCTCCGCGCCTCGATCCCCTGTCCGACGTGCAGGGGGCCCCCGCGGCACCAGCCGCGCGGCGCTGGGGCCTGGGCAGGGGGGAGCAGGTGGATTGCAGACGGGACGGCCCCCCCCCACGCCCGTCTTCGCCTCCTCCTCGCAGGACCTCCTCCTCAGCAAGACCTGAAGCTTAGGGTCCCTGCGGATGGCTGCCTGGATTCCGCCTGGAGAGTGGTCTGCTGCGCATGCTGCTGGGAGACAGGGTCTTGCTGCGATAGTGCCACGTCCTGTTGCTGACGAACCAGGCTCGCCGACGGGTGGGGCTCGCAGGACCTCCTTTACGTGGTTTGGGTGGGCGAGCTGCTGTCGGCCAGGGCCTGCCTAGGGCCTGGGGCTTTGGACGAGCCCCGGGGCTCTCGCGCGCCCCGCTTCCGCCCCCTGCGAGCACTGCGCCGGCGTCGGGGATGTTGACGCCCGTGCTCCTTGTGAGTATACTGGGGAGCCATGCCAAGAAACACCCTGCTTGCCTCCAGGGTGCCCTGGGCTTCTTGGCTTTCGATGGTTTCGCCATGGAAAGCATGAGGTTCTCACGCCAAAAACCGATGGACAACCTGGGGTCTCAGGGTTGGGCTTCTCGTAGAAGGTTTTTTTTGTGTAAGGGCCAAACTGCATTGACGCCCGCGCTCCCTGTGAGTCTTGGCTGCGCGGGCCTGGCGGCGGGCTGCAACGCGCGGGCTGGCCAGCGGCGCCTCTGGGCGCGAACTGCTGCGGGGGGGGGGCGATCAATCGGGGGGGAAAGAAGGTGCCTTTCTCGCGCCGCGAAGAGCTCGTTGAGAAGCCCTGGAGAGCCCCTTTCTGCAGCCCTCGCTGCCCCGCCCCCCCCCCCCCTATTTGTTGCCCCCCATTCATCCGCGCCCAATGCCTGTCCCCGCGCCCGTCTTTCTCCCTCTCTTTGCGCACCGCGCGGCGGCTGGCAGCTGCGCGGCGACCCTCGCGCGCCCCTTCCAGGGCCCCCCTCTCGAGGGCAGGACTACGCCGAGCATGACCAAGATGTCGCGGGATCTTGTCCATGCCGATCTCGGTAATGGTCCGCACCGGCCTTCGCCGATTCGCGAGAATGATCCACGAATCGCCAGCGAACAGGATGGAATGCGACCAGGATCGGCACCGACGCTTTCGCGTCCAGCCTTGGTCGTGGTCCTCGTTTGCTTTCCCTCCAGATTCGATCCGGTCGATCCGACCCGGTATCGACCCTGGCCGGTACGATCCGGTTCGATTCGGCCGGTCCGGTGATGCGATGCGGCCCGATGTTTGCATGGTGCTGGTTGTACATCCTGGCGCGGCCGATCCAATTCGATGTCGGCCCTGTGCCGATGCAGCCGGATCCGATTTCCCGATTCAACGTTGATTGATCCAGCCCCTCCCCGACACAAAAATGGAGTCTTTCCGCGTCTGCCAGATCTTCGGCTTGAGCGCGCGAGATTCAAATAATATCTGACTGGCGAGGGGCTGCAAGGAATAGGTAGCGTGGCCAGGTTGTCTGTCGCTCGGCGCCTGTAGGGCTCTCCTTAAACCAGACAGCCATGGGTCTCTTCCGCATCCATGCGTAAACAGGGCCGCAGCATGCCCCGCTCCCTCCCAGGACAATGTTGGATGGCCCTGGGGCCCAGAAACGAGCATCCCCAACACCAGGATGAAGAACCCAACGAAACAAGATGGACAGAATTCGACCCTCCCTCCCTTCCCCCCAACCCCTGCTCGCCGCCAGCCAGGCGGACCACGACGCGTGTCGGAAGCGCTGGTGCCGTCGCAGCCCCCGCCGCCGCCATCCTCATCCTCGTTCCTCGTCGCTGCTCGCTGGTCGCTGCTGGCCGGGGCGACCGCGGCGCGCGGCGCAGGCGCTGGTGCAGTTCTACTTGCGCATGGGTTTCGAAGAGTTGGGCGGCGAGGAGGATTCCTTCCCGGCTGGGCCGGCGGCCGCCTGGCCGCCAGCCTTACGGCCTTCTGTTCCCTCCCGCCTCCGCGTCTGCACTCAGCAGTGGCCCTTCTGTGTGTGTGTGTGTCTGCCTTCTCACGCCTCCTGCCTCTCCTCATCCGCTCCCCTCTCGGCTCAGGTGTTGTCGACGCTGGGACCGTCTTCGCCTCAGAGAAGGGACCCTCACGCAACCCTTCGCGGCAGCGGCCTTTGGCGCACGGCTTTCGGAGGGCGCGGTGGGCGGATGTGGGTGGGCGGGGTGAGCGAGCCCAGGCACGCGGGCCGGTGTTGCCGTACCGCATTCAGCGATCGGCGAGCCGCGCACCAAAGGTCACGCTTGCCCAGGGTCATCCGCACACGTATCCAGTCTCCCGGAGGAGGAGGAGGGGGAGGAGGAGGAGGAGGAGGAGGAGGAGGAGGAGGAGGTGGAGGAGGGGGAGAAGGAGGGAGGGTAATACGAAAAGGATGAGGTGGAGGAGGAGGAGGAGGAGGAGGAGGAGATGGAGGAGGAGGAGGAGGAGGTTGGCCATGACAAACCCTAAAGAGTATCCTGGGCGCCTTTGATTGGCACTTCCTTTGAGTTTCCTGCGCCTCCAGTGGCCTGCAGTGGTTGTCTGGGGGGCCCACTCATCACTAGTGGCGTCCATTCTTCCCTTTGCTCGCTGTTCTTTCTCCCCATCCTTCGTTGTTTGCTTCGTTTGCTGGCTAGCGGCCTCGCAGGGGCTCAGCGCCCTTCTTCGCTTGGAGGCCACTGGAGGTGCCATTTGAGAAGCCACTGGAGGAGCCACCGGAGAAGTCTCGGCGAGCCCCGGATGAACCGCTGGAGGCCACTGGAGGCTTACCCTGGGCCACTGGCGGACACCGGGGGCCGCTGGAGCAGCCGTTGCGGCCACTCCGGTGACCAGGAAAGGCTCCCAGGAGGTCCTGAACCGAGACGTATCAACGGTGCTGCAACATACCCCCCCGTCCCAAGTCCCCTCCCCACCGCCTGGCATCGCTCGGACGTGAGCATTGTTTTCTCGGCGAGGGCCATCGAGGAGCCTTCTCTGGGCCATCCTCACCAGTCTCGAACTTATCCCTATCCCTAAGATTGACACGCGAAAAGGCGAGGACAATCTTAGGGCTGCGCCCTCAGAAACGAAGGGAATCCCTGAGATCGGCATCGTGACGAGGTGATGCCCAGCAGAAGGGTAGGGATGTGTTCCAAGCGGGTGACATCCTGCGAACAAAACTACGCGCGCGAAAAATCGGCGAGTGCACGGGGAATTGGGCGCCCGAGCGATGGCGAGACCTCCGTCCCCGCGAGCGTTGCTGCTCCCCTGCGCGAGGCGCCCCCCCCCCTTGAAGGGCGAGCCTCCCGCGGGTGCCCCGGGCCCGCCGCCACTCAGGGCGGGAGCCCCGCGCCCCGCGGGGCACCGCCCTCCGCGGCCTCGAGCGGTGGCCTGGCGGCGCTGGGACGTGTGCATTGAGCCCCCCAGCGGGGGTCATCGAGGAGCCCTCCTCCTCCTCCTCCTCCTCCTCCTCCTCCTCCTCCTCCTCCTCCTCATTCTCCTCCTCCTCCTCCTCCTCCTCCTCCTCCTCCTCCTCCTCCTCCTCCCTCCTGCCTTCTCCTCCTCCTCCTCCTCCTCCTCCTCCTCCTCCTCCTCCTCCTCCCTTTTCTGTCACCTGGCGAGCGAAGTGCACGCGCGCGAAGGCGACAACATATAGGCACGGGGAGGCGTGGACGCCCGAGCGACGGCGGGGCGGGGCATCCGACCAGGGCGGGGGGCTGGCGCTGCCAAGGACGGGCCCAGCGGCAGCCCGCGCCCAGCGGCTGCCCGCGCCCCGGGGCGTTTTTCACTGTTTCCAGAAAAATGCCCTCTCAAAATGGGAACGGCAAAAAAAACGGCGACCGGAAACCACAAAAAAACGGCTCCAGGATTGGATTTGGAGCTAGAACCGGTCAAAAAACGGCGACGGAGCCGGTAAAAAACGGCGTCGGAACCGGCGAAAAAACTGCAGAACGGAACCTGTACAAAAACGACCCTGCCGTTTCCAGGGCCCACCAAGGCCCTGAGTACGGCGGGGGCGTTCGCTGAGGCATGCGCCAAGGAGGCCATTGCGGGCGTCCAAACCAATCAGGGCGGGGGTGATATCCATGGCCAGTCGACGAGTGGAGCCCCACTGGCTTCCAGACCCTGGGGACTCCCCATCTGATGGTTCCTTTTGGAATCCAGTGCCCCTCTGTTGTGAGGCAGTTCTATAGGAGGGGGGTACAGAGGGCAGGGTGTTTACACAGTTGGGAGGAATCAGTGAATTCAGCATGGGGCGGGCTTGAAGTGCCTCGAAAATACCGCGCACCCCAACCGACAACGAGTAACAGACCAACGACGGAATCCAAGGTTCCTTAGCCAACGCCCTCACCGCAGGAATTATCAGGCGTCCGTGTAGCCGCTGCGCACGTTCGCGCTTCTGCCCGCAAGCCCCACGGCAAATGTCGGACGAGAGTCCCCCTTTGAGAGAGAATCGCATCAGCATCATCATCATCAGCAGCATCATCATCATTATCATCATCATGATCATCATCATCATCATCATCATCATCATCAGCATCATCATCATCATCATCATCATCATCATCATCATCATCATCATCATGAGGAAGAATCGTTCTCTGTCCTTGCAGCTGCTGCAGAGCTGTGCGTTTGTGGTGGCATGGGTTTGGAGGTGCCAACCTTCATCCGTGTAGGCTGCTGGCCGATGTTGAGACGAATGTGTGCCGCGCTCCGGCGAGAAACAGATTTTTAGGTCCACCCGTCTTCCATCTTTCTCCCTGCCGGACTTTGAAAAACTGAGCACGCGCGTCGCCAAGGCGAGAGACGCATTTCAGAACAAGTAGCCCTGCATCCGTCTAACCGCTGGATTCTGTAACCTCCGGATACGCAGTAGAGTGTGAAGTCTCAGGCGAAGCGACGGCCCCGGCCGACGGACACGTCTGCTGGCGCGACAGCGAGGAGGAAGTCAGATGAGTGATGCGTGCGAGATTCCGACCGATTGAAATCACTCCGCCGATACCTTCGTCGGCGCTTTTGGGGGGATGCGCCGATATTGGTCAGACCTGGGGCCCCAGAGAGGTTCCAGACCCACATCTTTGAACGAACGCCGGATTCGAGAATGTAGTTATGCCTGCGCGCACCTGGAAACAGACGGAGGAGGTGGTGGAGGAGGAGGAGGAGGAGGAGGAGCACCAGGCCGACGCAATACGCTCTCGCTTGGTGTGTGGCCCACGTCGCAGCGGAGCGGCTGGCGGCGGTTGGCGGCTGGTGGGGACGCCAGCGCTTTCGTCAACAGGCGGGCTGTGTCCGCTCCCCGCCGTGTCCCTGACTGGCGTGGCGCCGTGGTGGCAGTTGGGCGGGCCGCGGCCGGAGGAGGGGGGCGGGGGAGGGTCGCCGTCGACCGCTGGGAGTCGCCAGACACGGCCGCTCCGAGTCGTCAGCTCTCGGTGCCCCCCTGCCCGCCCAGCGAGCCCCGGGTACAAACCGAGTCGTCACCGTTCCATCGGTCGAGCCCCCCGGCTCGCTATGATGGGCACCACAGGTTGCAGCAGCTCTGTTTGGTCGTCCCCCCCACAGCTCGCGTCTTGACCGCCGGCCCCCATTAGCAACCCTTGATCATCGGCAACATCCACCTCCTCGTTCCCCATCGCATTATCCTTTTCCCTTTCTGTCCTGCTGACAGAGCGCTACCTTCGAATCTCCTCCTCCTCTCACCCTCCCTCCCTCTCCCTCCGCCTCGTCCTTTTCTTCTTCCTCATCATCAGCAGCATCCTGATTATCATCATCGGTATCATCATCACCAACATTAGCAATCACATCACCATCACCACAACTTCACCATCATCACCGTCAACATCATCATCACCATTATCCTCGTCGTCGCCATTATAATCATCACCATTAACATCATCAGCAGCATCATCATCAGCCGCAGCAGCAGCAGCATCGCCATCACCAGCACAATCAGCATCACCATCATCTTCATAAGCATCACCACGAGTATCACCATCATCAACATGATGATGATCATCATCATCATCATCTTTGTCGTCACTATCATCTCCAGCATAAGCAGCATCGCATCATCAGCATCATTATCATCGTCATCATCATCAGCAGCATCATCATCATCAGCATCATCATCAGCATCATCGTCAGCATCATCATCAGCACCATCATCCTGATCAGGATGACCACCACCACCATCATCATCATAATCATCATCATCATCATCATCATCACCATCATGATCATCATCATCATCATCACCATGATCATCATCCTCATCATCATCAGCATCGTGGCCTGACCATCACCGTCACCACCAGCAGCAGCATTGTAGCCATCTTCCCCATCCTCTTTTCCTTTCCCTCCCCTTTTCTTCCCCCCATTCCCTTCTCCCCCCCTTTCCTGGCCACCTCCGCTATCGCTCCCGCCGTCCTTCTTCCCACTCCCCTGCCCCACGCAGAGGCTGAGGTGGAGGAGGACGCCGACGGCAACGCCAGCGCCGATGGCGACGGCGCTGGCGCCGACGACGACGACGACAGCACCCATTCGTCGACCTCGCTGGGCGCCTCAGGACCTCATACCGATCGATGGCGTCATGAAGCTGCCAGTGCCCAAGGTTGGCGCCCCCGCGGGGCGGCGCGGCGTGGCACCCGCGCAGGGCTTGGGGGGGGGCGGACGAGGCTCGAGGAGGACTGGGAGGTCGCCCCCCCCTCACCCCCTCCCCTCCTCCTCCTTTCCCTTTTCCTCCTCCTCCTCCCCCTCCTCCTCCCCCTCCTCCTCCTCCTCCTCCTCCTCCTCCTCCTCCTCCTCCTCCTCCCTTTCCTCCTCCCCCTCCTCCTCCTGCCCCCTCCCTTCTCCCATACTCGGGCGGCCTCTGTCCTGCCTATCTCACCCCCATCCTTGCCTCCACCTCCCGCTGCCATGTTTGCCGGACTCCGTGCTTTAGACACGCCTTAACTGCGCATTCGCATTCCGCCTTCAGGAAGAGCCCATCTCTCAAATCCACTTCTACATCAATTTGTCTAGCCGATAGCGGAGCTGCCGCTCCGAGGCCACAGCCGCAATGGTCCTCCAGTCTTCGACAGCCATGGCCCCAACCATCCGCCGCTCTCGCTCCCGTTGTTCATCAAGTTGGCATCCCACTCTTAATTCAGCCTTCGTGCACCGATGTTCATTCACCGCGGCAGGAGACTTCACTCTATATGGTCCGTCGGGGCAGCCGCTCATCCGCAAGGACCGGCGACGGGGAGGGCTCGCACCTGACCCAACAAATACATCAACGGGATATACAGGACCCCGGCCGCGCCGCCGACGACGACGGACTTCGTGGCGCGCCAAAACTTTCAGCGATCCCTCCCAGGCGCTGAGTGTGTCAAGCAAGCTCTCTGGCCCTGCGCCTTCAATGCACCAGCCTGTGGGAATACCCACAGATTTCGGATAGTGGCTCGACGCAATTTTCGCATCTACGGTGTCAGCTAACTGCTCCGAGCTTCTGGCGACTGTATCACAAGAGCCCTGGATGGAGCAGGCAGAGAATAGGTTGGATTCAATGGAGGGTCTGGTGGCTGTATCATCAGCATTCCGAAGGATATCGAAGCGTATCTGGGCGAACCAGACTTCAGCGCAGTCAAGCCTAATGCATTAGCTCTCTTTCACCCCAGACAGTTTTCGATCTCTCGGTACTTGACCTCTCACTTTACCCGCGCGTTCCCATCTGCCTGGGAGGACTGGGTGCCGATGTCCACTCCTTTGAACGATCGTGCAGACGGCGGTGCTCAACACACTGACAACGCGACGAACGAGGAGCACCCCCCTGCATGTGTCACAGGACGCTCCGAGCATCCCTAGGCCAGGCGAGCGCTACTTCACGCGGGGCCCCAGCACCATTCACTTCGATCGCGAGTCGGCGCCGAGCGGCCACCTGCGCACCCCTATCGACGACATCCGCCAGCCTTGGCCGCGCTCTTGGGGCCTGCCGCCCGAGCAGCTCGCGCTGCTGGCGGCGAGCAAGGACAGCCGGAGGGGCAACGCCACTGACGGCCGCGATCCAGCTCATCAGCCCCAGCGCGCGGGCACCCTCACAGGGCGCGCCCAGGGCCGCAGGCTACGACCCTTACGCCTGCGCAGACGTCAGGATTGCGACCTGTGGTCGTCGTCTGGCGCCGACCTGCGCGGCGGTCTTAGCGCCGCCGGGCGCTTGCCTGCGCATTGCCCCTCGCCCCGGGCTCGCCGCCTAGGGGATCGACGTCGCGGGCGGCGCGAGGGGGCCCGCGGCGAGATCAGAGCGCTGCCGAAAACCAGGCGGCAGACGCGCGCGGTCGAGCGGGGCCGCCGACTCGCCCCGCTCACGTCAGAGCACGTCGTCAACGATGCCAAGGTCGCGGTCGTGCTCAGTTTCCCTCCTTCGTCTCTTGGACCTGGGGGCATTGGAAACACTGGCATGACGTTCCTTGGCCGAGACTCCGCCGCCGCCGCAAGAGAGGGAGGCAGCGCGACGTCCGAGGGGTCTGTCGGCGCCCGTGGCACCAATGGCTCCAAGGAGCAACCGCGCTGGGACGTCATTCGCGCCTCGAGCTTCGAGGGCGCCATCACGTCGTTGTCCGACAGCGCGCTTCCGGGCGCCACTTGCAGCGCGCGGCGGATGTCGCGCGACGCGAATGCGGGCCAAGGTGACTTCGTCATTGACCCCCCTCCTGGCTGGTAATCCAGGGCCAAGGATGTCGGCGCCAGGAAGCGACGGGCAGCGCGGCAGGTGATCGACATATTCGCGCTCCGCTTCAGCACGCGTCGCGCTTGGCGCATGCCTGTGGCCCCAGAGGACGAACGCAGCGGCGCTGTCTTCACGGCGCTTGCCGGGGCGCCCATGCGCAACCAGATGCGCCGAGCAATATCATGCTGGAGGAGAAGCACGTCGACAACTGAGCGATTGCCCGCTCACGAGTGCACTCGGCCTTGACGCGCCACGAAGCGCGGCGACATGCACTTATTGCAGTTGTTCCCCGCCCAGCTTGGGCGCATCGAAGATGGTGCGCTGTCAATGAGGCGCGACGGCAGTGTGCCCACCAGACTCGAACGCACCATCCAGCCCTGCGGTCAGACGCGAGCACGACGCCCAGAAGCACGGCCAGGACCGCGCCCGTTCGAACACATCTTCCAGTCCGGGAGCCGACCGCGAGCAAGACACCTTGCAGAACACCGAGGACCACGCCCACTCGAACGCATCTTCTATTCCTATAGTCAAGCGCATGCGCTACAGTCAGCAGCACGCCCAGGACCACGTCCACTCGAACACCTCTTCGACTCCGAAGGCAGAACTCATTCGCGGGCCCCGGCAGCGCGCCCAGGATCGCGCGCACTCCAACCTGTCAGACGCCCAGGGCCGCAATCATGAACGATCGCAGGAGTCGCCGGGCGACTGAGTCACTGGCGCCTACCCCACGGCAGATAATTATGATAGCCACGTGCCCACGACGCGCATGGAGGTCGTCGACGACCACTGCGAGGACTGCGGCTCCGACCTTTCCTGTCTGCTCTTATATTTTCGGCTCGGCCTTCCAGCTTTTGGCGACCTTATTTGCGACGACGGGCGCGAGGAGGACGACCTCTAATTTTGGCTGCCCACATGGTGGTTCCGAGGCTTGTCGGCGATTAACGCTCACAGTCCCCACATTATCGGACATATGGTCTCCGAAACACCGCTGTCCACTGAGTTCGACACCATTCACCAGCTCTCCATCTACCTCACTTCATTTGATTGCGGCGCCGACATTATGGAGGTTTGCTTGTTCGAGAATCGGGGCTCATCAGACTTGGCTTTCCGCCGCGACCTGAGAGCTGGCGAGAACTTCGACTTGGCCACCGGCTGTGGCCGCCAGCGAGCCGTGGACTGATATGCTCGGCAACATCGGCGGCCCCTGGGCAACGGCCAAATACAGGCGGGCCCCACCTGGGACGCGGCCTCCCATGGCCGATGTTTGAACAGTTGAAGCTAGACCTAGGCGGCTGCATCGTCGATGCGCAGCCCATGCCATCATGGTGGTGCGACGAGCCGCCATGGCCGGAGATGGTGGTGGCGCTAGGCGTGGACAAGGTCATCTTCGACCAATGTCAGCCCGGGCTTCGATCGTCGCGGAGGTGCATTGATGAGGACGACTCGGCCTGTCACGACGGCGTCGGCGCTCAAATACGGCCATGGAAGATGGCCGAGCGACTCGCCCTGGGCATAGCGGACTTATGTCGCCGTCTGAGGCGCCCGCACTTCGCCAACTATGTTCGCGAGCGCGACGTCCGATAATTCAGTCTATCTCTGGCGACGAGCCGCTGCTGGTTGCAGGCGCGGACAGGACCTTCACGGATCGCCCGGTGTCTGCGTTGTCGACGTTCCTGAGAGCGCCGCCGCCAGCGCCGCCGAGTGCGGCTCGCCATCTCCCCTGTCGGCTACGCCCGAGGACCCGAGGAGACCGACGGCGACTTATCTGGCCATGTCCACAAGGCGATGTTGGCTTCCTGGCGCGAAGTGAAAGAGGCTGGAGACCTTGGTCTGGGGCTCGAGGAGCTGAAGAGCGCTCATAGTCAGCTGGAGATCGACACGGCTGCCGAGCACGCCGCAGCCAGCCTCGGCCGCAAGACCTGCGAGCGACCTCCGGGTTTCGAAACGCAGCGCCGGCGTCGGAGCATTCACGCGCAGCGCCATCCATACCTGCGCGGGACCTCCTCGGACGACTACGCCACGGGGAGTGGGGCGAAGGGGGAAGGCGAGTGGGGTTATATCGTGATCTAGGGACTCGCGAAGCATTCTTGAACTTTGACGAGGACGCGCTTAGCGACTGCGTCGCCAGACTCCAAAGGCATCTGTCTTGCCTATCTCACCCCAGTCTTGCCTGCACCCTCCGCTGCCGTTTTAGCCTTCCGCGCTTTGTGCCCGCCTTAGACACGCCTTAGCTGCGTCCTCGCATTCCACCTTGAGAAGGAGCCGATCTTTCGCATCCATATTTGCATCCATTTCTCAAGTCCCGTTCCCACTTTTCCCCCTCCTCCTGGTCCTGCTCTTGCTCCTGCTCCTCCACCTCCTCCCCATCCGCCTCCTTCTCCCCGGGAGGAGGAAGAGGAAGAGGAGGCAACCGGACAGTCAAAAGGGTTTCGGGCAGTTTTGCGGGGCATGTTGGGCGCGGTTTGAAGGAGTGGGAGGCAGAGCGGTGGAAGAGTCCACAGCCAGAGTCCGAGTAGTCGGGGAAGGAGGAAAGAACGGAGGAGGAGGAAGTAGGTGATGAGTCGGCGTTGGAGTCTGAGTCGTCGTCGCCGCTGCCGCCGCCGCCGCCGTCGCCGCCGCCGTCGTCGTCGTCGTCGTCGTTTCGGTGCCGTCGGAGGTGGAGGACGGGAAGGAGGTGGTACGAAAAGAGGACGAGCAGGAAAAGTAATGGGCGGGAGGATGAGTCTCAGGGCGAATGGGCAGGGGACGGGGAGGGGAACGAGTAGGAACCCAAGCGCGAGTAGTGGCATCAGGAGGCTCGTCGATTCTTCTTCTGTTCAGTCCTCCAGGTGCAGACACGAAGAGGGGAGGGAAGAGGAAGGGGTGGAGGAGGAGGAGGAGGACGAGGACGAGGAGGATGCGAGTCGGATCCCCCCCCATCCCAAGGGACCCCCCCGGCTGGGGAAGGGACTAAGGGAAGGGGCTTCACTTTGACGTGATGAGGACGTGGATGGAATTCCCTCAAGCTGCGAACTCTCTCTCTCGCTCTCTCTTTCTCTCTCCCGACGTGAGAAGAGGATGGGAAGGAGGGGACGAAAGAAGGCTCCCCGACGACGGGACTGGACAGACCCCCCACACACGCCAACAGGGTCGTTCAATTATTGGTATCAGTAGTCTCATGATTATTAGTAGTATTATTGCTACTATTATCATTGTTCGTTTCCTTTTTATTATTCGTATAGTCCTGTTTCGGAGTGAGGGGGCCAAACGGTCATCTATTGTCCCTTGGCGCGTGGATGAATAAGGAACTCGTGGTGAGAGATCTGCTTATTGCACTGATGCTGTTGTTGTTGGTATTGTTGTTGTTGCTGCTGCTGCTGCTATTGTTGTTGTTGGTGTTGTTGTTGTTGCTGCTGCTGTTGTTGTTGTTGTTGTTGTTATTGTTGTTGTTTGTTGTTGTCGTCGTCCCACCCACGACCCACCCGCGACCCACCTGCGTCCTAGCCCGCAACCCACTCGCGATCCAACCCGCGACACAACCCGCGACTCACCCCGCGACCCACCCGCGACCCACCCGCGACCCACCTGCGACTCACCCCGCGACCCACCCGCGACCCACCCCGCGACCCATCCGCGACCCATCCGAGACCCACCCCGCGACCCACCCCGGGACCCACCCGCGACCCACTCCGCGACCCACCCTCAAGGGAGGAAATACCACCCAGACCCGACAATTGACGTTTACTAAACAGCCTTGCCCTATTCGAGTCATTTTTTGTGTGTGTTTACTAAACGGCTTCGCTTGTCGGGGTGATTCTTATGAAATGAAGTTTCTGCCGTCTACACCCGCGACCCACCCGCGACCCAACAGCGACCGACCCGCGACCCACCGGCGACCCATTTGCGACCCACCCGCGACCCACTCGCGACCCACCCACAATGGTTTAACAAACAAATCGGCTCCCGCGGCGGGCTCGGTGTATAATTCGTGAAACTTTGGCGCCTGCGGCGGGCTTCTCCAGAGTCTCGCAAACTGCCGACGTCCCCACCGCCCCCTCACTATTATCCGCATCTGCGTGGTGCTACAGTATGTCTCTTCTTCTGCGCCACAGGGAGGGAGGGAGGCAAAGGTATCATGGATGCGGGGGCTCAGACCTTCAGCGCACAAAGCGGCACAAATGGAGCTGCTTCGCATGCTCCGGCGTCCGGGGCTCTCAGGTTTTAGGACAATTCAGGAGCGAGAGCGGGACGCACACGTACAAGAATCCACGGTGGTTTCGGGAGTATGCGTTGTGCGAACGTTGATGGCACGCGGTCGGTCTCGCGGATTGTGGGGCGTGTTCGTGTACATGGTTGGGCGCGTAGGTCCTTTCTGTCAGCCCCCGAACGGTCGACACACAATAGTAGCACAAGCTGTGTGGTGCGAGCGGGGTGCTGCAAACCCGCATCGCCTCGCCCTCGCTAACGTGCGACCCGCTGCAAACCGGCGTTGGCTTGTGGACAAGCGTTCGGGCAACATTCTCTCGAGCTTGTACTTGAGCGGGCAGGCCGCTCAATTAGTAAGGCCGAACGTGCCTACATTCTGGGCGCGCATCAAGGAACCGTATGCTTTTCGTCAGGGTATCCTGGGTTTCTTCGCTCCTCGCGCTGCGCGGTGACTACTTCCCGCAGCCGTGGAAGGAGCTGCTGCGTTCAGGGTGCTCCAGGTTTTCCCTCAGGTGCCCCTCGCGCACGGGTTCTCAGGGCTGGGTTTCTCGCGAGGGTTTCTTGCGGCCGCGCCCGCACTGTACGATGTCACAACTCGCTGGGGGGGGAACCATCTGGCACGTGCCCCTGGCAGGGGGGGGGGTCGGGGGTTGCGGCTGCGGGGGCCCTAGCCTCCACCGTGGGGCACGGCGGCTTGTGTTTTGGCTCCCCGGCCGTGAGCCTCGGGCCGTGCCTGGCGCCTCGGGGGCCTTCGATCGACCGCCTGCGGTGAGAAACGGGTTCGAGCGTGCTTCTGTTCACCCTCTGGGCCATAACGCGCGTCATGCCCCCCTCCCTCTCCCTCTCGCCTTCCCCCCCTCGCTCGCCGCCGAAACGTGTCAGGCGCCGGCCCATGGCCAGATATGCGGGAAGACACGACCGCCAACTCCCCCCCTCCCCAATCACGCAACTCTCCCCCCCTCGCCCCCAGCACTGCCGCAGCGCGTCGGGCAGCGCATTCTGGGGGGGGGGGGCTACCTTATGCCCCCTCCCGTCCTCCCCTCCTCCCTCCTCCTCCTTCTCCTCTTCCTCCTCCTCCTCCTCCTCCTCCTCCTCCTCCCTCCTCCCTCCTCCCTCCTCCCTCCTCCCCATCCTCCTCCTCCTCCTCCCTCCTCCCCCATCCTCCTCCTCCTCCCTCCTCCCCCCTCCTCCTCCTCGCCCTCCTCCTCCTCCTCCTCCTCCTCCTCCTCCTCCCCTCCTCCTCCTCTTCCCTCCTCCCTCCTCCTCCTCTTCCTCCTCCTCCTCCTCCTCCTCCTCCTCCTCCCTCCTCCTCCTCCTCCTCCTCCTCCCCTCCTCCTCCTCCCCTCCTCCTCCTCCCCTCCGCCTCCTCCTCCTCTTCCTCCTCCTCCTCCTCCTCCTCCTCCTCCTCCTCCTCCTCCTCTTCCTCCCCCCTTCCCATAACGGGGTCGGCAGCTTCAGGGGCCCATGTCTTGGGCAGCACTGCTGCTTCGCAGGCCTGGGGAGGGAGGAGAGGAGGTGAAGGAGGAGGGAGAGAGGAGCCAGAAGGGGGTGGGAATGGGGAGGGGGAGAGAGGGGTCGTCGTCGTCGTCGTCGTCGCCGCCGCCGCCGCCGTCGTCGTCGTCGTCGTCGTCGTCGTCGTCGTCGTCGTCGTCGTCGTCGTCGTCGTCGTCGTCGTCGTCGTCATCGTCGTCGTCGTGCTTCAGCGGGTGATGCTCGGTCTCGGGCGCCCCCCCCGGGAGCGGTCGGGGCTCCCTCGCGGCGGGGGCCACTCGGGAGCCCAGTAGGGGCTCCGAGAGGTTGCCGTTGGGGCTTCTTTTGCGGGCTCCTGGCGAGAAGGCAAGCATCATTGAGCAGTCTGGACTTTGGGGCACCTTTGGCGGGGGCGACCTCGAGCCATCCATGGCCGTATCGGGGCTTCGTGGAGCCTCGTTGGGGTTCATATTGGAACCGTTTCGGACCAGCTTGCGCGCTCTTGGAGATCCTCTCGGGGCAATCCGGAGCCACGCTTGGGCAGCCTACGGCCTGGGGAACACGCTGCAATTGCTCGCACAGCCCCTCCTGTCCAGGCCGCCAGGGAGAGGTCATGGGGAGGGGGTTCGAAGGGGAGCAAGGGGTTGCTCTGCCTACAGAGCGGGAGTCACGGCGAGCCTCCAGGGGGAAATTCACAGGCAGATCTGAAAATCAGTGAGTGTTCGGGGTTGCGGCTTCGACGAGAATCGGCACCAATCTTTTCAAATTTGTCTTTGGGCCAATGTTAGGGCTTCTGGGGGCACATGAGGCACGAGCTGCACGTGGGGTGTGCCGAATTCAGGCTCCGTTTACCATCTCGGAGGCCAGCAGAGCGCTTGCTGAGGTCGATGGGGCACGAAATGTGTGAGGGGTATTTCGACTTGGAGCTCTCTTGGTGCGGATCGTTCGTATCTGCGAGCGCGGATCCGCCATACGTCCCACGAGCCTGGGAGAGCACGTGCATCGAATGTGTGCGTGTCCCGGGAGACTAAGCGCGGGGATGCGCTCATGATGTCTGAGCGCCTCTGGAGGTCCACGGGAAATTAAGTGCGTGAGAGGTGTGCCAGTTTGAGGGTGTGTGCGCTGATTCCTCCATGACGTGGCCATCAACGATGCGGCTCGGTGTGGAGCCCATGTTTCCCCACGCTGGCGTCGCCGATGCATCGCCGATACATCGGCGAGGCATTGGCGATGCGGCGCGATCCTTCGACCCCGTTTACTCGGACCCCGTCTGGGAGGCGTCTCATCTCACTATCTTACATCTCACCATCGCTTCATCATCGACACTCGCCGTTCAACCCGGCGAGGGCCCGCATCGGGGCCCGCCGAGTCCATTCGCTTCGCTCCCTCCGCTGGCCCATACTCTATCGGAGGTTGATAGACCTCCTACCCTGACACGTCGATTAGTGAATTGGTCGTTTTCGGTTCGCGAGAGGGCGTCGCGGTTGTCATTTTTGCGGGTCCATGTCCGTCGGTTTCGGTCCTAGGCCGTTTTTTATTAAGGGGAGGTTTACTAAAGCGAGTTTTGTCCATCGCCGACTATCTTTTGGTATCGCTGGCACTTGCCTGGGTGCGCGCTGGGGCTGAGGAGGAGTGTGTGTTTGGCGGTCGTTTTCCTGACTTGCCGCGTGAACTTCGCATGGGAGAGAAACACTTCGTAGGGCAGTCTAGAGGTAGGACTGAACTCAAGACGCCCCCACCAACGGTCCGATAGTGAAGCCTCGGGGTTTCTTGGGGGCTGTTTTGATGTTCTTTTGCGGCCTCCTGTGGCCTCATGGGAGCCTCTTGAACACGTCTTCGAGCGTCTTGGAGCCTATGCGGGACACGTTGGGGGTCGGGATGAAAGGCTGCGCAAGCCCATTCGCTTTAACCTTCTTGGGCCCATCTTGAGGCCGTCTTGGGGCCCTCTTGGGCCGTCTTGGGGGCGTATCGTGGCCCTCTTGGGCCGTCTTTGGGGCCGCTTGGCCTGATAAGTTTGGGCATTCTAGGTGGCCCCATGAGCCGTCTTGGAGCGATGTAAGGCCCGAAAGGCGACAACGCTGAAATCTCCCAAACACCAAAGGAAAGTCAATAGATGTTGTGCCTCTCGGGGCCCTCTTAGGGGATCTCTTGGAGCCCTCTTGGGGCGTCTGTTGGGGCATCTTGGGCCGTGAAAGGGGAATGTTGAGCGTCTTGGGGCGCTTTTGGCCGTTTCAGAACACTCTTGGACTCTTTCTGGTTCCTCTTGGGGCCCTCTTGGCCCGTTTTGGGGCCGTGTGCTCTTGGGAGTCACCTGAGAGTTCCACCATCCCGTGGCGAACCTTGCTTGGAGTCTGCCGGGGTATGGGACCCCAGGGGCCGCCACGCGTGTGCGAACTAAGAAGTACAATTCTCTTTTGGCAAATTCTAGCACGCCTTGGGCCCGTCGGGCCAGAGACTTTTGGAGGAGCTGACCCGCTGAACCACCAACGCCCAGGTAGCTGGTGAGAGCTTGTACGGCAAGGGTCTTGCACGGACATCCCATGCATTTTGCATCCCCACCTTGCGCCGTGAACGGGGGTTCTGAGTGTAATTCGTGTGCGGGGCTCGGGTGGCACATGACTCTTTCACGGTTGCCCTTCGTAGAGTTACCGGACCCTCCACGCTTTGTCTTCCGTGCCCGATGCAGCAAGTCGTGGGATTGGTGGGATTCCTTGTGCTGCCCTTCTTACCCATCGAGCAGATATTAGATCCTGGGGTGGAGCCAACAAACGAATCCACAAGACGCTCGGCGACGCCGCGAAGAACGTGTGCAAGCCGAGCGACATCAAGAGCTGCAACACCAAGGGCAATGCCCTTCACAAGAAGAAGGCTGGCAGCCCAGAGAAGCCGGTAGGCCTGGGACCCAGCGTCGGTTGATCACGTGTTCGGCATTCGTTGATCATGGTTACCAGGCGATTTCCTAATCGCGACCACGGCTTCTAGCGCAGCAACTGGCAGCGTGATCGTAAGTAAGTTCGATCTGATGGCGCGATCTGATGGCGCGTTGACAGTTGAGGAACGACAGTCGCGGTCTGCACTTGCTGCCCCCAAAGAGCTAGGATAACGACCACCTTGGTCTGCGAGGGGCTCGGGGATCGTCGGGCCCTTCCTTCCAGTCGCCACGGCCGCACTCGGCGGACTAGTCAGGATGGACCCCAGGAGGGTGGGTCATTGGCGGGGCGCCGACGAGGACGGGGCGGATGCCTTCGTCGACGGCGTCGTCGGTCCGGAGGTTTGTGGGCCTCTCTGGGGCTCCTCGTCGCCACGGCTTGACTCGGCTTCGAAGACTGATCAGGATTGGCGCCAGGAAGGGGCCCATCTCGATCCGATTCCACACCGATCTCGGCAGGCTCGATCCGGTTCGATGCCGCGTGTTCGGCGACCCGATGCTGCACGGTGCTTGCATGGCGCTGCTGCGCATCCCAGCGCGGCCGACCCGATGTGCTCTCGACTTCGCGGGTGCAGCCCGATCCGATGCACACTCCTTACCAGCCTGGAAAATATGCCTATCCCTATGCTGGGCACCTCCTCATCACGATGCCAATCTTAGGGATTCCCTTATTTTTTGAGGGCGGATCCCTGAGATTGTCATCGCCTTTTGGCGTGTCAATCTTAGGGATAGGGATACGTTCGAGGCTGTTAAGATTCGCGGGGCAGCGGGCGAGGGGGGGGCTCCCTGGGACCCTGCTGCCTCCGCCTGGGCCTGCCGAGATGCCCCTGGATCCAGTCGAAGCCGCCCCCCCCTGCCACCTCAAAAGGCTACCCCCTGCCGACGTCGTGATGCGTGGTCCACGCAAGGTCGGTCTTTGATTTCAGAAATCCAGTTTTTGAATCCAACAGAACCAGCTTTTGAATTAAAGAATATTTTTTGGGGGCACTCAAAGAACCCATTGCTTGAATTTTAAAACCAACCAGCTGAGAAGGCTGCTCCCTCCCGACGTCTTGATTCGTGTTCCGTGCGAGGTCCTCCCAGATCCCGCCCCTCTCCCTGGGGTCAGCGTTCCTTCCCAAGTACGGTGTTGGCGCTGGTGAAAGAATGTGCCCAGGAGGCTCCAGACCCTGCGGGCTCCCTTATCCAATACGGGCGGGGGTGATATCCATGGCCAATCCACGATCGAAGTTGCACTGGCTTCGAGACCCTGGATTCCGTATCTACTGGTTCCTCATCCAATGCCCTTGGGCCTGGGCACCGTCGCAGCCGCCGCCGCCGCCGCATACCCCGCCTGCGGGGCTGGCCGCGGCACCCGCTCTGGGTGTGACCCGTCCCCTTGAGCGGCCTTCGCTCCCTGACCCCTCCTTCGGCCGCCCTCCCTCTCTTCCTCCCCTTTTCCCGCATCGTGGCACAATTCGCTTCAGCGGTATCCCCGTTTCCCGCCAGCGCAGTTACTTTGCGTAGCCGGCGACGTAAAAAGCTTGATGCTCGGACCCCAATGTTTATAAAAACCCACAATATATAAAATGATGGTTGTCCTTTCTCTTGGCTGGGTACTATTACGCGATCGGCCGACTGGATTCTGCGGCGGACATCGGTCGTCGCAATGCCTGCCGTGCCCGATCACGAACTGCCATGTGGTCGGGGGCGGGAACTGCGCGAGAGCGCCCGTCCAGCCATGTCGGCGACTCGCGAGGGCCCGGTTTGGTGGGGCCGGCTGGGCCGACCGACCCCCTTTCAAAGGGAGGTCAATTTGGAGGAGCGGGAGCTCGCAGTAGGCAGGTCAAGTCAGAAACTGGCTTGCCGCAGGTACCCCACAGAAGTTTACTTGATCCCCCCGATGGCCCTGCGGGCCCACAGAAGCATTAGGGCAGCTCAGAGTATGCAATTCGCACTTCGCTCGAACGGCATCCCCGTTTAGACATCCATCGCCAGCGCGGACGTCCCCTTCCTAGCCGCCGACGCAAGGAGTGATTCCCATCGCCAGAGCTCTGATCGTATGTGTCAGCTGTGCGAAACCTGTCGCGTGCTGCGCGCAGCTGGTTCGCTGGTTCGGCCCCGCCGCTGGGCACGTCCCTCGGTGCGCGGGCGCGCCTGGCGCTTCCAGGCGCGAGGGGAGCCAGCTGCACGCAGCTAATGCGCAAAACCCCTCCTCCTCCTCCTCCTCCTCCTCCTTCTCCTCCTCCCTCCTCCTCCTCCTCCTCTCACCCTCCTCCTCCTCTTCATCCTCCTCCTCCTCCTCCTCTTCCTCTTCCTCTTCCTCCTCCTCCTCCTCCTCCTCCTCCTCCTCCTCCTTCTCTCATCCTAAACCACGTGTGTGGTTAGCGACATGCTCCCACATGCTCCTCCTCCTCCTCCTCCTCCTCATCATCATCATCAGCATCATCATCATCATCATCATCATCATCATCATCACCATCATCATCATCATCATCATCATCATCATCATCATCATCATCATCCTAGTCCTATGCCTCCTCTTCCTCTCTCAGTCGTTCCCCCCCCCACACGAGCGCCTCCTCCAGGCCGGGAAGGCGCCCCATGGAGCGCAGACTGTGCAGGGCCTGTGCCGTCGTGGCGGTGTTCAGTGCTGGCGCGTGGTTCGTTCTTCCAGCTTCTGCATCCCAGGGCAGATCTGTTTTGGGCCTCGGGGCCATCAGTGGTCGAAGGACTAGAAGCTGGCACAAACACAGACTTTCGAGTTCCGCCCCGGATTTCCTGGGTCGCCGCTGGGCTCGGCGCCGACCCAAGGGATCCCAGTCGGACCCCCAGAAGTGTTGTGTTTGCGCCGCCTGCGTTTGTCCAGTGAGCGAGCCGCAACAAGAAACGAGCCCCCAGGGGAGCTCCGACGTTTCGCAATACGGTCGGCACACCAAATACGACCTTGGCCTGCCACTAGACGCACCACGAAGGTTCCTTATCTCCCAGTTGGCCCGCATAGCCCTTGAGCACCTTATCGAGCTCGGGATCGACGAAGATCTGCCCGTAGATTTCTCGGGCCGAACGAAAGGGGGGATCGGGAAAGGGGGGGTTACGAACTCTGCTACATGCAGCTGTTTTCGGCGCCGCCGCCCGGCCCATTCCTCGATACATGGGCGCTTCCCGGCTCCGGGAGGCGCTGGGAAAATCAGTTGCGTGAGCTGATTCTCTACCCTACCCCTTGCTATCCCCCCCTGTCGTTCCCCCCGACTTTCTTGCGGCAAGAGTTCCCATCGCGCGTGCTTGCTGTAGCCACGGCGGCGGAGGTCTGGGTGCTGCAGCATGCTCCCCCTCCTCCTCCTCCTCCTTCCCCTCCTCCTCCTCCTCCTCCTCCTGCTCCTCCTCCTCCTCCTCCTCCTCCTCCTTCTCCCCCCTTACCCCCCTGCCTCGCGCTGCGCTCGGCCGGGCCCACCTGGCGGGGGGTCGATGGGGCCACGCGGGCGTCCCAGGCCCAGAGATGTACGGGTCGATCCTCCTCTACACCTCGAACGCCATCTACAAGGACGCCGCGCGCCGCTCGCGCAGAGGGGCGAGGAGGGGGAGGGGAAGGAGCCGAGGGAGGAAAAACAGCACACGCCTCAGCCGTCGGAGGTCAACACGGATCTGCCCGTTCACCACCGCCTGCTCCTTCTGCTCCTCCTCCTCCTCCTCTCCCTTCTTCTCTGCGAGCATGAGGCTAGACAATTTGGCAGCACCTGGGTGTTCTAGGAGAGAGGATGGACCGCGAGCGGGGGATTTCTAGTCCTGCCCGCTGGTGCAGATTCACGAATGTTGCCCCTGCATCGCGCATGCATGAAGTTGTAGCTCGCAGAGCTCCAGCCCGCGCTGGGGAACCTCAATCCTCTCTTCTCGTCATCGCCCTCGTCCACCCTCCTTTGTCATCCTCCACCATCAATCCTCCACATATGTCATCCTCAGAGGATGTGGAGGATCCTTCACCTCAATACACCTCAATCCTCTCTTCTCGTCCACCCTCTTCTCGTCATCGCCCTCGTCCACCCTCCTCCACCAACAGTCCTCCACATCCTCCTCTGTCATCCTCAGCGTTTTCACCTACATCCCCTTCTCCGCATCCTCACTCTTCCCCCCGCCTCCCTGCCCTGTGCGCGTGCCCCCTGCCTCACTATCACTATCTGCGTCCTCCCCCCCCGTCTTCCTCCTCCTCCTCCTCCTTCTCCTCCTCCTCCTCCGTATGCTCGGCTTCCTCCCCCAGCATCCTCCCCTGATCATCCCCCGCGTCGCCCCCCTCGCCTCCTATCCTCCTCCTCCTCCTCCTCTTCTTCCTCCTCCTCCTCGTCCTCCTCCCTCTCCTCCTCTCCATCATCAACATCATAACCAGCATCATCCTCAGCATCAACAGCATCATCAACATCAACAACAACAACAGCAGCAACATCATCGTCATCATCAGCATCATCAGCATCGTCGTCTTCAGCATCAGCATCACCATCACCAGCTTCAACATTCCTACCATCATCATCAACGCCAGCATCCGCATTAGGAGTATCATAATCCTTGTCTTCATCATCATCAGCATCATCATTGTCGTAAGCAGCATCATCAATCTCATCATCAATAGCATCATCATCACCATCACCATCATGATCAGCAGCATCCTCATCCTCATCATAATCAGCAGCATCATCAGCATCGTCATCATCATCCTCGTCGTCTTCAACAACACCGTCACCATTATGATCAGCAGCATCCTCATCATCATCATCATCATCATCATCATCACCAGCATCGCCATCGTCATCGTCATCGTCATCAGCATCACCATCGGCCTGATCATCATCATCATCATCATCATCATCAGCATCATCATCACCACCATCATCATCGTCATCGTCATTGTCATCGTCGTGGTCATCGTCATCGTCATGGTCATCGTCATCTGCATCGGCATCGTCGTCGTCATCACCACCATCACATTCCCGCTGCTGCGTTTCCTCTCCCTTTGCGAAGGAGCTGAACAAGGCTCTGCGCGACGAGAAGCGTGAGCTGGTGCTGAAATACTACCCATACCTGCGCCTGCTGTTCGAGGCCCCCCCCCGACCGGCCAGCCGCGGAGGAGAGGCAGCACGCGCGGACCCCCCTCCATCGCAAGGAGAGGAGGGAGGGAGGAGGAGGAGGAGGAGGAGGAGGAGGCAAAGGGAGGAAAAGGAGGAAGATGATGAGGAGGAGAAGGAGGAGGGGGACGAGAGGAAGAGGGAGGAGGAGGACGAGAGGAAGAGGGAGGAGGGGGAGGAGGAAGGAGGGGAGGGAGGGAGGAGGAGGAGGAGGAGGGTGAGGAGGAGGGTAATGCGGATGAGAAGTAGGAGGAGGAGGAGGAGGAGGAGGAGGATGAGGATGAGGAGGATAAGGAGGAGGCGGAGGAGGCGGAGGAGGAGGAGGACGAGGAGGACGAGGGGGAGGAAGAAGACTACCACGAGGACCACACCAGGGTGTACTACATGGATGACGGCATCGACTGGGCCTCCAATTACTTTCCAGAAGTTGTGCGACCAGCCCCACATTTCGGGCGGGGCAAAGTACTACGTCGAGCTACTCAACGCGCCTTGCACAGTCCTCACGCACGACGAGTGCATTTCTGACGGTTGGCCGACTGCAGTGGCGCGTCACTTCAAGCGTGCTGCCGACGACGTACCTTCGGACGGCTGCTACGCTAAGCGGGCCAGAGCAGGTGACGCGGCGTGAAGGACATTACAAACTGGAAGTGAATACCACATGCTCCCAGCCGTCACGTCTTGCTGGAGCTTACTACCACAGCTTTTAGCAGATCCGATGTACATAACATATTGCTATGCCGTCTTAGTCTCGACTGAACAGGCGTGCACTACGCTGCTGGCAGTATACTCCGTCTACAGCAACACCACTGGCAGCCAGATCCTTTTGAGTGGCCCCGCCGCACTGCCCACCCCTCTCTTGTCACAGTGCTATTGGTATTGAGTGTATGGTCCCCCCTCCCTCCCTCCCCCCCCCTCTCGGCAAACCAGGCACATCGGAAACGATCCTCGACGGCGCCCAGTGGTCCCGCCATCGCGTGGCCGGGGAAGCGCTGTGCCAGGGCGGTCTGAAAGTCCCGCTCCCGCCTGTGCGCGGCCCGTGGTCTCTCTCCTCTCCGAGTCGGACTGGGCCGCGCTCGAGCTCTTGCCGTTCGCTGGGGCGTCTGCTTCTTTTCCCCCGCGGGGTGGGTGATTCCTGAGCCGATGGGAGTTTTCCCTGGCAGCGTTGGGGACCCCATTCCGTCGGCGCTTTTGTCGCGACTTCGTCGGGTAGTGTTGACGGTCAAGGATATCAGCAAGACATTGCCAGGCTTACAGCGACCACTCGGTTTCCGAAAACGCGCGCCAGGTAAAGGTCCATTGCGGACAGCTGCCCGATGACATCACCAGCATCACCATCAGAAACAGCGTCGCCATACACACCACAATTACCAACAATGATCACTGCGAACGTGCCATCACGATAATCACCTCCGGCATCACAGTTACCGCCACCCGTCACATCATCCTCCTTAACATCATCATTTTCATCATCATCATCATCATCATCATCATCATCATCATCATCATCATCATCATCATCATCATCATCGTCATCATCATCATCATCATCATCATCATCATCATCACCATTGTCACCATCATCATTGTAGCGTCAACATACTCCTCCTCCTCCTCCTCCTCCTCATCATCATCGTCATCATCATCATTGGCGTCGTCGTCGTCGTCACCTCCACCATCGTCGTCGCCATTGTGGCCGAAAACACTGCCATATTTATCAACGTCACCAGAATCGACATCATAAGCACCATCAATAGCGTCCAGTCAAGGCGCTGAAAGAAGAACCACTCTTGGTTCAGAAGGGGCTCTGATTTCTGGGCCGTTTCGCAGATTTGGGTCTGGGAACCTGTTCGTGACCGAGGCTCGCCGTGGCCAGAAAAGTGCACTGGTCTCTTATTTGGGCGTCCGACTGGCGGCGCCTTTACTGTATACAGTGCCATTGTACATGTCGCCATCAGCATCCACACCAAGATCACCGCCACCGAGCCGAGGCCATCACCACAACCACCGTCAAAATGTTGGAACGTGCATGGACATCGTTTTCAGCACCACCAGCACCACGTACATCATTGCCGCTTGCATATTTACACTTGTGAGCTTCATGCTAACCAACATCAGTACGTCTACATCTCTATCATGACCGCCATCGCCATCAACATCTCCGTAGACAACAGTACCACCATCAGCAGCGCCGTTGCCATCACAAATTGCATCGCAATTCGGAACGTCAACAATACTACCATCTTCAACTGTATACGCACCAGCGCCATTAACCGTGCCGCCCAAATCCCACAGCATCACCAACATAATCGTCATGATGAACATCACCCTCAACACCGCCATCGTACTGCACGCCACAGTTCCCGCTTATGAACCTAAGTTGCATCAACCTGATCGTTTCAGTCATTCACAGTCTTCACCATCAACATCACCATCATGAGGCGTCTCTATCAGACGCCTCTCAACGAAGTTTACTACCAAGCTCTCTCAAGCCTCTTGGAAGCCTCCCACTGAAGCTTTTCAGAAGCCTCCAGGACATGTTTTTCACACACCTCTCAGAAGTCATTCAGAAGCCTCTCGCATAAGCCTCTCGCAGACGCCTCTCCGAAGCCTCTCTGACGCCTCTCACAGCCTCGAAGAAGCTTCGCAGAAACTTCTTTCCTTTCAGGAGCCCCTCAGAAGCTCATCAGCAGCCCTCCATAATTTCCTCAGAAGTATAGTTCAGAAGCTCGCAGGAGCTATTCAGAAGCTCCTCTGAAGCTATCAGCAGTCTGCGACGCTGGACGAAAGACGCGAGTTTCCATGGAAGGTCCCAGTCGGGGGGAAAAACATTTCGTTCGCAAAACTTGATACTCGCCCCAATTGTCATTTGCTCCTCCATATGCTCCTCCATGGCGATCCTCATCCTCCGCCCTTTGCTCCTCCTTATATTCCCCTTCCTCCTACGTGCCTCCTGCCTTGCCCCTCTGTTCCACCTCCGCCCCCCCTTCTCAGGCATGACTCCTCCTGCATCCTGCTTCCGCGCTCGTCCCCCCGATTTGTTATTCCTGGGTCCTTCGATTTGTCCTTCTTCTTTTCCTCCTCCTCCTCCTGCCCATCCTGCCTCATACCTTCTCTTCCTCTTGCCTCTTCACCGTTCCTCCTCCTCCTCCTCCTCCTCCTCCTGCTCCTCCTCTTCCTTTTTCCTCTCCGTAGACGCTTTGGCTCAAGAGCAGCGCTCGCAGCCCGCACTGAAGTTGGCAAGCGGTCCACATAATGGGTTCATTCGATCGGTCGTTGCGCGCGATGGCTGTAACGAGCGCCACCACGTTGGGCCCGCTCGCCAAAGGGATGGGCAAGGCTGCGCACGGGGCGGCCAGAGGAGCCACGAGCGCGGGCTGCACGCGGCATGTGGTCGCGGCGGCGGCAGTGGCCGCCGCGATTCGCACGTGCGTGGTGGAGCTGGCGCTGCCAGCAGCTGCCTCGGGGGGGCGGGCAAGGCGAGTCCGCTCCCCGCCCTGTGGCGGTAGCCCCGCCGTGCTGAGGCCAGTGCGGGGCCAGCACGCTGGAGTCGGCGAGGCAGCGGCAAGAGGGACCCGGGACCCAGGTGCGCATGCGAAGCCGGGGGAGGGCGCTGCGGCCTTGGTGCTGCGGCATCGCGACAGCGTCGGCGGCCCCGCCGCGCGGCGTGCGCGCGTGGCGCGCGAGGCGAGACAGGCAGCTGACGGAGACGCTGGCGGCTGGAGGCCCCGCCTGGCGCGCTGCACGCGCCGCGGGCGCCGCGCGGGCCAGCAGCCCCGGCGACGGCCGCTCCAGCCTCGGGGGCCGCGGCGGTGGGGCGACGCTGTGCCCTGCGGGGGCCGCCAGAGCCTCGACCAGCGCCCCAGGGCGGCCGCCGCCCGCTGCGCGGCAGGAGCCAGCTGCCGCGGCGCGGGCGCCCGCGCGGGCGGAGGCTGCGGCGGCCCGGCAGGAGGCCTGCGCCGACTCCGCGCGGGCCGAAGAGCTCCCCGGCGACGGGGGGGGCGGCAAAAGCCGGGCGGCGGTGCACCGCCCACCGCGCTGCGGAGCGGCACGAGGGGACGCACGGGACGCCGCCCACCGCGCGGGCCGACGGCGCAGGCGGCCCGCGAGGTGGGGGGAGCGGGGCACGGGCAGCGTGGGCACCTCGCCCGGCGCCCTGCCAGATGCCCGCGCTGCGGGCTGCTCGCTGGGCCCCCCGCCACGGCTGCCGCACAGCGGGCCCCGTATACCGGGGTGGGCTCTCGCCCAGGGGCGCGGCAGGCCGACGGCAGAGGATGCCGCCTGCGGTGCTGCAGATCGCGCCCAGAGTGCGCCATTGGTGAGGGACGGCCTCGGGTCCCCGCCGATGGGGCGCGGGCGCTGCCCGCGCTGGCCGGGGCGAAAAAGTGAAGGAGGAGGAGGAGGGGGGGGGGAGAAGGAGGAGGAGAGGGGACGAGGAGGCAAGCAACGACGACTTACGGCGACGCGCGACGACGACAGAACTCTCCTATAAGTCAGTCCCTGGACCCAGCACAGACTCCGTCCTGGCCGGCCTTTCATGCGGGATCGGTTTTGGTGGCCTCGGGCCTCGAGGCGGGCTCCAAAGTGCCGAAAGGTGACAGAAACCTGCTCGAACCTCGATGACGACGACGACGACGACGACGACGACGACGACGACGACGACGACGACGACGACGACGACGAAACCGACGACGACGACGAGCGGCGCGCCCAGCGGTGGAGAGGCCTGCGACCGGTTCCCGCAGAGGAAGAAGACCCTGTGGCGCGGCGTCGGCGTGGACCTCTTCCCCCAGTACAAGGCCGGGCCAGCTCCGAGGGTAGCCTCCGAGGGTAGGGTCTCGGGGCGAACGTAATTCACGGGATGCGGCGCGAACGGGAGTCAGCCAACCCTCTCTGGCTCTCACCCTGGCTTTGGGCGCCACGTGGGGCGGACTCCCCCCTTTTCCGCCCTCCGCGGTGCCGTTTGGGAGCTGCTGAGCTAGCTACTGAGCTGCCGGCCAGGCTTCGCGACAGGGCCCTGGCCGACCCGGGTTTGTGTTGACCCGGGTTCGGGCGGAGGGTAACGGTGGGTCGGGGGCGGCAAAGGGGGGGTGATGACTTAGGGGGGGGTGGATGTCAGGGCGGGGGCCATGATATCTCCCCAGTTTTCATGGTGCCTCTTATTAACCCTGTGCCCCGGATAATAATATACCCCCCTACCCCCCTTAGGCCCCCCCTATTTGTTTAATCCCAGGTCTAGAGGATTCAATTGTGGAGAGGGGCGCGGAGGCCAAACTTGATAATCCCCGGGGAAGTTGCGAATCGAAGTTGCTATCATCTTATGTTGACTAGCAACAGCATAAAACACGCTGAGCATGGCCATGGTGGTCTCACCATTTCAGCTTCCGCAATCACGAGCGTGTGGCAGGGCTGTGGGATTCTCGCCAATCCGTTTTCCTCAGTTGTACCCACGAGCCTCGAGATCTCTCGAGTCAGTCTTGCGCCAAGATCTACAAGGTCAGTCTACGCGAGCGCCTAGGACCAACTAGCATCACCTTCCCAGGGAAAATCGTTGATTATCCCCGCCAGGCCCCCGAACTTTATTATCCCACGGAGATTATTATTGGGAGCACAGGGTTACTTCATTACGTCCCCGCCTTCCCCTTGGGCCGCGCACGTGCCGCTGGCCATGATTTGCGCCCCCCCCCCTCTTGAACGCCCCCCTCTTGGCCGCCCCCGAGTTGGGGGGGCGGGCGATACACGTGGGGGGATCAAGGACTGCAGGACCGTGTCTCTGAAGGGACCCTAATCGGCCCCTTAACGGCCACCACGGGCTACGGGCTCAACAGGTGTACAAAGTGTCAGCGTTTCTTCATGCCACGTTTATTTCTCCCCTAGTAGGTACAAGGCGGGTCCAGGTGCGACGATAGCCTCGGCCATGCGATAGTCGTTATGAAGGAGACTGGTCCTGAGTGAACCGGGCCTGCGGTTTTTCTAAGTTGTTGGATTCTCGTAGCCCTGAGCGGTCCCCACGAGCAAGGCCGAAGAGCTGGTCCTGGGGGAAGGTCCCAAGGTCCAGGACACGTTTGCTTCAGGACCTGGTTCCCACATGCCAACAGAGCGCGACATTTCGCTGGCGTGAACTTTGGTGCGGGCCTACCAGGGTCCCCCCGGGCAGTGGTTTACGCGCGTGGATCTGCCCCCCCCTCTCCCCGCGGTCCGCATAACGCAGCCCCAGGACGGCCCCGGGCAAACTCCAGTGGGGCGCCCGAGTCTCCAGACGAGTGCCCCGAGAGGCCAAAATCTGTGATCTCCCTTTGGTGTTCCACTGCCTTCGGGGTTCTCCACTTTTCGAGGTTCCGACAATCCAAGACGGCCCAAGAGGTCTTCAACGCCGCCTCAGGATGGGCCACGAGGCTCCTAGGAGGGCCCCGGGACGGCCTAACAGGGCTCCATGACGCCCCCAGGGGCGCCCCAGACGGCCCAAGAAGCCTTGAAGGCGGCCCAGAAATGGACGTCGGGGGGGGAGCATGAACCGACTTTTCGAGCTCTTCGCCCCAAGAGGCCCCCAGGAGGCCCCCATAAGGCCAAGAGGCGCCCCAAATCGCTCCAGAGGGCTCCGGACGGCCCCCCAAATGAGCTCGGACACACCCCACATGACGAGGCCCTCAGGGCCCCCAAAACGGCCCCTACCACGCCCATCGTTGCTCCAATGCGAGCTCAGGTAGAGGCGCACCAAGAAGGCTTCACCCTGATGCCCGAGAGAGGCTCCAGGGGCGAATGTCATTGATTTCCCTTGGGTTGCTCAACGAGTATCGTGTGGTCGCCGGTTCCGCTGCTCGACGCGCGGAGTTTTTCAAGAGGCGCCCATCAGGGCTCCAAGACACCCCAAGCGGGCGCCAAGACGGCCCACGAAGCGCCCAGAATCGCCCAAGCGGGCTCCAGGTGGCTCCCCAAACAAGCTTGGACACGCCACATGGGCCCTGCAGGAGGCCCGCAGAGCCCCAAAACGGCCCCAGCACGCCCACCATCGCTCGGATGCGGCCCACGAGGCATCCAAGACGGCCCAAAAGGGCTCTAAGTTGCTTTCCGAAACAGCCCCAATAGGCAAACATCATTCACGTCCCATGGTTTTTCAATGACGTTCGCGTGGTCGCCTGTTCCGCTTCCCGACGCTCGGAGATGGCACAGGAGGCGTACAGGTGGGCCCCAACGTGCCCCAAGGCTGCGCCAAACGGGCCCAAGAGGCGCCCAAGATGGCCCACGAGGGCTCAAGGCGGCTCTCCAGATAAATCTGGACACGCCAAGATGGCCGTACAGAAAGCCCGCAGGGTTCTAGAACGGCCGCACCACGCCCATCAAAGCTTCCATGCTACCTACGAGGCATTCAAGACGCCCCAAGGAGTCTCCTAACTGCCCTCTGGGAGAGCCGCAATGCGGAGAAAAATCATGATTCTCTGTCGTCTCGAATGCTTTGTATTCAGTCGTCTGCTCCGCTTCCTGACGCGCGGGGACGGCCCACACGCGGTATCCATGAAAGAGCCCCCGCACACTGCAAGAAGGCTTACATGGAGCCTCGACACTGCAAAGGGGTTCTACACGCGGCCGAGGAGCCCCAAAAGGCTTCCCAAATGAGCCTCGACGCCCCGAAACGGCCCTTCAGAGGCCCCCACGATGGCATCCACACGGCAGCAACCATCAGGTTCTGAAGAGCCTTCTGGGAACGTGATTCTCGCCGCCCCTCATCGGAGCAGGCGGCTCTCTAGTATTTCCAATGAGCCCCGGCTCAAAGAGGCCTCCACGAGGGCTCCCACACGGGCGCCCCTTTTTAGCTTCCCAGAGAGCCTTCCGGGAGCCTCATTGTCGCCGCCCGTCATTGGAGCATGAAGTTCTTTAGCCTCTCCTTCTGTTGCCCTCAAGAGAGCCCTCCAAATGAATTAGATGTGCAGCCAGTTCGAGGAAGGCACGGCGAGGAGGAGGGTACCTGGCAAGTCTTATCGTCTGGTATCCTGGGGTCTCTCTTCTGGCATCGTGGGCTTCATATCTCTGAACTGCGGTTTAAGTGTACATACATATATATATATACATACATCGAGAAAGAGAGAGAGAGAGAGAGAGATAATATGAGAAAGAAAAACAGACCGAGGGAGAGAGAGAGAGAGAGAGAGAGAAAGAGAGAGAGAGAGAGAGAGAGCGAGAGGTAGACGACCCTCAAATCTCGAAAGCCCCAGATCCCCGACAAAATGTAACTGTAACCTACTCCTACTCCTCCCTCTTTTTCGTGCAAGCGAACGGAAGAGGGCAGCCTGGAGCCAAGAGGGGACGAAGGCGCTTGCCCGCGCGAGGTGGGTTCCACGATCATCTGGTGGGGAGTCTCCAGCTGCACCTCGGACGAGAGCGTCGCCAGGAGCTCCTTTTCCTTTGATTTGGGGGCAGAATGGGGAGGGGGAGGTGAGCCACGGCATGCTCGCATCATGGAGACATCGAGGCGGCAGGCTTCTGGCCCCTTTCGGCCTCTTGGGGCCCCCCGCTGGGCCCCGGGGCCGCGGCAGAAGCCCGGGATGAAAATTAGGGTAACGAAGCATGACATCACCAAAACTCGGAAGCCCGCGCGGAGTTCTCAGATCCGCCCTGGACCCCAGCAGCCGCGCCTCCGGCGCCGCCCCTGGCGCGCTCCTCGCGCGCGCTCCTCGCGCGCGCGCTCCGCGCGTCAGGGAGGGGGGTCCCGCGCGGATCCGAGAAATCCGCGCGGACCTCCGAGTTTTTATGTTGATGCCACTCTTCGTTGCCATATTTTCACCCCGAGCTTCTGCCGCGGCCCTGGGGCCCCGCGAGGACCCCAAGAGGCCGAAAGGGGCCAAAAGCCTGCCGTCTCGACTGGTTGTGTCATTCTTCGCTCCCTCAGACAAGCCACCTCCTGGGGAAAGGGTCGGGGTCCCCGGGCGCCCCGCACGGAAGCAGTCCCGTCGACACCGCAGATGTCTGGGAGTGGGAGCGTCGGCTCTCCACCCCTCGCCCCTGGGGGGCGGCAAAGCCCAACGCGACGAAACCACCAGGATCTTAGTTGTGCGATGTGAAGAATCGCACCACGAGCCACAACCTGAAGATCTACAACCATAACCTGGTTTTGAACTTGCGAGGCTAATTTAAGAGAAGGCAAACATAACTGAACTGCGTATTTAGGGGAACAAGAAGTGACATAGACATAAAAACTCTGAGGTCCGGGCGGATTTCTAGGAGCGGCGCTGGACCCCCCTCCCTGGCGCGCGGAGCGTGCCAGGGGCGGCGCCGGAGGCGCCAGGGGAGCCCCAGCGCCGATCCGAGAAATCCGCGCGGACCTCGAAGGTGTTGCCTCGAGAACTTGTCGGGAGCACTTTCGCATCATGCTTGCATTGGTGGAGCGCGGCGAGCTGGATGCACAGACGGGTGCTTCGACTGGCATGACGGCTTGCGAGAGCCAGGCACATGAGATGGCGTTTTTGCCCGGATCAGCGAGAGCGGGAGGCAGCTCAATGTTTGACAGTTGATGTTGTATTCCATGGCATGCGACCTTCCCCCACGGAGAAAGTTTTGATTTGGGCAGGACGCTATTGTCTGAGGTCGGGCTATCGAGAGCAAGAATTGAGGAACGGTTTGATCGTGATCAATAGTTTAGCACAAACGGTCCTATTCTTAATGTAAGTTTGGCCGCAGGCCAGCTACGAACTAATTCGACGAGGGTGGTGATCCACCAAGAGGGCAGTGCAGAGGGACCGCTCGATGCGTTCGCACTGCGCCAGTCTGGCAGGAATTTTATGGCTGGATGCGGCGACGGTGCCACTCTGCTTACTGTGGAGACGGAGACCGCAACCGACATTGCAGAGCTGAGCTTCTTCGCCAACGAGGCTGCCGCAGGGGGGGATGCAGGGTCCAGGGGAATTCCTGAGCGTTGATTGACGAACCAACATCGGATGCATTTGACGGCGTGCTCGCTCGCTTTTTCAACGAGGGCCCGCCATGCGCAAAAAACGGGTTACCCAGGGCCCGTCTGTGGATAATCCCGATATGAGGTTGGCGACACAATCTGTAGTGTTGTTGATGATCTGGTGTCCCGTCGTTTTCTGGCGCTTGCGCTCGCTGCCCGGCCACTCCCCGCGGACTTTGGCAGCCTCGCCCCTTCTTCACCCAGCCCCTCTCGGCGACAAAAGTGGCACACAGGAGGTATACCTGATATTCTGGATGTCCGGAAATCTGTGTCGCATTTGTGGAGTCCCCGCGGAGGCGTTTTGGTTCGCTTGGGCGTTTCCGAGTTTCTGATGCATGGTACTGGTGTGTGTAAGGTGTTACGTTTCGATGCAGGGCCTCGCCGCTTCTCTTCCTTTCAATTCCATGATCGATCCCCTGCCGTCGTCGCTGGTTTCCTCTTCTCGTTCCAGTCCCCTTGTCCCCCCCGCACCCCCACTTTTCACTCCTCGTCCTCCGCCTCCTCCTCCTCCTTCTCCTCCCCTCCTCCTCCTTCTCCTCCTCCTCCTCCTCCTCCTCCACCTCCTTCTCCTTCTCCTCCTCCTCCTCTTCCTCACGCCTCACTCCTCCTCATTAAGGGGGCAGTGAGAAAGGAGGAAGGAGGGCGAGGAGGAGGAAGGAAAGGGGGAGGGCGGGGAGGGGGGAGGAGGAGGAGGAGGAGGAGGAGGAGGAGGAGGAGGAGGAGGAGGAGGAGGAGGAGGAGGAGAGGAGGAGGAGGAGGAGGAGGAGGAGGAGGTGAGGAGGAGGAGGAGGAGGAGAAGGAGGAGGACGAAGGACGAGGACGAGGACGAGGACGAGGACGAGGAGGAGGAGGAGGAGGAGGAAGAGGAGGAGGAGGAGGAGGAGGAGGGGGAGGAATGAGGAATGAGGATTGAGGAGTCAGGAGGAGGACGAGGAGAAGGAGGGGGCGGAGGCGGAGGCGGAGGAGAAGGAGGGGGAGGAGGAGGAGGGGAGGAGGAGGAGGAGGAGGAGGAGGAGGAGGAGGAGGAGGAGTAGGGTGAGGAGGAGGAGGAGGAGGAGGAGGAGGAGGGGAGGCATCAGGAGTGAGGATCGAGGAGTGAGGAGTCAGGAGGAGGACGAGGAGAAGGAGGAGGCGGAGGCGGAGGAGAAGGAGGAGGAGGAGGAGGAGGCGGAGGTGGAGGCGGTGGAGGAGGAATGAGGAGTCCGTCCGCCGTCCGCCGTTCTCCGTAGGAGGCGGGAGGAAGACGGAGGACGGCGGATGAACTCCTCAGTTCTCGCTCCTCACTCCTCACTCCTCCGCATCCTCCGCCCTCTCCTGCGCCCGACACCCTTCTACCCGCTCCCCTGATGTGGAGGAGAATGAGGAGGATGAGCTGGACAAGGAGAAGGAATCGAAGGAGGAAGAGAAGGAAGAGTAGGAGGAGGAGAAGGAGGAGGAGGAGATAGGAGATAGGAGATAGGATGAGGAGGAGGAGGAGGAGGAGGAGGAGGAGGAGGAGGAGGAGGCGGGGGAGGAGGAGGAGGAGGACGAGGAGGAGGAGGAGGAGGGGGGAGGAGGGGGGGGGAGGAGGAGGAGGAGGAGGGGGAGGCAAAGAGGGAGGAGGAGGAGGAGTAGGAGGAGTAGGAGGAGGAGGAGGAGGAGGAGAAGGAGGAGGAGGAGGGGGAGGAGGAGGGGGAGGAGGAGTCAAAGGTTGGGGGGCGGGGGGTAAAGGGTGGAACCAGAAGAGAGGGGACGTTGGCGCAGTGGAGCGTTGGAGTGAGTAAGTATTAGCATTTCTGATGGGTTTTAATATACTTTTGCTTCCGTTGCAGTCCTGGGTGTTTCGTTTTTTTGTGAAGGTGTTGGTTTGTCCTTGAGTTATGCCAGTTTCCTACCGCCCACAGGGGCATCCGAAACCAGCGGAACTCGCACGGGGCGGACTTCGCACGCGCGAAATGTTCACAGCGGAGCTCGCATGCACGGAGCTCGCACGCGCACAGCTCGCACGCATGGAACTCGTACGGACGGAATTCGCACGACGGAGTTCGCACAATCGAATGCGCAGGTCATGCGCCCATCGACGCTCCGTCTCGCGGCGGAACTCGCACGCGTGCGAGCTCTTCCGTGCGAGCTCGTCCGGCGAGTTCCGCTCCGTGCGAGTCTCGTCTGCGCGAGTTCCGCCTCGTGCGTGCGAGTTCGTTCCGTGCGAATTCCGTTCTCGCGAGTTCCGCTTCGTGCGAGTTCTTCCGTGCCACTTCCGCTGGTGCGAGTTCCGCTGTGGCAGCAGAACTCGCTCGAACCTGGGCCCACAAGCGGAACTCGTATGGGTCCAGGTGTGGCAGTGGAAAATTGCACATGTATATATGGCCTAAGGCTCAAGTGGCCCTACTGCCTACAGCAGCGGTATGATCCAGAGCTTCTTTGGTATGGAGCACAGCGGCCAGCGATGCGTATGCTGCCACCAGCCGTATGGCCACCGGGACCCGATCAACCATGTGTGGGGGTCTTGCGAGGACTGTTGAAGGTTGTTGCCTGGGTTTGACGGGTTCAAGGTTGTTGGCTCAAGGATCAAAGATCAAGGCGCAGCTCAGCATAGCACCCCGTGCGCAGCTAGCACAGCCGGTAAGCATCCATGGCGGCGGTTCCCAGCGCCTGGCCGATCCGACACGAGAGGCGACAAGCTGCAGTGGCGCGCGACGTGGGTAAGATCGACCCCAGGTTGACGGAGGTAGAGATGGCGATCAAGCGCCTAACGGACAAGCCGGATGCAATTCCTGGCAGACTCGACGTCGACAAGAGCACGAAGGACGAGCAACATACAGGGCTAGATGACGTCTGCGCGCTGGCCACCGACACTGATGTGAGAATCGGGCGGATTGAGATGCTCTTGTTCAAACGCTTTGCTGCCCGACCTCGCCATGCCGGACAAGAAGACCGCTTCCATGATGAGTTTAAAGCCCGCAGCCAGCGGAGCTTCCGCCAATTCCAGAGTTCCCGGACTTGCCCGCGAACGTCTCCGACGGCGACGCCAAGGAGGAGAAGAAGGAGGACGAGCAGGAGAGTTCTGAGGACAAGAACGTGGATACGGAGGCCGCGAGCCATCACACAGAGGAGGTGGAGGAGGACGACGAGGAGGACAAGAAGGAGAGCCAGGCCGCACCGGAGATGGACGACAACCCGCCGTTCTGGCATCGTCGAGACACTGATGAGAAGCGACGGCTACGTGAAGCAGCCCGCCTCCGAGCCGAACAGCGTCACTGGTGAACCAGAAGCGACCACTGAAGAGCATCCGCCAGAAAAAGAAAGAGCGGAAGAGGGTCCAGAACACCATCGAGAAGCGAACGAATGAGCGGCGCCCCGGCGCCACCTCCCAGCCCCTCGCGCGGCCGCCCGTTTGGGCGAACTGGGAACCCGTCCACGCGCATGTGCAACTGCTGTAGCTGCGACGCCCACGGCTCATGCAACTGTTTCAAGTCACCTGAGCGCTGTGGTCAGCAGGGCGATGCGTGCGCCGGCGGCGCGGGGTGCAAGTGCGACGACCGCGGCAGCTGCGCGCACACGCAGCGCTGTGGCTCCAGCGGGTACCCGTGCTACTGCGGACAGGAGTGCAGCTGTGACGCCCACGGATCTTGCAAGTGCATCGGCAGGCCAACCTTGGCACTCGGTCGCTTCGGCTCTGGCGCTAACCTGACGCAGTCCAGCCGTTGCGGCAAACACGGCGAGGTGTTCGCCGACGGCACGCGGTGCAAGTGCGACAGCCACGGCAGCTGCGCGTGCTTTCAGCGCTGCGACGCCCACGGCTCGTGCAACTGTGTCGACAAGTCATCGTGCTCCGCAGACCAACAGTGTCCTCTCGCGCGCACGGCCTACAACATTCGCGACGTGGAGAAGTTCTGTTATAGTGGGACGTATCACCAGGACCTTTCGTGCCTCGACCAGACTGGCGGCTGTGCCGTGTGCCGTGGACCCTGTCTTTCCTGCCTCGCAGGAGAGGCGCGTTGGCCGCGTTTAAAAAACGCCCCAGGTTCAGTTCCAGGGCGCCGCGCCAATGGTGACCGGCGCCCTGGCACACCTGCAACTTGTTTGATCCGTGGGTCGAGAGCGCACCTCTTCCGGTCGAAGCTAAGCGGGGCGCGCACAGCTTTAATTGACAAGTCACACCTGCAACGGCCAGGTGCCGTACAGGGTCGGACGGGAACGCATAAGAAGTTTTACAGTTTCTTGTTAGACTGCGCGGGCTCTCTGAGGTGAACAGGCAGCCCTCCTCCCTGGCGCGCGGGCCCGCCCTGCGCCTCCACTCCGCGGCTGCGGGGCCGCGACGCATGGTCCAGATCGCCTTCCAGGGTTGCCCTTCGCACGCTTGTTTTCTGGTGCGCGGAGCCCGCCCGACGCCTCCACTCCGCGGCTGCGGGGCCGTCCGCCCTGGGATAGCCCACTGCACGTCGTTTGTTTTGGTTTTTGTTTGCATGCCTTGCCTTCGCGTCAGATCTTGCGCCGACCGATCCTCCGCGCCTGCGGCACCAGTGTGGCGCCGGCGAGTTGCGTCTTCCAGTTGCGGTGCGTTGCGCGCCGGGGTCTCTTCCATTCCCTCCCTCCTTCCCCCTTCCTCCTCTCCGTGTCTCCTCTTATCATTAACCATGTTATTGCTAGTCATCGCCGCCACGGTCGTGCGCTTTCGGTCTCACGGCGTTCGGGCCTCGCGTTTTCGGGTTGTTTGTCCGATCCGTCGCTGGTCCCCGGCTCTCTTCCACGCTTCGCGCTGCGCCGTACCGAGTTGGTGCGGGGCGGCTCGTGGCGAGCCTCGGTTTGCGCCCGCCGCGCCCGCCCTGCCAAGTGCCTCCTTTCTCTCCTCCTCGCTTTGCCCCTTCTTCCCGCCAGCAGCACGCTCGCTCCGTTTTTTTCGGGCCACGCCTCACTGCATATGAACTTGCACGTCGCAGGTCGGTTCCTGTGGTGCTCCCGGTGGTTTACCCGTCTACTTTTTTTGACTCGCGCAGCGGTCGAGGCCGAGTCCGGTGGAGTTCTGTGGTCGCGATCCTCTTTTTCTTCCTCCTCCGCAGGAGCAGCACATTTTTGTAGATGTGCGTGTGCACGCGTGCGTTCTTGAATACACGACACACGACAGCACCCCTGGCACGTCTCTCGTCTTTCTGTCCCCGTCACCCGTCCTAATCAGAGTCGTCGCGTGGCAAGGCAATCTGGGGCGGAAAACACGTAAGTCCATGAGACTCGTCGCACGGCAACGCATGCGGTGCGGAAACAAATCATGCCTACTGGGTTCGTCGCGTTGCAACGCAATGGTGCAGGGGTCGTCGTCCTCCTCGTACGCCTTCATCCCCGTCCTCCTTGTCGCCCCCCTCGTTATGTTCGCTGTTTGTCTCTCGCCATCACAGTCACACACACACTATATATATATATATATATACATATGTATATGTAGACTTGAGGGAGCTCAATGGATTTTTGTGTATACACACATATATGTATGTATATGTATATATATATATATATATATATATATATATATATATTCGTATATACGTATATGGATTTATGTATGTATGGATGTATGTATGTATGTATGTATGTATGCATGCATGCAGGTATGTATGCAGGTATGTATGTATGTATGTATGCATGTATGTATGTATGTATGCATGTATGTATGTATGTGCGTACGTACGTACGTAATGTATGGATGTATGTGTGTATGTTTGTATGTATGTATGCATGTATGTATGTATGTATGTATGTATGTATGTATGTATGTATGTATGTATGTATGTATGTCTGTCTGTATGTATGTATGTATGTATGTATGTATGTATGTATGTGTGTGTTATTATTGTCATGCCTGTCTCTCCATCACTCTCTGTCTCTCTACCTTTCACTGTCTCCCTGAATTGCCTTCCTGCCCGCCGCTGTCCCTCCCACGCCCTTCCCTCCTGCCCCCCGTCCTTCCGGCATCCTGCGCGCACCAGTGCTCCCCCTGCTCACTGCTCACTGCCCCCCTCCTCCCCGAGACTGCGGAAGCATCCCGGGATCCCCAACCATCGCAGAATTCCTGTAGAAGCCTAGGAAGCTTCAGAGCGTAAATTACGTACTCTCCCCCGCTTTCGCTTCCAGGCAAAACCAAGTCATACCACGCGCCTCCTCGTCAAGCGGCCTGACCAGTACAGGCCGTAGTTTGGCATCGCTTGATATCTCTTGGAAGCGAGGGTGGTCAAAAGCGAGGTAGGTTTGTTTGCCCCCCAAAGCTTGCAGTCGGAGCAAGCGTCCGGCGACGGACTGTCGAAGCCGCACGTCTTGCACCCGCTGGCCTCGTCGACCTGTGGCGTGGCAGCGCCTGGGGCATCAGAGAGGCACACGTCACAGCTCGGCTCGGCCATGCGGGAGCGCCCCGTGGGGCGGAGCACGAGTGCCGCTCCGCTGCGCTCGTCGCGCGGCAGCGCCCGCGGGAGGGCGTCGCGAGGCAGCGCCGCGGGGGCCGAAGGAATCGGGCACCTCCTCCTCCTCCTCCTCCTCCTCCTCCTCCCTCCTCCCTCCTCCCTCCTCCCTCCTCCCTCCTCCCTCCTCCCTCCTCCCTCCTCCCTCCTCCCTCCTCCACGGAGCTCACCGCGGGACATCGCCAGATGGGGCGAGGAGGTCGGATTCCCCTGGGATTCGTCACGTGGCAAGCCGCGGGGCGGAGCAAGTACCAGGCCGCTCCTGCTCGCCACGCGGCAACGCCCGTGAGGCGAAGTGGCAGTACCCACATGCTCGCCGCGTGGCAACGCCACGGAGGCGAAGCGAGGCGTGGGCCACGAGGGCGACGTGGGGACCGAAAGACATGGAATTCAACTCTACTCGCCAAGTGGGAACGCCCAGGACGGCGAACAACCACTTTCCAGTCTAGGCTCGAGAGGGCGAACAAAAACATGATTCCACTCTACTCGTCACGAGGCAACGGGCCGAAGATACACGACTCCACTGAACTAGCCCCGTGGCAACACGTGAGGGGCGAAACAAAGGGATTCCATGGTTATTCGTCACGTGGGAGCGCCGCGAGGGCCGAAACGAATACTACTGCACTCGACGTCCCCTTCGGCCGGCAGAGGCAGG
>CAUYUJ010015471.1:526998-614498 GCA_963575745.1 Prorocentrum cordatum | reverse complement strand
CTGTGAGTGAATTGCGAGGAAGTCTCCGGCGGGAGCCCCCTCCCTATGGGGCCCGCAGATCATGTTACGAATCCGAGCGGGTCATCCTGAAACCTGTAACTGTCGTCATTTTTGGGCTCCTGAAGTTTGAATATGAAAGAAGTATCGCGCGGGCGCCCCGTCTGTGAGTGAATTGTGAGGAAGTCTAAGGCGGGAACCCCCTCCTTATGGGGCCCGCAGATCACGTTGGTAATCCGAGCGGGTCATCCTGAAACTTGTAACTGTCGTCGCTCTTGCGCTCCTGAGGTCTGATTACGGAGGAAGTATCAGGCGGGATCCTCGTCTGTGAGTGAATTTGGAGGAAGTCTCCAGCGGGAACCCCCTCCCTATGGGGCCCGCAGATCATGTTACTAATCCGAGCGGGTCATCCTGAAACCTGTAACTGTCGTCACTTTTGGGCTCCTGAGGCTTGAATATGGAGGAAGTATCGAGCGGGAGCCTCGGCTGTGAGTGAATTGTGAGGAAATCTCAGGCGGCAGCCCCCTCCCTATGGGGCCCGCGCGTCATGTTCGAATCCGAGGCGGGTCATCGGATTCTACTAACTGTCGCCACTTGGAGGTATGAGGACGGATGTTGGGACCGATTTTGAAGATCGAAGGGGAATTCGCTCCTGCGGCCTGACAACCAGGGAATTACCAGGCGAGAGCTTCGTCTGTGAACGAAGTGCGGGTAGCCCCGTCTGAACTGGTCGCGGGCAAAATTGTTGTTGTCATAGGCCTGCGTGCCCGAGAGGGCGATTGAGAAGTGCGGGTAGCATCGTCTGAGCTGGTCGTCGGCAAACTTGTTGTAGTCATGGGCCTGCGTGCCCGAAAAGGCGACTGAAGAGCTGACGATGACGACGACGAGACAGCGGCCGGGCGCAGGGGTAGCCCCTTGCGTCCGGGCCGGGGGTGGTGACCCATCCTCGGCCGAATCGGGGGCAGGGGTAACCCCTTGTCTCCGGGCCGCTGGTGGTGACCCATCGGCGGCCGAATCGGGCGCAAGGGGGGGCCCTTGCGTCCGGGCCGGGGGTGGTAACCCATCCTCGGCCGAATGGGGGCAGGGGTAACCCCTGGTCTCCAGGCTGGCGGTGGTAACCCATCCTCAGCCGAATCGGGCGCAGGAGGGAACCCTTGCGTCCGGGCCGGGGGTGGTAACCCATCCTCGGCCGAATCGAGGGCAGGGGTAACCCTTTGTGTCCGGGCTGGCGGTGGTAGCCCATCGTCAGCCGAATCGGGCGCAGGGGGGAACCCTTGCGTCCGGGCCGGGGGTGGTAACCCATCCTCGGCCGAATCGGGGGCAGGGGTAACCCCTTGTCTCCAGGCTGGCGGTGGTAACCCATCGTCAGCCGAATGAATCGGGCGCAGAGGGGAAGCCCCTGCGTCCGGGTTGGCGGTGGTAACCCACCGTCAGCCGCCGACAAAAAACGCCTGGCCCCCGAGCTCCGCGTGCCCCTCTTCGAGGGCTTCCCCATGCCGACGATGAACAAAGACTGCGAGACTGCCTGCCTGTTCAAGCAGTTGCTCCTGAGGCCGTTGGAGGTGGAGAATTCGGAGACGCCGGAGGACGAGCGTATGCTGCAGGCGCTCGCGCCCCTGATGGAGGCCCCCGGCGCGCCCCGTGACATGAATGTGCGCGGGTCAACCTGTTTGACGCGAGCCTGGGCGCACTACGAGGCTCAGGCGGACGCGGAGGCCCGCGTCGCCGCGGTCCGTTTCCTCGCGCGGCACGAGTGGCCCTCGATCTGGGAGACACAAGAGGTGTAGGAGGAACTCTTCGCGCTGCACCAGGCGCGGGCGGAGGGTGAGGACGAGGAGGACGACTCGCTGGACCCCGCCCACTGCCCCGACAGAGAGAAACCCAGGGCGACGGTGCACCAGTACGTCTCCATGATAGCCATGCAGGTGGCGCCCAACCTGAAGGGAATCGCCCTGGCGCGCGAGGAGAAGAAACCCCGGCAGTACCAGAGCGACGCGGCCGTGCAGAGCGCGCACCTCAAGGCGACCACCGGCGGGGGCGCCGGTCAAGACGAGGGCGCCGAGGCGGGCGAGGGCGCAGAGCACCCGGGCGCGCCCCCCTTGGCGGTCCGAGCGCACTTCCAGCCGGTCCCGACCTGGGGCATCGACGGGGAGCAGGACATGGCGGACGTGCTGAACTTCGCGCGCCGCAAGCGCCTCACGAAGTTGGCTAAGGAGCTCCTCGCGCCCCCGCGCATGTCCGGAGCGGCCCGCGAGGGCGCGGGCGCGCCCGAGCCGACGGAGGCCGCGACCGCTCCCGCGCCCGCGACCGGGCACCGACCTCTGGTGACCGCAGCGTGCGAGGAGAGACACGCCCGGGCAAACCTGCGCGACGAACGCCTCCAAGGCAATCGCGACGAGGACAACGCAGGCGCTCTGGACGGCGAGGGCGAGAGCGCAGGCGGCCTGGGCGGCGACCCCGCTGCGGCCAGTTTTGCCAGCAGCGCGTACTCAACGCCCAGCGCGTGCATCGCCGCCCTGGTCGCTGGGTTGCCGGAGAACGAGAGACCCACGCGAGACCAGGCGCTCTTCGTCGCCAAGTTCGCCATGGCCTGCGACGACGCCTTGGAGGGCGACATGCAGAAGAAGCCCTGGAGCGAGAGAAAAGTGACGCACTTGCTCCTGCTGGGCCAGGGCGGCTCGGAGAAGACGCACGTTGTGCAGAAGATCGTCTTCCCAGTGGTGGAGTATGTGTGACCCTCGTCGGCGCAGGACGAGGGCGCCAAGATGGTCGCGGCCTTCTCGAACGCGCAGGCGAAGAACATCTCCACGGGGACTGTGAAGGCTAGAGCGCTGCACAACGCCTGTGCCCCGCGAGTCCAGAAGTGCTTCAACGCGAAGATCATGACGGGGGCATGCAGAAGAGGCTGAAGTGGTTGTGGGAGCACGTCCGCGTACTTGTCATCGAGGAGGTGAGCATGGTGGCGGCTGCTCTGCACAACGCGCTGGACCTTCGCGCTTGCCACGGACGCAGTGACACGCATGACGTGCAGGAGTCCACCGGCCGCATCACCACTTCGGGCGCGCCCCCATCGTGCTGCGCCTCGGCGACTTCCTGCAGCTGAAGCCCACCGGCAGCATCGGCCTCCTAGCGGGCCCCAACGAGCTCCTGGAAGACGATTCGTACAAGTACAAGGAGCCGCCGACGTTGGAGATTCAGCACGCCATCAACGTCTTCAAACACACCCCTTGCGTCTTCGAGCTGAAAGGCACGAAGAGCTTCGAGTCAGGGGACCCTCTGATCACGTTCTTGGGCTGCATGCGCGAGGGCAAGCGCTTCCCGCCAGAGGTCTGGTCTGCCTGGGAGAAGACATTGGCCTCGGACAACCACGGCGTCCTGGGCCCTCGGCACCAGCACGAGAACTTTCGGCTCGGCTACGGCATGGGCATCTACTGGGAGACGCTGGCGAGGTGGATCAACACGCGCGCCCGTCGCGACGCGCGGCGCCTCGGCGCCCCCCTCGTTTTCCTGCGGGCCGTAGACGAATGCGGCGCGATTCAAGGCGACCCAGACGCAGGCCGGCGCCTCCTGAACGTTCCGAACACGCACAAGACCGGGGACATCCACGGCGTCTTACCGGCACACGTCGGCGTGGAGGTCCGGTTCACGGCCGCGCAGGAGGAGCTGGAGAAGAAGTTGGGGCTCGTGCAGGAGCAACGGGCCACCGTCGTGTCCTTCGAGTTTCACGCAGACGACGAGCGGGACTACCTGGGGCGCGCGCCAGGCCAGCTCTTCCGCCCCCGCTACCGACCGCAGGGAATCTGGCTGCAGGTGCACGGCTTCCAGGAGTCCCCGATCTACAAGGAGGTCGCCGAGGCGCTGCAGCAGCGCGCCGATGGCGCTGGCGACGAGGGCGAGGCCGAGGCGCTGGCCAGGAGCTTGCTCATGTTCAGGCCCAGCGAGCAGGAGTTCACGTGGCAGAGCTCGGGGGCGCGCACTGCGCGCCGCTCGGGGCTCACCCTGACGCACGCGTCCTACCTGACCTCCACGCTGTCGCAGGGCCAGACGCTGCGCAAGGGCGTCACCGTCGACTGCGCCAGGGATGAGGACGCTGGCCGCACGGGCATGTCGGACGAGATGTGGCGGCTGCACCTCTGATGTTCTCCCGCGCCACGTGCGCGCGGAACATGCTGATCCTGCGGCCGCCCGCGCGATAGTTCCTGGAGCGCGGGCCGCCGGCGCCCCTGCGGAAGGATTTACAGGAGTTTGACAAGAGAGCGGTGGGCTCCAGGGCTGAGGCGGAGCAGCTCGCGGCAGAGCTGGGCTTCGCGCTGCCACCCGCCTGAGCGCCGCGGCGCGCACCTGGGGGCCCGCGGGGTTGCCCCAACGACTGGCTCCCGCGCCCCTGCGGCCTGCGAGGTTGTCCCAACGGCTTGGCCCGAAGGGTTGCCCCGACGGCTTCGCGATCTAGCCGTCGGCAAACGCGCGCGCTGGCCGACGCGGCGACGGCGCCGAGGAAAATCGAGTTGATTGCCACGACCAGGGGGAACGGGAGGTGCACGTGGAGAAGAGGCAGGGGGACGAGGAGGGAAGGGGCATGGGGGAGGGCGACGACGAGGAGGAGGTGGCGCGAGAGGAGGAGGAGGAGGAGGAGGAGGAGGAGGTGGAGGAGGAGGAGGAGGAGGAGGAGGAGGAGGAGGAGGAGGAGAAGGGGGAGGAGGAGGAGAAGGAGGCAAAGAAATAGAAGGAGGAATAGAGGGCAGTGCAGAGGGCGGGAGGAGAGGGTGTCCGCCAGGGGGAGGAGGAAAGGGCAAACGGTAAGCTAAACAGATTCTCGTGTGGGGTCCTACCGTCGGAGTAATTTTCAAGCCGAGGAAGAGGGGGCGGCCAAGCAAGCCTGAGAAAAGATCGAAAAAGGAATGTTGATAACAAGAAGGAGCAGGCCAAGACCTTGAAGGACGAGAGGCGGTGGGGAATTCGAGGCAGATCTTAGATTGAGCAAGGCCGTGGCAAATGCGGTACAATAGTATGTGCAGAGACGAAGTATGGGATCAAGCGGTGTGTGTGTGTGGTGTGTGGGTAATGTGTTTGTCCTTCTCGGTCGTTTGACACACACATTCACACGTCATTCATTCATGTGTGACTCGCCGCGCGGGGTTCTGAGTGGGTTGTCCGAGGGGCACGCTGTAGACATCTTTGGTGCCAGGAGCATCCGGGCACGAGCAACTCCCCGAGTGGGCGTCGCGCGCAAGTAAGCATCTCCAGATCAAGTTGAAGGAGGTCGGTCGCGTGGTCAGCTGATCTGACGTGGCAGCCCGCGCCGCGTCCACGAGCGGCAAGGCGCAGGGCGATGAAGCACGCGGCTCTGGTAGCTGTCGCGCGCTCGCGCCTTCCACATGGCGCTCTAGCGGGCTTCTGCATGCCAAGCGGAGCCTACGCTTGCCGCACTCCTGCGCCGCAGGCTGGCCTGTGAAATTTCCAAGCCAGCTGGCGCACATCACTTGTTGTGTTTGCCTGTAGTTGCGGAGCTAGAGCTATTTGAACCCTCTTACTGGCTTGCTTTAGACTGTCTCAGCTGACAGTGTTCCTCTACGCCAGTAAGTTTTTCCATCCGCGAGTGGTTACGCGAACCTTCAAGCCGTATTGCTAGGACGGGTCATGTGTGCAACATATATGCACCCGAATTGTATTATTTCCCGGCCCTGCACAGACGAATCGGTGCGCGCGTAATTTCGAAGAGCGTGCCCTATCTTCGTTCTAGTCTCATGTTCGTTTCAGTCCGCTGCCGTTAGCTTTCTTGCCTGCACGTCGTATGCCATTGTTTGAGCAGGGAGTGACATGCCGCGACTGGGAATGACTCATCCTGATTCGCGCTGTTTGGCTGTACTTGCTTGCCTGGCTCCGCTCTGAGCCTGTGCTCAGAACGGCACCTCGGGAGAGCCAGCGGCAACCGCTTCGTCTGGGGGGGGGTGCTCCGCCCGCAGCTCGGGCTTCTCGAGCCCACCGCCGACGATCCTGATGCTGCGCGGATCTGGGCTGTGTGAAAAATTAGGGAAACAAAAAGTGGCATAAACATAACAACTCGGAGGTCCGCGCGGACTTCTCGGATCGGCGCTGGAACGCCCTCCCTGGCGCGCGGAGCGCGCCAGGGGCGGCGCCGGAGGCGCCGCCTAGGGGGGTCCAGCACCGATCCAAGAAATCCGCGCGGACCTCCGAGTTTTTATGTTTATGTCATTTGTCGTTCCCCTAAAAATGGTGCTCTCGCTCCAGCGCCAGCTTCGCTCCCTGCTCGAAGCGGTGGGCCCGCTTCGGCTCGGATCATGGTGCCGGCCTCCCATCGGCGCTGGCCTGAGGTCGGGCGTGTCCCCCTACAGGGGGATTCTTGACGAAAAAATTCAACAATACCCCAAAAAGGTCAACACATCAAACACAGTTTTTTTTTTTTTTTTTTTTTTTTTTTTTTTTTTTGTTTTTTTTGTTTTTTTTTTTTTTTTTTTAAAAAAAAATTTTCCGTCGAAAATCCCCTTGTAGGGGGACAGGCCCGACCTAACGCTGGCCAGCGGCGCACTCCCACCACAGCGGCTGCGGCAGGTTCATGTCGTGGCGCCGCGCCGGCGACCGCGGAGCGGGCCGTCCCGGTTGAGAAGGCCGCCAGCGGCCTGGAGTCCGCCAGCATCGAGCGCTCCACGTCGTCGGGAAACCGCGGCCATGGGAGGATGCGGTGTCCGAAGCCAGTTCGGAGGGGCGTCACGACGCGAGCGTGCCGTGCCGTGCCCCTGCCTCGGAACGGCGCTCGCGCGTCGGCGCGCCCGCCCGACGTGCCGGCGCCGGCGCGCGAGTGCCCCACCCCTGGCTCCCGGGTCAGGGGCGGAATGCGACGGTTCTGAGCACACTCTCGCAGCCGATTTTTCTCCCCCGACCCCCGACTTTTCGACGAAAAATAAAGCCGCTCAGAAAAGGAGGGAGACCCTGGGATACACCCCAAGGGGGCTATTCGCACAAACCCTCTCGAGGATGGACGCGCCCCCGTCGTATATCCCAGGGTTGGGCCCCAATTTTTTTGTCCATTCGAAAACCTCCCAAAGCCTGGGATAGGGGTCGACATATCCACTGTTACACTCCTGGGAGGTGAAGCTCAGGATCGGCGCTGGCATGGCGGGGGTCGGGACCGATCGGATCCGGCATGGGGGCAGGCGGGGTCCGTGGGGGAGAGGGGTCCCGGAAGAGCTTCTCGCCGTGTTCGTCGGGAGCCTTGAGACGGGGGTCAACGCAAGCGGGGGTCAGCCAGAGCGCCAGATCTGCCTCCTCTGGCTGACCCGGGTTAGCGAGCCGCTTGTGGCCGCGAGGCTGCCGCGCATATTGGCTGACCCGGGTTTGCGAGCACCTGCGTTGCAGTTGTTGTTCCTTGCATTGCAGTTTTTTGGTTTCCTGCTGACCCGGGTCTGGATTGACCCGTGTCAGAAGATCCCCGAGTTCGGGCTGCCTACGGCCTTCCATGGGCGCCGAGGTTGTCGACAGAGCGATCTCGGGAGGAAGAGCCGGTCCTCGGGAGAGCTCCGGGGTCTGGGGCCCGCTGCCCTTGGGGCCACTGCCCTTCGTCGCGGCTTGTGCCTCCGCCGGCCCCGACCTTCCAGTGGGAGATCGACGACGACAGAATTGATGATCCCCACAATTTTTTTTGGGGGGGGCGGGGGGGCAGAATCCACGAACACCAGGCAGGGCGGTCGTAGATCTACGAAGTGCCGTTGACTTGTCGTGGTAGCTTCGACGATGGAAACCAAGCCTGGGTTAAATCAGCTCAGCAGTTCTGGGCCTCCTGGACGGGGTCGCAGTAGATGGGGTCGGAGGATCGCGCCGCATCGCCGATGCATCGCCGATGCGGCTCGATGTGCAGCCCGATTTGCTTCACGTCGACGTCGCCAGTGCATCGACCACGTCGACGATGCATCGCTGGTGCATCGCCGATGCATCGGCGATGCGGCGCGATCTTCCGACCCCAGCTACTCCGACCCCATCCAGGAGGCCTCTAGTAGTCGATCTCCTACTCGAAACGTTGCTAGGCCCAGGCAGCAGTGCCGCGCCTTCGTTGCTCTCACCCTCGGCGGCGCGACCAGCCGGGAAGGCCCGCGGGGGCGGGCCTCCTCGGATGGCCTTAGGCAGGCCGCCGCCCTTGCGAGAAGCTCTCCAGGCCTCCTCTCAGAGTTAGTCGGACCTGTCTTCCCACAGGAGGAGCACTCAAAGGTAGTAACAAAATTGTCTGGGACGATTCTTCGGCATGTGTTGCTTATTTCTGAAGATGCTTTGAATATGTTTGGTTTGTCGTCCAAGATCCCCCTGTGGGAGGACATGCCCGGCTGAATCTTAGAGCCCCACCGCCCTCTGAGAGGGCCTGCCTTCTCTCGCTCTTCCCCCCTGGGGGCGTGGCCGAGCTCCATGCTTCCCGCCCTCCTCTGTCCACGCGCCCCTGCCCCCGTCACGTCCGCCTCGCCGCCCCTCTCTGCGCCTCCACGCTCCCTCCTTCGGCGGCTCTCCCTCGTCCACCCCTCCTCTCCTCCTCCCCCCCCCTGGTCCACTCCCCTTCTCCGCCTCGCCTCCCTGTCCTCCTCATCTCCTCCTGCCCTCGTCCACTCCTCCTCCCCTCCTCCCCTCCCCCCCCTCCACCCCCCTTCCCTTCCGCTTTCCCATCCTGGTCATTTCCTCTTCATCCTCTCCCTGCACGTGTCTTGCCTCACCTGTCTACGCGCGTATCTTCATGTGTGTGCCCCCCATTTCGCGTCCGCGCACCCTCCTGTCCTCCCCGCGTTTGTGCTCGCACCCCAGGTACTGGACCCTAGCAGCGACGCACTTCGCGAAGCCGACTGCGAGGTCGGCGTCGCTGCGACTGTTCCCCGCTCGCACGCGTGGGATGATGACGAGAGCACGAAGGGACGGCCAGCAACGGGCGGAGAGCAGCAGCAGTCAACAGCAGGACCAGGAATGAGGATAGGGAGGCGAGACAGCTTGCTGTTAACGTCTCTCCTCCTCCTCCTCCTCCTCCTCCTCCTCCTCCTCCTCCTGCTCCTCCTCCTGCTCCTCCTCCTCGTCCTCTCCTGCTCCTGCTCCTGCTCCTGCCCTCCTCCTCCTCCTCCTCCTCCTCCTCGTCCTCCTCCTCCTCCTCCTCCTCCTCCTCCTCCTCCTCCTCCTCCCCGTAGCCATTTGGCTCAAGTACGAAAACGTGGCCCTGCGGCTTCGTACTTGCCTGCAGCCGAGGGGCTGGCTCGATGCGAGCCGCCCCCATAGCAGGCGTTTTTGGCCACCTTCTCCCCGGCGAGCCCTCGTGCAGTCGTGGGCGCTTTCTTCGTTGCTCCTGGCGGGGCGGGCTCTCAGTCCTTCGGCATTGCGCATGGGCGGCAATGGAAACAGGGGTGAGCAGTCTGGAGGCCAGAAGCAGCAGTACGCCAAGTGCCGCTCGTGTGGCTACTAGTGGAACTGGAGGAAGAACGCGGAGTGTCACAGCTGCTGGCGGGCCTTGACGCCAGCTAGGTCGCAAGAGCGCCCGCTTTCGGGGGCCTGGGGCCCAGGCAGGGCCAGCGAACGCGCCCACAGCCGTCCCCGCGGCAAGGGGACCAAGGGCGCCCTGCTCTCGTTGGAGGAGCTCTTGCGGCAGCTGCGGGCCACCCTTCCAGCCGATGCGGATCGGGTCACCGTCGCCCAGGTCGACCAGCTTGCCCTCGCGCTGGTCCCGCCCCCGCCCGAGCAACACCCCGACGTGGCGCTCAACCGGGCGCGGGCGCGGGCGCGGGCGCGCCGAGGCGGCTCTCAAGCGCCCCCACCAGGCGGCCAAGGATGCGGAGGACTGGCTGGAGTGCAAGCAGCGCGGGCTGGAGGAGGCCATCCTCGAGGTCGCCGAAGCCGACGCCGAGGCCGAGGCGGCCTACGCCAAGGCGGCCCCAGCGGGCCAAGAAGGGGGCGGCCCTTGACCTCTCCTAGCTGCTCTCCGAGGAGGAAGAGGTCATGGAGGTCCAGTCGGAGGGCGACGCTCGACCTCGAGGGGCCTGACATCTCCGAAGAGGAGGAGAAACAGTTTGAGCAGCAGGTCGCCTCTTTCGTCGGCCAGCTGCAGTCAGAGGTTCAGAAGCACTTCGGCCCTGCTGCCGGATCCATCAAGTCCATACTCGCAGACCTCAAGAACATGCACGGCCGCCTCGAGTCCAAGCGCCCCCGCTCCGCCGCGCCTTACGCGCACAGCGCGGAGGTGGCGGCGGTCAAGGGCAAAGGAGGAGGGGCACCGGGAACTCCAACCCAGGGCAAGGGCGGGCCCTCCCCACACCTGGCGCGCCTGGCGAGGCTCCTGGTGGTGCTGGGGACCCTCCTGGGTCAGGCGCAAGCGGCTCCGCCGCAGGGGGGGGCCCACAGCCTTCAGCAAGGCTTCGCTCGGACGCGGGTGCCAGGGCCAGGATCCTGGAGCGAGTGGCTGGGCCCCCAGGGGGCTCCCCTGCCAAGGTCTGAGGCCTCCGAGGCGCCTCTCTGGGGCTGGAGCTCTCTCCCTGGAACGGTGGGGGTCTCGCTGCGAAGCGTCTGGCTCGCCGCGGTCTTCGGCGAGGTCGCGGGCGCCGTGCCGCGGGGCCGCCCGCGTCGACTCCATCCACGATGGCAACATCGGCCTCGGGAGCTCCGCGGGCCAGGCGCTCCAAGGTCGTCACATTGGTCGAAGGCAACGTGGTCTACCTCCCCAGCGGCGCGCGGGGCTACCAGGGGAAGGGCGGCTCCCGCAGCGCGGCGCAGCTCGCGGCACAGCGGCTACGCCAGAGTCTGCTGCCGCCATGGGAGCGAGACGCCACTCCCCCCTCGCCAGACGTGGGGCCGCAGCCTATGACCAAGGACCAGGCGCGCTAGACGACGAGATGGACTCCATGAGCTGGAAGAGGTACTGCGTGCCGTACGTCTCCCACTTTCTCGCTCATCCTGTGTTTCGGCCCCTGGTTGGCGAGAGAGTCGAGAAGGACGGCCATGGCGACCGCGCCGCGGCCGTACTCGACATGGCGATCGAGATATGCACCCGTGCGTTCCGACAGCGACGAGCAGCGCGGCCACGGCATTGGGAGTGGCTTCGCTCTCTTCAGCAGGACCTCCCTCATGGGTGGGACGACGAGCTCGCTCGGCGCGCCGAGGTCATGATGCGCGTGACGGATGTCTTGGACAGCGGGCACGGCATCCATCATGACACCTCGCCGCCAATGTCCGCCAATGGCCGCCCCTCGGAGCCCGCAGAGGCCGACGAAGAGGGCGACGGCCCATGCACGCCCACTCCCTGGTCGACGCCATCGGCCCCGGCCAGTCTTATCGCGTGCGCAGCACCCCTGGCCAGGGATGTGCGTTCCCCTGGAGGGCGCGGCGCGTCCTCGAGCTCTCAGCCTCCAGATATCGCGTGTGCAGCACCTTTTTTTGTCGGGGGCGTGCATTCCCCTGGAGGGTGCGGGGCGTCTCCGAGCGCTCAGCCTCCAGGTATCGCGTGTATAGCACCCGTGGCCAGGGATGTGCATTCCCCTGGAGGGCGCGGGGCGTCTTCGGGCTCTACGGCGTCTTTGGCGCGGGGCAAAGGGGCCGGGTACAAGCCTGGCGTGCAGCTTCGAGGCCTGAATGGTCACGCGCGGGCCTCCATCGTGGACCACATCGATGAGGCGCCGCTGGGGCGGAACACCATCTTGTTCATCCAGACGCACAAGCTCTCGCACGACTAAGTGGGCGAGGTCAGCGCAGCTTGCTTCAACGGGCACCTCGCGGTGGGGCTCACCGACTCGGCGACGTGCCTTGAAGGCGGTCGCACAGCGGGGGTGGGCTTCGTGGCGCCCCGATGCTTGGACCTTACCTACCTGGACGGGGTCATAACCTATGCCTTCCCACCTCCAGGCTCGCCAGGGCGCGTAGCAGCGGCCTGGGCTGCAGGTTTCCAGAAGAGTGGCCTCATGCTTGTCACCGCCTACTTCTGGGTCAACGAGAAGTGGGCCACCCGCAACCTCTCCATCCTCGAGGCCATCGGGGAGCTGGTCAGGGCGTGCGACGTCCCGTGGGTCCTGCAGGCGGACTTCAACAACGCGCCCGACTCGTTGCAGGCGGGCGACTGGCGCGGCGACGCCGGGGGGATCGTCTTCGCGCCTGAGGCGGGCACTTGCCAGGGCAGGGGCGGGGGCCGCATCGTCGACTTCTTCGTAGTGGGCGCGCGCATCGCCCACGCCTTCGGCCGAGCGCAGGTGATGGACGCGTCGACCTACCTCCACAGCCCCGTCAATTTGGTGACCAGGCAGCCCTTGCGCATCGTGGCGGGCTGGCGGCTAGTCAAGCCGAGGGCCTTCCCCACGCGGCTGCCTGTGGGCTGTCGTCGGGGGCCGCCCGGCTGGCCGCAGTTCGACCCCGACGCGCTGCGCGGCGATGGCGAGCTGGAGGACCTCTGGCGCGGCTTTTCGGCGGCGGCGGAGGCTGACTTGCAGGGCGTCTTCAACCTGGCCAGGGGAGGCGACTATGTCGGCCGCGGCGACTTCCCCAGGTGGGCCCGCGCCCCCCTGGCCGGCCCTGAGGCGCACGCCCGACCCCGAGGCACCACGCGCTCGATCCTGCTCGCGGACGCGGCCAGAGGGGGGGGGCCTGGTCCTGCTCGCGGACGCGGCGCGCCAGCAGGGCTCATTTGCGCTTTTGGCGAGCCGCTGGCGCAGGTTGCATCGGCGCCTCACCCGTGGCGCAGCTCGCTGGTGCGCGGCCCTGGGCAATCATGAGGCAGGTCCAGTCCACGAGGAGCTCCTGACCCTCGCGGCCTCGCGGTGGACGGGAGAGGCCCTGCGCGACGACGCCCCTAGGGCCATGGCCTTGCAGCGCAGGGCCGCAGCTCAGGCCTTCGAGATCGAGCAGGGCCCGAAGAACCAGCGGGCCAAGGCGTGGCGCGAGAGGCTTCGCGACGGCTCCGCGGCGGGCGCTGACTTCATCCACCGCGTGCCCAAGTGGAAGCACAGCGCCGCCCCCGGCGCCAGGGGCCACGCCAACCTGGACATGTCCGACCCCCAGGTCGCCGTGGGCGCCGCGGCCCTCGACTGGATCGACCTGTGGACCTCCCGCGGCGCCGAGAGCCGAGGCGAGATCGACGGGCCGTGGGAACAGGCGGAATTATCCCACAGCCTGGCCCGCCCCACCCCCAGCGAGATTCGAAGGATTTGCCGAGCCTTCCCCGAGCACGCGGGAGTGGGGGCTGACAGCTGGCATCCGAGGTGGTGGGGGTTCCTGAGTGAAGGGGGCCTCGAATGCCTGGCCGCTCGCGTGACCTTCGTCTCTCGCGCAGCGCGCTGCCCCCCCCCAGTTGCGGTGCGCGTTTTATTTCCTGCTGCCCAAACCTTCGGGGGGCACGAGGCCCATCGGCCTGCTCGCCGCGAGTGCGAGGCTGTTCGAGCGAGCTTACGCGAGTTTCTTTTTCGGTTGGGAGCGATCGATTCGGCGTGGTTACGATTTCTCTGCCCCTGAGGGTGGATCCGAAGATGCGGCGCGGCAGCAGATGTTAGCTGATGAGGGGGCCCCTCCTGGCGAGATGTCGGGCACGGGAGTTTTGGATCTCCTCAGAGCTTTCGAACATTGCAGCATGCATCTCCTGCGGGCCGAGGGGCCCAAGCGTGGATTCCCGCCCTAGCTTCTGAACCCCTTGATCTCTGTTTACACTAGTGAGCGTTTGATACCTTTCAGGGAGTTGTCTTTACCCACTCGGCGGTCACCTTCTCGGCGGTGGTGGCGGGGAGTACGGGGGGGGGCTCGCTGTCTGAAGCTAGCCATTCTCGCGGTCGCGGACTCGCTGTCTTGCACGTGTCCGACCCTCCTCTTTAAGCCTTACGTTGACGACCTCCGCCTCCAGGCCAGAGGCTCGGAGGAAGAAGTTTCGGTTCAGCTGTGTGATGGCATCGCCCAATATGTCGAGGCCATGGATGCCAGGGGCATTCCCGCTTCCTGGATCAAGCCACGTTGCCTTTCCAGGGAATGGCTGCATCCTGGCGGCCAGCTCCTCTCTCAGGGTCCGATTTCGGTGGTGGGCCCAAAGTCTTGGCCTGAGCGCGCTGGGTCACAGCCCCCAGTTTGGGGTGGAGTCGGCCGCGCCCCGATCCAAGTCAGGCGCAGGTTCGATGATTGCTTGGCCAGCGCCCGACGTCGGAAGCTCATGCTTAGTAGTCTAGCCAAGCAAGGGGCCAGGCATTTTAAGGTCGCTCGAATGGGGTTCCTGCCGTCGGTTCTGCACGGCGCTGCGTGTCTGGGCCTGGGCCCCACTCGAACCGACCAGGCCCGAGTTCTGATGGCTGGCGCTCATGGGGGGAACTCGGTCGGTAAGGACCGAGCCCTTCGGCGATGGACCCTCCAATGCAACCCCCTGGTGGATGCGCGCGGCCCCTGGACAAGTGGGCGACGGCTGCGTGGGAAGGCCGCCGCGAGGAGCTGATGCAGCAGGCCTGGAGGCGAGCCTCGGTCGCGGCCGCGCAGGCAAAGCCTGGGCGCAGCCTCTGGAGAAATGTAAAAGGCCTTGTTTCTGCCGTGCTCGCCATTTCCCGTGGGATGTTTTGGAGTTTGCCATCGTTTTCGGTTGTTCGGGGCCACCTGGGGGTGTGTTGGGGCCTTCGCCGCGTCGCTCCCACCTGCCTCGAGACGTTGATTGTTGCCTGGCTTGAGTTTGTTTGGCTTTCTGTCTGGGCCGCCTCCCGAAGCCTTGGGATCGCTCGGCCTTTTCTGGAGCCCGTCAGGGCTCTCCTCCGACGAAGGGCCAACCGATCGCCGCAGAGGAGATTGGGGGGCGAGAGGTCCTGCCAGGCGCGTGGATTCGAGGTGGGCTGCCAGTGCCACCGCATGCGCCGTTGCCCTCGTCAGGAAGCCGCTCGAGCGGAAACAGCCGAGGCGTAGAATCTCCAAGGGATCGTGCGTCGAGCTGAGACTTTCACCTCAGACTGTCCTCTCTTCTCGCGTGGCATTGTCGAGCACCCCTTGGATGATCCCTTCCTAGGCTGCACGCCTGCCCAGGAGGAGCTCAACCCTGGTTTGGAAAACCCGCCCCTGGTCAGCGGGTGGGCCTACTCCGACGGCTCGGGCAAGGGCCCGCCAGGGCTCGAGAGTTCTGGCTGGTTTTACGTTTTTCTGGACCAGGCCGGGGCTGTGGCTAGGGCCATGCATGGCTCCCTCCCTGGGCTCCGATGCCAGGCGTCTGTTCTTCGTGCTGAGATGCGTGGTCTGATGAAGACCCTTGAATGCGTCGCCCCCCCCTCCGAGTTGGTATTGACAACGGTACCGCCATCCGGGGTTTGAGGCGTGGGCGCGAGTGGTGTTGCTCTCCCATGCGGCCTCACGCCGACCTCTGGGACCGTGTCTGGTTTTTGCTCCAGGAACGTTTCCAGGGGGCGGCGATTTTGCCTGTGTGAAAGTTCGCGCCCATGCCAGTGGGCCTCGCGACAACTCCCAGGAGGCGGATCTCGATTTCCAGGGCATCCAGTTAGCTGACGCTGAGGCCAAGGCAGGGGGCGATTTGCAGGCGATTCCCCAGTGGAAGGGCGCCACCTGGACCCCGCGGCCCGACGAGGCGCAGGGGGTGTTCAGTCTGGTGGCGGGGTTGACTGTTTGGGCGGGGGGCTTCGAGGATTCCACGGGGAGGCCCGCCGCAGGCTCCGGGGCCCACCAGCGGGGGAGAGAACCCACGCCCTGGTCTGGACTCGCATGGCTTGGGGGTGCACGGCTTGCGGTAGGTATGCCTTGTTTTTAAAGGCCAAGAGGGCCCTGTGGCGCAAGCCGTGTATGGGGAAGGTTCGGGTGGATCGTCTTTTCGTCGTGGAGCGGGGGGAAGGGGGCACCGTATCCCACCAGCACTGCGCGGTGAGGCCCTGGGCCATGAGTTGCGATCGGTGCGGTCAGTGCGGTGTCTTTTCGAGCGAGCGGGGATGTAAGTTGGTGCAGGTGTATGTTGGTCGGCCCGCCAACGCCACCGCCGAGTATCGCCGCTCGCTCCTGCGCCGATGCAGACACCCTTATAACGCGAAGCTCTCCCTAGGAGAGGCGCGCCGCTCACTCTTACTGTGTGAGCGGGACGCCTTCTGGGAGAGAGCTCTGGGCAGAATAGTGAACGGGCGAGTAGAGGCACCTTCTCAGTGTGCCCGCCCGTCCACTTAATTTCCCCCGAAGGCTGACTAAGGCAAGGTTTGGCAGCATGGTTCTAGCAGCAAAAAAACCTCCTCCTCCTCCTCACCTCCCCTCCTCCTACTTCTCGTCCTCCTCCTCCTCCTCCTCTTCCCCCCTTCCTGCTCCTCCTCCTCCTCCTCCTTGTCCTCGTCGTCATCATCAGCAACATCATATTCGTCATCAGCATCAGCATCATCATCAGCATCTTCATCGTCGTCACCATCATCATCAACATCAACATCATCATCATCATCATCATCATCATCATCATCATCATGTCTTTTTTCGCCCCCATCGACACGCATTCGTACCTCACACAGCTTACGTTGGGCAACCAGGCTTGGACGGGCAATTAACCTGCCTCCGCCGGTGCCTCCCTTCTCGGCAGACGATTCGGCCGAAGACCAGACGCCCAGCGGTGCGAACAGATCCACCTCTCGCGCCTCCTGTGCCTCGCCCCTCTCCCTCCGAATGGCTGGTGGCATCGCATGTTCCTCCCTTCCTCTGCCTCTCCCTCGTTCTTGCCTAGAACGATCCCGTTCTTGGCTAGAGCGGGGCCGTTCTCTAGTCTAGAACGAGGTCGCTCTAGTATAGAACGTCCCCTTCCTGCCCTGGTGGCACCAGGCAGGGTTTCACCTTTTGTTTCTTCTCGCCCAGCCTGCGTTAAGGGCCTGCTTCACCTTTTGGTTTCTTCTCGCCCACCTTTTGTTTCTTCTCGCCCAAGCGCGGGTATGAGCTTCGAGCCTGCCTGTCAGGGGTCGGGTTGTGGTTATGTTTCTTTCTGCCCCTGGGGTCTCGCCCTCCCCTGAGGTGACGTGCGGGCTGCATGCTGCGCTGCGGCAAAATCACCCCACTCCTCCTCCTCCTCCTGCGTCTTGCCCCTCTTTTCGAGCGTCCCACCCTCCACGGGCGGGAAGTGGCAGCCACGGCCCGTCGGGAGAGCAGCGGTCGGGAGTCGGAGGCCCGGCCAGCCCCCGCCGACGCCGCCATGCCGCCAAGGCATTAGCCAGAGCATTAGCTGGCGCGCGCGTGCGCGCGGCCTCGCCGTGGAGGACAAGCGACACTGTCGAAGCGCTAAAACGGGAGGAGAAAGAGGAGGAGGAGGAGGAGGAGGAGGAGGAGGAGGAGGAGGAGGAGCACAGGCTCCACGGTGTTTTCTCGACGTTCCAGAACGTCCCCCCGCTGGAAATGAGCAGGCCCAACGGCGACTTCGGGTTGGGTTGGGGTTGTTTGGTGGGCAGTCATACGCGGACATAAACAATCTCCAGGGGGAAGCCCTCCTCCAAGATCACCAAGAGCACTAAGAGAAGGAGGAAGGACCGCTCACCTGCCCCTAGGCAGCAGGCGTGGCAGCGAAGCGTCCCCGCACCTTGCCACCAGCAACCTGAGCAGCGCCGCGCTGCTGGTACCCACATCGCTGGTCCGCGCCGGCCCACAGTACCCAGTTGGTCCGCGCCAGCCCACGTGCTGCTCAGCTCGTGAGCCACCCACAGCACTGCACGTCCCCCTCCTACATGCCCGATTCGGCCTGCAGCTCCCGAGCGTGCTGCCCAGCGCCGAAGCTTGCCGCCCTCGTACTGGTCCCAGACGTGGCGCCCGCCGCACTGCACGTCCCCATCCAAGATGCCAGTGGCGCGGCTGCTCCTGGATGCGTTGCCAGACGTCGCGCTGCCTGTCGGCGACGGTCTGCCCACCGCCGCGCTGCCTGCACCAGTGTACGTCCCAGTCATGGATGGCAGAGTCGCTCTGTGGCCCCTCGTTGCGCTGCCGAATGTCGCGCTGCCCGCCGCCGACGTGTCGCCCCCAGCCGTGCTGCTCGCCACACTGCTCGCCCCAAATTTGGGTGCTGCTGCAACCCCGTGTTGCTGGACGGCGAGCTGCCAGTCGCAGCCAGACTGCCCACAGACGTGCTGCGCGCCCCGGGCGTGTGATGTACCAGCGCACGCATACGTGCACCGTCTCCATGACATGTTGATGTGCTGTGTTTGCCCTTGGCGCACTGCGGCATCGTGCCCCCTCTGTCCTGGCCGCGTGGCCGATAGCCAGCACGGGACGTTTGACGAGAGGGACACTCCCCACTCGAAGAGTGCCGGCGTAGGCGTAGGCGTTGATGCTAGCGTCGGTGCTGGGCGGCGCTGTCGCCCCAGAGGCAGACCACTCCAGCAGGGCGCCTGCCTCTCCTGAGATCCTGCGCACCGCGGGATGGATGGAGTTCGGTCCCCTGTGGGGCACGAACAGACGGAGGGGTGTGCCAAAGTGGGCGATGGGGCGCTATGATCGGCGGCGTGCGAGGGAGGAAGGTGAGAAGGAGAAGGCCTTCTCAGAAGGCGGCTGGACTGTTCAGGAGCCTTCCGTCCGTCTGGGAAGTCTTCTGCGTCCTCGGGGAAGGCTTAGAACACTTCTCAGAAAGCTGGGGGGGCTTTCGAGCCTTCTGAGGAGGCCTGCTCCTTCTCCTGCTCACTTCCCCCCTCGCTCGCCGCCGATGTGAGGACACCTCCACGGGGGCCGTGGGCGGAGCTCGTTGTGGGGCACGACCCCGCGCGAGAGGCGCGCAGCAGCAGCAGCAGCAGCAGCAGCAGCAGCAGCAGCAGCAGCGGCTGGCAGCGGAGGCAGAGCAGTGGGGGCCAGCAGTCAGCGCCGGTGGGCATGTTGGAGGGGGGGAGGAGGTGGAGGAGGAGGAGGAGGAGGACGAGGACGAGGAGGACGAGGACGAGGAGGAGGAGGACGAGGAGGAGGAGGAGGAGGAGGAGGAGGAGGACCCCCTCCCCCTCCTACTTGTGGTGGTGGTGGTGGGAAGCAGGCCCACCGAGCGCGGCAGCAGCGGCAGGATCCCGAGAGGGCGGATGGGGCGGGCTGGCGGCAGCATGCGCCCAGCAACATGTGCGTCGCGTGTCGCGCCGCCGGCTCTGGCCCACCACGCTGCGGCGCGACACGCCGACCACGTCCTGGCCCCCCCAGGCGCCCACGTCCCGGTCTTTCTCCGGCCTCCCGCCGCGCGGAGCGGGGCCCCACGCCGTCACCGTGCAGAGGCACGGCGTGTCGCCGGGGCCGCCACCGCGACACGCTAGGCAGTGGCTCTGGGCCGAAGGAGAGCCGCTGGAAGAGGAGACTCGCGGCGTTGCCGAGGACGGCCGTTTTTGTGACCGGCAGCAGTACCTCGCCAGCCCTGTTGCCAAGGCCGAAGGCGAAGCGATTACGGTGGGGGCGTGCGTTAAGGAACGTGCCCAGGAGGCTTCAGACCCTGGAGGGTTCCTTATCTGACGAGGGCGGCGGTGAGATCCATGGCCAATCTACGATTGGCTTTCCACTGGCTTACAGACCCTGGATTTCTTATCCAATGCTTCCTTATCCAATTCCCCCACCGTAGCTCGACGCTGCGCACCGACGCCCGCGCGCGCCATCGATCGATACGATCGATGCAATGAGCGCCATCGTCCGGACAGCAATGAGACCAGGCGAGGGAGGCGAGCCGAGGGAGGAGGAGCAAGGCGGGCATCCTTCCCCCCCTCGTCTTTCTTCAGCGCTCCTTCAGCCCAGAAGCGGTATAAGCATGGAGGAGGACATGATGTGTCCCGCCCAGACGAGATATGGATACGTGTGAGCGCCAGAAAGACACAGGGTCGACTGCGCGAGCATGCTCGCGCAAGCTCTCCGCGCAAGTTCGCGCGCAGCCGCCCTCTTGTCCACGCGGTGTACCACGCTGGCGGCCCGCGAAAGCCGCGGCGTGAGGTCGCTACTCGCGTAAGACCCGTTTCTTTTCATCGCTCGTGCGGCCGCGCGCACGACATGTTCCGCGCTGTGCACCCCGCGTGGCCCCCGAACGCTCCGCGAATGAATCAGCCGCATGTGCGCGTCCAGCGTCCTGGCGTTGCCCCCCCCCTCCCCCTCTCGAAGAAGAAGAAGAAGAAACAGAAAAGCACGACGCACACGTTGCATAAACATAGTTGTTTTTCCAAGGCCCCGAGTTCTATGCCTACAGAGTGGTTCTCTTCTTCCATCTCCCCCCGTCAATGAGCACCAGCGCGGCCGCGGGGCACCCCAGGCGGCGCCTCCAACGCCGCCCTGGCGCGCCCAGCGCCGATCCAGGAGATCCCACCCGCACGGACTTCTGGAAGCTCCTGGCCAGAATTCCATGGTATGCCGTCGGACCGAGGTGGAAACATCGAGATCGGTTCGGGGAGGGTGCCCTGATGCTCTCCGGGTTTGTTGCACGTTCTTGTGCATGTTGTGGCCTCCCTCCGGGACTCCGCCTCCGGCTCCTGTCCAGGGCGTACCTTTTCCTGCTCCAGCTCTTCGGCACGGCCTGCACCCCACGCCCTCCGGCCGCCTGAGGCCCCGCCCGCCCGCGCCCTGTCTCCCCAATTCGTGTTTTGCGCGCCCCGCCCAGCTCTCAACAGGAAGAGGCCCGCTCTCGACCCGCAGACCCAAAAGTGCACGCTGCGGCGGCGGTGCCCTTGGATGTTCTCTGTGCCTCGGCCGGCAGAGGGTCCCATGTTCTTGAAGGGCGCTATTCTGGCCCAGGCCCGGCTGTACTGCATACCGTTTCGTCGTCTCTCGCCCACCCACCCCGTGAGCACCACCGCGGCCGCGAAAGATCCCTGACGGCAGGCTCAGCATGCCCGACACCGGCGGCGACCTGAACGTCGCCACGCAGGCGGGGCCGGAGCTCGACGCCTGTCATGAGGGAAAGAAACACACAGACACCATGAACCGACGATCCCAAGGAAAATATAGGAAAACATGGGAAGCGGGGGGCAAGACAGAAGCTCCAAAAATATGGGAAATATGGGGAGTCTGTTTATTCGTGTGTATTTACTTGTGTGTCCCAGGGCCCCTTCAGCCTGCCCGCGCCCCCGCCGTGCCCGGGCAGCGGCAGGGCCGTGCGCCGAGAGGGGGGGGCCAGCGCCTGTCGAGGGCTGGCTTGGCACACCGGTGCCGCATCTCTTAAGAGGGGGGGGAAAAAAAAACAGACACAATCCATCGTCGATCCCCAGAAAAATATTGGAAAATATGGGAAGTGGGGGGAAGACATACACCCAGAAAATATGGGGAAATGTCGGGAATCCTTTTATTTGTGTCTGTTTCTTAGTGCGTCCCAGTTCCCCTTCAATCTCTTGGGAGGTTCACTGCAGGACCAGCGCTGGTATAACCTCAGGAGGGCGTTAGCTCCGATTCCCCCCCCTCTTTTCACTCGGCGGTGAACAGGACTGGTCCTGAAACCTCTTCCTCCTCTTCCCCCATCTCCCCCTCCTCCTCTTCCTCCTGCTCCTGCTCCTCCTCCTCCTCGTCCTCCCCCCACTCCTCCTTGTTGCGGGGCGGGTGCCGCGGAAACAAATAATTAGTCACTCCCTACTGGGGGGACCCCAGTCCTTCAATAAGGCCGCCGAACAAATAACACGTTACACCGTATTGGAGGGAGTCCCTGATCAAAAATTGGGATCATATTTGCTTAATCCAGTTTCATCCAGTCCAATCTGGCTCAATCCCGTTCAATCCGATTTCACCTTGCTTCATCCGGTTCAATCGCGGGCTCGATCTGGCTACTCTGGCCCAATGGTCCCTTACTCGGTATTGTAGCCTTGAGTCGTTCTGACGAAGACCTCCCAGGAGTTGCTTCCGAAGGCATACGATGCCCTGCAACTGCGTTGCAAAATGGACTGTCAACAAGCGACTGGGGACGAAAAGCCAGCCCTCATGGAGAGGTCCAAACCCTTGGGGAGCCACGCCGTGAAAAACGATACGTCGGATGTTCGGGTGTTCCGGCTGGCGTCTTTTGCTTCTCCTCCCCCTTACTCCTTCTCTCCTCTCCTTGCTCTTCCTCCTCGGCGGCCAAAGAACAGCATAAGAAGAGCCATCGGGGATTCCTGTTCCTGGGGGGCAGCAGGGAAGCTGGGATCCCTGCTCTGTCACGTCGTGCTCTAAACTTCCCTGCTGCCTCGGGATAGACGTTTCCGATGACGGAAGCGTATAGCGCATATGGCCTTCTGCCCGCAGATGTTCTTCTTGCCCCTCCTCTTCCTCCTCCTCCTCCTCCTCTTCCTCGTTCCTTTTCCTCCTCTTCCTCTTCCTCCTCTTCCTCCTCCTCCTCTTCCTCTTCCTCCTCCTCTTCCTCCTCTTCCTCCTTTGTCCTCCTCCTCTTCCTCCTCTTCCTCTTCCTCGGCTCGGCCAGATCGCCTTCCATATCGTGCTGCTGAGCTGCGCCGGGTTGCTCAGGCCGTGGCCGCGGCCAATCCGGCAGGAATCATCACTGGGCCGAGTGATGACCCTTGGGCGCCCCCTGGCGATAGGGCGCCTCGAGAACTCCACTGCTGACACCGTCTGGTGCGACTGCAGAGGGGCTCTCGAGCGACCTGGCATACCTCCCCCCGTGCCTCTGAGGCGGTCTGAAGTCTGGCGTTGCGTAGGGAGGGGGCAACAACATTGGGGTGTGAAGAAAAGGTGCACCTCCTCCTCCTCCTCCTCCTCCTCCTCCTCCTCCTCCTCCTTCTCCCCCTCTCGTGCCCGAAAGGGGCCCCACTGGAGGCCCACAAATGGGCACGAGAGGAGCTCGCTTCTCCCCCGCCCCCCCCCTGGCTCGCCCCCCCCCATGGAGCAACGCCCAACTCAGCACGCCAGCGGGTGGTGCCTTCCCAGCTGCTGGGGTCGCCGGCGGCTTCCAGGGCGCCGCCGCGCCGCGCGGACAGCGTCGCCACTTCGGTGTCCTTCCTCAACGTCGGCTTCGTCAGCGGGTTCGACGAGCTCCTCTTCAGCTTCGGCCCCGTCGACATCGAGGGCCTCAGCGACTACATCTTCATAGTTTCGGACGGCTTGCCGCTGCTAGTGCCGAGCGCGAATGGACTCCACCTCAAGTAACTTGCACTCTCCCTCATCCTCCTCCTCCTCCTCCTCCTCCTCCTCCTCCTCCTCCTCCTCCTCCTCCTCCTCCCCGCCCTCTCCCAACGACCATGCGGCCCATTCCAGCAGCAGAGGCGTTTTTTTTCCCGCTGACGGGAGCGAAGGCCAGGGACCCACCCCAGGATTTTGCCTGGACAGATCCGGAGCGCTTGCTCGGGATGCGGGTGGCCCAGTCCTGAGCGAGCTCTTCGGCTCGCTGCTTCCCAGAGCTTCCTGAGACTCAGCAGCGCCAATGGCACGGGGTGGTGCTACGCGCGAGACGTCGGGTTCGAGCCGTGGAGCATGACGTTGCTTCTTGATGGGCCGCAAGTCCAATGTTTGGGCCGGGAGGGCGGGTGTGGCCACGCGAGGTTCTTTCTGGATGCGTCCTGCAGAGCTGTTTGTGGTTCGCCGGCAGCACTTTCTTTTCGAGGGCGTTCAGGGCAGGCTCGAAGCGCCGTGATCGGGTTTTGAGGCAGGCTCCTTCGCATGCCAGTGCACTTGATGGAAGGCGCTGAGGAAGCAAGGCTTTCGAATACCGCTGCTAGACTTGTTGCGTCGGGTCTTCGTCGCATCCGTCCAAGATGGAGGAGTAGGAGGGGGAGGATCTGGGAGGTATTTTGGTGGTTTGCTGTGGATGTCACATGCTTCCTAAGGCTGTTTCGTTTGCCTGCAGGATCCATTGACCTACAAGTTGACAGTTCCACTCAGATTCGCCTCTCTGGTTCGATCTTCGTGGGCTTTGGGACTATCAGGGATTGGTCTGGCTCGAGAGATCGGGCATACAGATGGAGTGGGGGGCTTCCGCAGCCACTGGTCCAATCCGCAGTGTCAAGCAATCTGACGGGTTATTTCCTGTTGTTGCCATGGGGGCGTGTCTGATCAACTTGGCTTCGGTCGACCGACAGCGAGCCCCACCACCCATCTTTACGCGCGATGGACGTCAGATGCAGCAATAAAAAACGTTTGACATGTATCTTGCGACCCAAGGACGTTCAACTCAGTAAACCCGAGTACCTCCTCCGCTTGCACACCCATGGATTGCGAATGCAGAAGTGTCAAAACGTTCCTGACTGTTGGGTCTTCTATGTGGACGGAGAGAGATAGGCTGGGACTGCCTTGGGATCATTGATATCAGCTACCGTTGGATCTCAAGGGGCTATCCCGATCCACACGGATATCACCTGAAGAGCTTTTGCCATATCTGTTTTTTTCGTTGTTGGGTCGCTTCGTTCCGCCAAGAAAACACAGACTAACTATCCAGGAGCCAGTGCGACATGCATTGTACAAACATTGGAGCAGGGCTGGTGCATCGGCAGTGGTGATGGCTGGCCCGAAGGGGTGTTCATCGATTGGATGAGCACACGGCAGAAGAAACTCGACGGAATCCGCATCGACGAGGACACGGCTGGCTTCGGGTCGCTTCGTTCCGCCAAGAGAACACATAATAACTATCCTGGAGCCAGTGCGACATGCAGTGTGCAAACATTGAAGAAGCAGGGTTGGTGCATCGGCAGTGGTGATGGCTGGCCCGAAGGGGTGTTCATCGATTGGATGGGCACACTGCAGAAGAAACCCGACGGAATCCGCACCAACGAGGACACGGTTGTCTTCAACCGAACGTTGGGGCAGGTAAACAGTTGGCACGTGCACGCTGACACGATCAAATGGAGGTTGGCGTGCCTCCCTTCTAGTTGCAAGTCCTTTCGCCGCTGATACTTGACCGCTACCGCCATTGACCCCATTTTTGGAGGCAGGGTGTTCCGTAGGTGGATCCACCACATAAGTTATTATCACATATGCGTATTAGAACAGATGTCGCACGGCACCGCCTTCAACTGCGATTGGGCCGTGGATGCATGTCAAGTCGACGTTATCGCATGAGGAAGCGAGAGCAACAACCTGGTGTTGCAAACGGTAGCGATGGCACATAGTACAACACATGTATGTTGCCCTGTGCGGTCGCGTTCTACGTTGAGGCCTTTAGCCCTGGCTTCCGAGCCACCCGCTTGAGGGTTCAGACCAGGGTCTGGATGTGCATATTACGGCGTTGCGGGCACCGTTCTGGGGGCTCGCAGGCCATCGCCGCTTCTGGGGGTTTCTTGCCGCAGGACTGGATATGGATCTTTCTTGGGGGGTCATCCTTTTTTTTCCCATGTCCACCGCTGGCTGCGTTCTGGCTCGTTGGGCGCCCCCCGAGATGGTCCGCGGCGTCGCGGGCGCGGGGCAGATGACACCGCGGCACATCCATGGCAAAAAGAGGCCGTTCGAAGGGTTTGCCGAAGTCGTCAGGCCCCGCGACTCTGAACAGCTGCGGTCGTGGTGTACGCAGGCATGCCACTCCGCTGCTGGGGACCACCGCTTGGAATGTGGACGATGGGGCTCCTGCTCGGCCACGTCTTGCGGGCCCTGTGGCCTAACCGTCCCGGTCGCTTCGCACATCCACGTCATGGAGGCAATCAGTCCTGCTGCCCAGGGAACTGTCGGGGGGAATCCCCGCCGGCACTGGATGTGGTAATAGATTGTTGGTGCAAGTTGGCCTACTTTCGGAAGGTGCATCGCAGGCATCGTTTCGGTCGGGCCCGCATGCGCTGTTGCCTATCGACGAGCAGGTGCGCACACCATTGGGGACAGCAGGCGGTGATTACTCGCAGCTGTCACTCGGATTTTGTGATCGGCGTCGCGCAGTACCAGTCACTCCCCGAGGTGCTCAACGAAACGATCCAGAACCCCCCAACAACAAAAAAGGTCTTCACAAACGGGGGCGACAGGGGCGATATCGCTACCCACCGATATCGCTACGCGCTTTTTGCCGTCATTGGCGACGCAAATGTGCTGGAAATTCCGAGCATGGGATTGGGCGGCCCTGAAGCAGCGGACATTATGAAGCACGTGCGGGACCGCGGTCCCGCGAGGTCACGGGATTTTTATACGAGCGAGATAGTGGGTACCATTGGAAGACTGGGCGGCGTTGGCCATTGACCTGCAGCACATTCGTTTGGGTTTGGGTGATGACAAGCAGCTGGCCGGTTGCATCCAGACCGTGAGGACCCTCGTTGACTCGACCGAACTGCGCCTCGCATTCACCAAAGTCGGAGGCGATACTATGCCTGCGCAGGCCCTCGTAGACTTGACCACGCTGCGGCTTGTGAATGCCCAAGTGTCGGGCGACTCCCTGGCCTTGGATACCTTCGCCAATTTGGATGATTTGTGATTCCAGAACACCAAGCTCACGGGCCACATCCAGGCCTTTTGGAACTTGGTGAGCCTGACCAGTCTGAACCTCAGCGGCACCCACGTATCGGTCGACGTCCAGGCTGTGCGGAAACTCGTGGACCTAACCAAGCTGGACTTCAGCTACACCCAGGTTTTGGGCGACATCCAGGACGTGGGGGGCCCCGTCAACTTGACCGTCCTGCGGGTCCAGAGAAGCCACGAGCGACATCCAGGCAGTGCGGAACCTCGTGAACCTGACTAGCCTGGACCCCAATGGCCCCCCAGGTTTCCGGCGACATCCAGACCGTGGAGGCCCTCGCCAGCTTGACTGGCCTGCGGCTGTGGAGCACACAGGTCACGGGAGACATCCGAGCAGTGCGGAACTTCGTGAACCTGACTCCTCGGGACCTTCATTGTGGCACCCAGGTTTCCGGCAACGTCCAGGTTGTGCGGAACCGCGGAAATGGGACTCATACCTCTGTTCTGAAAGTCCGCGTCGCACGTGCATCCCATCCTTTTCCGCGCGGGCCAGGCTGGCTGACGGAAAAAGTTTGACCCCTCATCGGCCCCCCTGCCCTCCTTTCGCTATCCCTCCCCACCTTACCTTGATCCGCTCCATCATCGGTCCTCCCTTCCCCTCGCTCGTCCTCGCTACGCGGCCGAAGCTCAGGCCTGCAGCCGCCTCGCAGTGCGCCAGCCAGAGCCAGATTTCTCTTCAAACCGATCGGTTGACGACATTGCGGCCCTTCTGCAGTTCCACCTCTGTACTCTAAGAAGGAGGTGGGTTTTTACAGTGGCAACCAGTCGCCCTGCAGCCGCCCCCGGCCTCGTAAGAGCCATCGACAGCACGTCAAGAAGTCGGGGGAGGTGGGGGAGGCGCAAAACTACGATACATAAGCACGGATGCGCGCGAACGCTCGCTTGCGTGCATGATAGATCAAATCTCGCGGGGGGCAGTCATCAGCGCATCATGATTCTTGCCTGCCAGACCCTTCACCTAGAGCCAGCACGAGGTTACAATCCGCGGGTGCAGTTGCATTTTTCAGCAAGCTTATAAGTTCGCGTTGCGGCTTGTGGGCGCCCAGAAGTGCACGGGATATTGCGTCTGCGCGTTCTGGTCACTGATTCATGCAAAATTGGTTCCGTCCAGTACAGGTTGCGTCAAGCCTTCACGAATGCGCAACGCCGCAGGAGCGTGACTAGGCGTGCACCTTCGATCCAGATATGTGCAGGGCCACAGGCGGAATGTGGTATCTAAATAAGCGCTTCGCATGAAGGGCGTGAGGGTCATGCATGCTCACGGATGCATGTGCACACGCACGCGTGTACACGATGGACCAAATTCTGGCTGCACCAGTCGTCGCGGCAGCGAGATCCTTGCCTGGCAGATCTCGCAGCGAGAGCCGGCACGAGATTACGAGACTCGGGTTCAGTCAGCCACCCTAGATGTTCACATGGGTGGAAGAATGCATAAATGCCAACACCATAAACTTTTGGCGCTCCGCGCAGATTTCTTGGATCTGCGCTGAACTCTCCTCCGTGGCCCGCGGAGCGCGCCAGGGGCGGCGCCAGAGGCGCCGCCCAGGGGGCCCAGCGCGGATCTAAGAGATCTGCGCGGACCGCCAAAAGGTTATGTTGATGTTCAGTGCCCGCATGGCCGCCCCATCGGTTTGCGAGTTGTTGCGTGCGTGCACGTGCTCGGGCCATGTGCGGCGTTGTTGCGCAAATCCACGTTACCTTCGGCTCTGCGCGATCCAGGCATCGGCCCTTGCGAATGCGCAGCGTCGCAGGAGCGCGAATAGGCGCGCCGATGTATTTCGGAGTTGCGATGGCGCACTTTTCCGAGCTTGCCGCATCTCTTGAACGACGATGGTTGTCGCAGCGTTGCTACTAACATAGAGAAGCGAACAATGGGGCAGGGAGCTCCCGCCGATGTCGGTCACAGCGTCGGGATTCTTTCACAATCGTCGGATGTCGGGGGTCGCCGCCACCAAGGGACAGCGGTGATAGTTCGTCGGCCACCACAGGGGTCTCCACAACTGACCGCCAAGCCCAAGGTCGGAGGCCCTCAGCCGTCTTCAGACGCTCCTCTGCTGGACTGCCGTGTGGACAAGCTTTGTCTGTGAGTGCACCTTTGGCACCCTGCGGGCACCGTGGTTCCGACGGCCCGCCTCCGTTCCAGCGGCCTCGCTCGGTGCAACCGTGTAGGTGCGGCCCTCCATGTCTCCCCGACGGCGACGGCGGCGACGGACGACGATGGCAGATGCAGGAGACCCGATCCTCGACCCGGGTGGCGGCGGCGGCGACGGCGACGACACGACGGCAGCATCGCTGCCGCCACCCTGCGCGCCGCTGCCCGGGCCGCCGAGGGCCTCCCGGTGGCCGCCGAGCGCTGGCAGGAAGCCAACGGGCCCCTCGGGCCCCCCTGGGGCCGGCTGTTCGTCCTGGGTCGTGTTTTTTTTTTTTTTTTGCAAGTGGGAGGCCCAGGGCTCAGGGGGGGAAGCGACGGGGGGCGGGCGGTTTCAGAAGGCGGCGGGGCGTCTCCCCAGGCCTCCGCGCCGTCTGAGAAGCCGACTGCGCCTTGGAAAAAGGCTCGCAAGGCTTCCCAGAGGGTGCGAATGCTTCGGAGGAGCCCCGCCGCCTTCCGAGGAGCCCTGCCCCCTCCCACTTCGCCCCTGTGCTCGCCGCAGAGTTCCCGACGGGGCCCGAAAAAACGGCAGCAAGCCTCGGGACAGGAGGAGGAGGAGGAGGAGGAGGAGGAGGAGGAGGAGGAGGAGGAGGAGGAGGAGGAGGAAGAGGAGGAGGGAGGAGGAGGAGGAGGAGGGGGAGGGGGAGGGAGGAGGAGGAGGAGGAGGAGGAGGTCCCCACCCGGACCCGTCTGCTCCGTGGCGAGAGCGGCCGCCGAGCGCCGGCCCCGAGGGGCCGCCGAGGAGCCCTGGCGCGACGACGGCGTGCGCGCGACGCGGCCCTGCCCCCGGGGGCATCAGCTCCGCTTCTTCGCCGGCGGCCACTCGGAGCGCGACGCCGCGGCGAGGGAGGCGCGCCTGGTCGCCGGCGGTCGCCGCCGTCGAGATCGTCGCTTGGATGGTTGCCGTCGGGCAGGGGAGGAGGAGTGAGGAGGGAGGAATGGGGCGAGGAGGGGGGAGGAGCACGAGAGGGAGCGGAGGGGAGGGACGAGGAGGAGGGCGAGGAGGAGGACGAGGAAGAGGAGGAGGAGGAGGACAGGAGGAGGAGGAGGAGGAGGAGGACAGGAGGAGGACAGGAGGAGGGGGAGGAGGAGGAGGACAGGAGGAGGAGGAGGTGGAGGAGGTAGGAGGGGCAGGGCGCCATCTTGTGCCTTGCTCCGCCCTCCGAGGGACAAGGAGGAGGAGGACGACGAGGAGGAGGAGGACGACGAGGACTACATAGGAGGAGGAGAGGACGAGGAGAGCAAGGAGGAGGAGGAAGAGGAGGAGAAGGAGAAGGAGAAGGCGGGGAATAATGAGGAGAGGAGGAGGAGGACGAGGAGGAGAAGGAGCAGGCGGGGAATAATGAGGAGAAGGGGAAGAGGATGAGGAGAGCAAGAAGGAGGAGGAGGAAGAGGAGGAGAAGGAGAAGGTGGGGAATCATGAGGGGGATTATTGAATGTGGGCAACACCGATCTGAACACTGCCAAGATGGGCTATTGCCAAGATCGATGCAGGTTTGCCCATCAGGCCAGTGTCACCTGGCTTATTCGGTCGCAGTGCGGAACCAAGCATCACTGCAGTAAATCGCCAGGCATCGTCAACATAGTTGGCATTATCCTTCACCTCCGCTGTACCTTCTCCCGCTGCGCTTCCGTTGCATCCTGTTGCTGCGGGTCTCAAGCCAAATCGTCTCTCTTTAGCTGTTTGTTGTCCCGTCGGGTGCGTGAGTCGAATTTGCGACGTTTCGCGGCATCCCGTTTCCTCTTCCGTCTGAAAGTCAAGCGTCCGCCGAGTGCGTGCACGGGTACAGTACAATGGGGTTTTGTTTGCATAGCGGATGCAAGTGAGCCTGAGGCGTGTCCATGGCGGTGTGAATATACATGTGGTCATGCATGCACAATCCTCTGGTCGACGCTTCAAAGCAGACACCGTAGGTTGCACCCTATCCATGGCCACGGGATTCGCACTCCGCCCTGCTGCCGTCAGGCCTCACAGATGGAGACAGCCACGAGCGAGGTGTCGAGGTGTTCCTTCGCACTTTCGTGTCTCCAGCTCTCGTCCCAAACTGGTGTTTGTTCCATGTCTGCTCCATGTAAGGGTCACATATCCAGCCATTCCAAGCGCAATGTATCTTGCATCTGCCATTCAAGACCGATGGTTGAGACGATTTGCGCCGCTTCCGTTTCGCCTGGATTTGACCATTCTGGCTCACCCTCCCTTCCTTTTTCTCACCAGGTTCATAGAAAGAGTGGGTTGCATATATGAATGTAGTTCGTGCTCCAGTATGAGTGCGTACTCATTACAGGCACAATTGTGCAGGGGTACCTGTAGATGTATACGTTCGTGGGCGTATACTTGTGCATACGTGCATTGGCTCATGCTGCCTGCGGCAAACCCCGCCACCGCTTCTGTGTAACAGCGCAACAGGGAGGAGGCTCACAGCAGGAACAGCCCAATTCCGTCGAGTAGTCTGCATTTGGGCGGGTCGCGATCCCAACCTCGTCTTCGTCCGCGCGGTTTGGAGCAGGAAGAGGAGGAGGCGGAGGAGGAGGAGGAGGCGGAGGAGGAGGAGAAGGAGCGGGAGAAAATGAGGATGAGGAGGAGAAGGCTTCTTGGGGCCTTCTTGAGGGTTCCTTGGGGCCTGGGAGCTTCCTGAACGCTTCTTGGAGGCCTCCTGGGAGCCTCATAGGAGGGCCTCTTGGGGTCCTCTTGGGGCTTCTTGGGCCGACTTGGGGGAAGTCTTTGCCCGTCTGACGCCTATGGAGGCCACCGCGGGGGCCTCCTCTATAGGCCGCGGTCCACGGCCGTCTTGGGGCCCTGTCGGGAGCCCTTGGAGCGATCTGTTGGGCCGTCTTGGGCCGGCGTCGGGCCCTCCTGTGGGGGCCCTTGAGCTGCCTTCGAGTTGTCTTGACTGTTTCGTGGCGGCTTCCTGGGCCGTCTTGGGCGGTCGGAAACCCGACCAGGTGAGACACACAATTCTTTCAGACATTCAAGGACGACCAATGGTTTTGGCCTCCTCGGGCTCTCCAGGAGGGCCTCTTGGAGACCTCTTGGGCCGCCTTGGGGGCTTCTTAATATGTCTTGAGGCCTTGGGGGCCTCTTGAGCCGTGTTGGGCTGTCTTGGCGTCATCTTGGTTGGTTTGAACGCCGTCCTGGAGAACATGCGGCTCCCAAGAAGGCTTTAAGCCAGATCAAGAGGCCCCCAAGACGGCCCAAGATGCCTCCAAGAGGCCCTCCAGGAGAGCTAGAGGTGGCCGAAACCAGCGGTGACTTAGGTTTGAAGAGGGTTTCGAGGATCTACCATGCTTGGGTTGCCGACCGCCCAAGACAGCCCGAGAGACATCTCTGGGCAGGTATGTTGCTCTCTTGGGGCGCTTCGCTGCCGTCTTGGGGCCCTCTTTGGAAGCCCCTTGGGCGATCTTTGTCTCCTATTGGGCCGACTTGGGGCTCTCTTGGGGGCCTCTTGGGTTTGTCTTGGAGCTATCTTGGAGACCTCTTGGAAGCTAGTTTGGCCGTCTTGGGTCGGCGCAAGCCCGAACAGGCGAGAATGTCAACATCCGTCAAAAGCCTGAGGGGAATCCATGGTGCTGGCCCTCTTGGGCTCTCCGGGAAGGCCTCTTGGAGCTCTTGCGGGCCGTTTGGGGGGCCTTTTGGGCCGTCTTGAGGCCCTCTTGGGCTCTGTTGAGCCGTCTTGCGGCTCTCTTGAGAGTCTGGTGTGTTGTCTTCGGCACATCTTGATCTGTTTTGTTGTCGTCTTAGTTGTCTTGGAAGCCGTCTTGGAGGCCATCTGGGCCGTCTGGAGGCCGAAAGGGTCGCCAGAAAGCAACTTCAGAGGTGGCGGTTTCCGAGGGGCGCGTGCGGCGAGGGGGGGGCTTAAAATTTTCGGACATCCCCAGACAACCGACGAGCATTCTATCGCGACCATTCTGTGCAGGCACGGTGGCGGATACACTTTGTGATCCAAATCTCCCTCCAGGTTGCGCGAGTGCATCCTCAGGCAGCGCTCGTTGCTATTCGTTGAGGTGCGGCCCCGTCGCGATTGTGCCCCGCCGTGCCCTCTTCCCACGGAGCTCCATACATAACTCGACAGATCTGCCTGCATAAAGTCCCGCCGCAGTACCCGTTGAGCACTGCAATGCGAGTCCGCTTGTAGATCCTGTCTCCTCTCTGTTCTTCGTCCCCTCTGCATTGCCACGTCGCTCACTTCCGTTTTCGATATGACTCCTCGAGATACATCACGAGCATTAGTTCCGGCACCATGGAGCCACACGTGGCCGTACTGCTCATGAGAATAGTTCTGGGGAAGTTCCCCCTTGGATGTGTAGGCTGTCATCTCTGGGGCAATCTTGGGCTTCCGACGGGTCGGCCAGTGCAGCTAAAGCGACGATAGGCAGCACAATCAAGCAACACATCACATCCGCAGCTGCATGTAAGAGTGAAGTGCTGTTCTGGGTTCCAGAAATGTCGCACTTTTTCGAATTAGCTTTGTGTTGTGGGCTCACGACGTTCAGACCCGGCGCGCGAGGAAGTGAGGGCCCAAATTGCTCTAACCAGGATCCAGTTCGATCCGATCTATCCGATTCGATGTCGGTTTCGCCTGGCCCGACCATATTCACTTCCGATATTCCGACGATCCGATACGGCCAGATGTGCGCATGGCGCTATTGTGCACCCTGGCGGTGCCGACCTGATTCGATTCCGACTCGGTGCCGATGCGGCCCGATCCGACGCCCGTTCCGATTTGGTCGATATCCCGGTTCGATGCTGACCGATCTTGGCACCTGATCCTGCCTCCTGATCCTCCCGGTTCGATCATGGCGTGCGGGGAAGCGGAACCCCCAATCGCGCCTCCTGCCGCCGCCCTCCTCGCCGTCCTTCACTTCTGTCTCACCACCACGTCTTACAGTGCATTTTTTGGGGGGGGGGTTCTGATATGTCTTGTGGTCAATTCAGAGGAAGGCCAGTCGAGACAAGTGCAGTTGGCATTTTGGGGGTGGCCCCTGGTCGCCACGGCTGGGCGCAGCTCGGGCGACTGGTGCGTTTGGACCCTGGGAGGCGTCTGGGATCGATGTTGAGCTGCCGTTGTCTCAACTCCCCCTCCTCCCCCTCAACTCCCCCGTTGTCCTCACCCCCCCGCTGTTTCCTTGTATCCGACGCCGTGTTCGACGCGGGTGCGACGCGGATTCGACATGGATTCGACTTGGGTTCGACCTGGACCCGACGCGGATCCGGCGCGAGTGGCGACGCGATGGGACGGACGAGGCCCCCCGAGGATGCCAGCCCGACCAGAACCCGTGCCTTGGGGGCCAGCCCGTTTGGCGCGGCGATTTTCTGTGAGGCCTGGACCCGCTTCGCCGATTCGACATGATGCTGGGCATCCGACGATGTGGTTTTGTTCGATGCGCGGCCCCAGAGGCCCCGACCCCGTCCCTTGGGGTCGTTTTCCGTCCCCAGTCCAGTTTTGATGGTCCCGGGGGCCGTGAACGGGCCCGGGAGGCCGAAGCCGAGGAGAGACCCCCAGGCTGAAGAAGACGCGTGCTCGGAGAGAGATCTGGGCAAGGGCCGCGGGGCGGGCGCATCGGATCCCCGCCGACGCCGCGGCCCCCCCCCCTTCCCCCCTTCGCGCAGGGGCCCCACCGGAGGAGGGCGGAGTGCACGGGCGCAGAGGGGAGCGCGCGCCCGCTTCCAGCAAGCCCGACGCGGACCCACGCGAGCGCCGGAAGGAAACGGGGGTCGACTGCGCCGACCTTCGCGCGCAAGGGCGCTGCGCCATCTCGCGTAATATCGGTGTCTTGTCGTCGGCCACGTGAGATCTGGTTGGCCTTGCGCGGCGGGGCCTCGCCCCTGACAAGGGCACGTTCTGGTCAGGGTGTGGTTCCTCGGGGGGGCCCATGGAGCGGTGCGGCGAGAACTCCGTGTGGTGGGTCAGTGAGGGTTCGGGGTGACCGCCCGGCGTGGGGACCTGGGTCGTTCTCCGACGATGTCCCGGGCGATGTAGGGAAACGAAAACTGGCATAAACATACAAACTCGTAGGTCCGCGCGGATTTCTCGGATCTGCGCTGGGGCCCCTCGGCGGCGCCTCCGGCGCCGCCCCTGGCGCGCTCCGCGCGCCAGGGGTTCACAATACGGCATTCTTGGCTAAGGGGTTCTTGATAAAGAGCCCGCAGCAAAGGGATCGTTTCCAAGGGCTCCCGAACAGAGAAGGCCTGAATAACGAAATCCTCTCTGAGGACTCCTCACTGCGGAGCCCTTATTCGGGAGTCCTTGCTAAATCCCTGTTGCTGATTCGTCTTTCTTTTTTTTTTTTTTTTGTTCTCTCTCTCTCTCTCTCTCCCTCTCTCTCTCTTTGATTCTTTCTTTCCCATCTCGCAGAGGGCCCTCCACGGGAGTCCCTCGGCGAGGGATCGACCAGGGGCCAGAGTTCGCCAACCACGCGTTCGCTTGTGGGCACCTTGCATAACACCTTGTCAGCACGTCAAAGGCACTACTAGTCATTTCATGAACCTCATACTCGGCTTGTGCACCCTGCACACTTGCGACCTAGGGCTGAGGCGGAGGTTGGCGGAGCCTCTGGGGTCTCCTCGAACCTCTGCTCCGCGGTTCGCAGGCTTTGCTGCACGGAGCCGGGCTCGGGGCCGGGAGTCTGCCCAGCGTACCCTGCGCGGCCCCTACAAGGAGAGCAGTTGGTGGAACATTCCGATCTCGATGGGTCGTCGGGCACGCTTTTGCTTCGTTGGGCATCTGCAGTTGAACCGGCCAGAAACAAGGCACGCGGGCGTTGCCATTATGAACTGCATCCGGGGACGCGGGGCCAGCGCAGCCAAGAGCGAGGGGTGGCGGAGACCAGAGGACTTGAGCGTTTCGATTTCTGGACCGGCGGCGACAAGGCGATTGGACCCGGGCCAAGAGGCAAAGAGCGCTCTCGAGATTGAGGGCCGTGCTGCGCCTCGCGGGAGGGCCACCCCCTCCTCCACCTCCTCCTCTTCTCCTCCTCCTCCCTCCCTATCCCATCTTCTCCTTCTCCCTCTCCTCCTCCTCCTCCTCCTCCTCCTCCTCCTCCTCCTCCTCCTCCTCCTCCTCCTCCTCCTCCTCCTCCTCCCCCTCCTCCTGCTGCTGAGGCGCGTACGCAGCCGCGTTGGCTCGAGGTTCCAGGTGGCGCCCCTGGACGCGGCGGACCCTCCCCGAGTGTGCCGTGCCACCGGGTGGGGTCCGGGGTCAGAGGAGGAAAAAGGGTACCCATACCGCTACCCTTCCCCCGATTTCACTCTTCTTACGTCTCCCGGGATGCCAGGGATGCCCTCGTCGACACCGCTGGATTCGCCTCGAAGTCTTTGTCAGAACGCACTCCGGGGCACGCCTTGGGAGCAGCGGGGTCGGTACCTGTTGGTTCCCCCCACAGGGTCGGCGCGATGGGGAAGAGGAAGTTCTCCGAGATCAGCTGGTTCGAGCTCGACAAGCTCTTCACGCAGAGCGCGAAGGCACTGCGCCGGAGGCAGCAGCGGAAGCGGCGGCGGGAGAAGGAGAACAACGACGGGAAGCGCAGTGCGAGCCGCTCGCGGACCCCAGCGCGGCGGCTGATGGGTCGCTTCTCTCAGCGCGGTCAGGGCATCCCTCAGGGCGGTTTCACCGGGGCGGTGGACAAGGTGGAGAAGACAATCGTGGTCACTCAGGTGCCGCAAGGGGCAGACGAGATGGTCATGTTCAAGCACTTCAGCAAGTGCGGCACGGTGAGCGACGTGCGCCTAGTTCGCTCCAAGGGCGACGCCTTCATCGGGATCGTTCTCGTGGAGTTCGCCGAAGACGAAGCCGTCTTGCGTGCTTGCACCCTGCCTGCGGCGGCCAACGAAGTCCTTGGCGCAAGCGTTGTCGTCAAGAGAGCTGACGCGCAGATCAACCGATCGAACCCAGCGCCGAAGCGCATGATGACCCGGCAGCAGTTCACACAGCAGGTGCTCAGCGGTCTCAAGACAGATTCTCGCATGGGCGAGGGTTCGGGTCCCAACATGCGGAAGTTGCACATCAAGAACCTTCGTCCCGTCGTCACCGAGGAAGACATGAGGGGCATCTTCAAGCCTTTTGGAGACTTCGAGGTGTTTGAGATGGGCAGCCAGGAGTGCTGGATCACGTTCCAGAGCCACGGCGACGCGCAGGATGCCATGTCGTCCATGCAGGGCTTTCAGCTGGTTGGCCAGGAGATTCAGATCGAGATCCAGGCTGTCGTGCAGCCGAAGGCCCCCGAGCCCCAGCCGAAGATCGTTCCCAGGATGGACATCCTCACGGACACCGACTTCGGGGCGACAGGCTCTGGGGTGACGAACATGCACAACCGCATTGAGATCATGAAGAAGCTGCTCTCGTCACACTCTGAGCAGGGCGTACCTACTGTGGTCGGGCTCGCTGTTCCTGGCGCCGCGTCGCAGCCACCGCCAGAGTCGGTGTCGGCCGCGATGCCGCCCACGCCGAAGCCAGGCTCGGTGCTGTCCCGAACTCTGCTTCTGCAGAACATGTTTACACCGACGACGGTCAACCTCAAGAAGGAGCCCAAGTTCTTCGACGAAATCCGGGAGGACACCCACGACGAGTGCACCAAGTTCGGCAGAGTTTTGCACGTGACGGTGGACCCCCGCGGCACCACGGGCCTCATCTACGTGCTCTATGAGAATCCTCAGCAGCGGGCGGCGGCGGAGATGGCGCTCAACGGCCGCTGGTTCGAGGGCAAGAAGATCGTGGCCATGGGCATCGACGACTCCATCTGGCGCGACCTCGCGACCCAGGCTCAGGCGGGCGATACGTGAGCCTCTTCGCGCGCGTGCTGGCGCAGGGGGAGGCTGCGAGGACAGGCTCGGGCGACTGGCCACAGTGGGCGCAGGCCGTGGAACCGCCGCCCGCTTGGCCTCCCGAGAGGGTGGCTCGGCGCGTCGGTGGAGAGCCCGCTCTGTCACCCGGACCTGCGTCGGTTCGCGGGCTGCTTCCGCCCAGCCCGATCGAGAGCAGCCGGGGGCGAGAATTCGGGCTCCTCCCGCTGCGCCGGAGTGGGCGGAGCAGGGCGCGCTGCGCCGGAGGTGCGCGAGGAGCTCTGACCCGCGGGAGCGTCGTTCCGCCGGGCGGCGTGCTGCAGTGCCCCCACCTTTTCCACAGCCTGCTCGGTGGTGGGAGCTCTTTCCTTGGAGCGGGCTGCGCTATATGATCACGGTCGGCGTAAGCGTGTGAATCCCCCCTTGAGCTTGACCCCTCTGGAGCGGCAGGGGCCGCCCACTCTTGGCGGGTGGGTGTCTGGGAGCGACGGTGCAAAGCATGCTTTGGAAGGGGGGGGCTGGGCCCCCGGCCAGGCCGCCGCTGGCAAGTTCCGTTCCCGTCCCAGAGCAGGACTCCCAGAGGTCCTTGCGGGCCTCGGAGGCCCAGAAAGGGCCGACAGCATCCAGAATCTTTTCGAAGTCGTCCAAGCTCCAGCCTCCTCGAGGCTCAAGGGTGAGACTAGCCCACAATCTATTCCAAATCGTTCAACATCCACACGCACACACAAGTCACATTCACAGTGTATATTTGAGTTCCAAACCGTCCTGTGGTGTGGGGTCCTCGTTTTGAAGAGACAGTCCCCGCGTCGCCTTCTCCGCTTCTCCTCCTCCTCCAGCTCCTCCCTCCTCCAATCAACCCCCTCACTTTGGCACACCCCTCACACTTTTCGTGGCCCCATGGCGAGCTCCACCGAAGGCGCACGCTGCGTTCGCTAGCACACCCCTCACACGCTTCGTGGCCCCATATAGGGGGCTCCACCGAAGGCCCCAGTGGCTACCTTCGTATGCAACCATGCTTCACATTGGCACAACCTTCACAAGTTTCGTGGCCCCATCCATAAGGAGCTACACCTCAGGCCCCACTGGCTGCGTTTGCATGTCGTCACCCCCTTCACTTTAGCACACCTCACACGTTTGGCCCCATGGGGAGCTCCACCGAAGACCCCAGTGACTGCGTTCGCATGCCGCCACCCTCCCTCACTTCGGCACACCCTTCACACGCTTCGTGGCCCCTTAGCGAGCTCCACCTAAGGGCCCAGCGGCTGCATTCACATGCCGCGCCCGCATGTCTTCTCCCGCTTCGGTGCCTCTCTCAGCCGCCACGGGTTACGTCAGCATGGAACCCGTTTTGTCTCATGTCGGCGCTCCTTTCACACGTTTCGTGGTCCCGTAATGAGCTCCACCGAAGGCGTTTTCCACAACGGCGGTACTCACAACTGCACATGTTTGGACCTCTTCGGCAAATTTATCCTGGTGAGAGTCCAAGCCATCTGCAGTTGTGAGTAGCGCCGTTGTGAAAATCGCCTTCGCTCACTACGGGGCCACGAAACGCGTGACGGGAATTGCGAAAGAAGACGGGGCCGCCATGCGGGCGCTGCCGCTGAGGCCGCCTGCAGGGGGCGCGGAGGTCAGACGAAACGGGTTACATGTTGGTGTAACCCATTGCGGTCACAGGCACCGGGAGAAGCAGGAGAAAACATGCGGGCGCGGCATGCGAACCCAGCCATTGGGGCCTTCGGTGGAGCTTTCCAGGGGGCCAGGAAACGTGCGAGGGGTGTGCCAAAGTGAGGGGGGTGGCGGCATGCGAACGCCTTCGGTGTAGCTCCCCATGAGGCCACGAAACGTGCGAGGGGTGTGCCAACGTGAGGGGGGTGGCGGCATGCGAACGCAGCCACTGGGGCCATCGGTGGAGGTTTTCAGGGGGCCACGAAACGTGCGAGGGGTGTCCCAAAGTGAGGGGCGTGGCGGCATGCGGATGCAGCCACCAGGGCCTTCGGTGGAGCTCTCTATGGGGCCTCGAAACGTGCGAGGGGTGTGCCAAAGGGAGGGGGCGGCGGCATGCGATGAGTCCTCGTCACATGCTCTAATTATATACACACGTGTCTTTAACTGATCTCTTTGATTCACCAAAAACTCATCACATCTCTTGACTCCCGAAAAACTCACACCACATATATGCACATCTCTTTAATTCAAAAACCTCATGCCTCATCGACCTTTGAGGGTCGAGGGCTAAACTCAGCAGCCGCCGCCTGACACGACCAAGACAACTGCAGCGACGGCTGCCACCCCATGCATCCGCTGCCTCGCTCGTTTTCAGTGCGGTGGGGGGCGTTCGTTCAGGAATGTACGCAGGAGGCTTCAGACCCTGCTGGATTTCTTATCCGATGCGGGCGGCGGCGGTATACATGGCCAAGAGTCGGTTGGTTGTCCATCGGCTTGCAGACCCTGGATTCCTTATCCAAGGGATCCTTATCACGGAGTCCATGGAAGTCCCGACCCTTTCTCCAGGGCTGAATTTTCATTCCGAGTGTTTTTTTATGGGTCCTGAGGCCCAGCGAGGGCCCCCAGAGGCCAGAAACGATAACAAAACATTTCGATTGTTGTCAAAACGTCGGACGTCTGGAACGACGACCACGACGACCCGCACAACGATAGCCACAACGACGACTGCCACAACAACGAAGACGACCACGACAACGACGGCGATGCCACCGCTGGCGCCAGCAACTTCGCCGCCGCCGCCATCGCCGTGATCCTCGTCGCCGTCATGGTCGTCGCCGTCGTGGTCGACGTCGTGGCCGTCATGGCAGCCGTCGTGGTTCAGAAAGGATCGGTACCGATACAGCTACGGTTCCGTCGTCGCCACGGCTGAATCCGCCTCGACAGCCTCGCCAAAACGCAACCCAGGGAGGTCCAGGGAGTAGCGGTATCGATACATTTTGGCACCCTTGGTGGGAGAGCGACAAGTACCGACACCGCGACTTCACGGACCCCTCCCAGAGGGCGTCCTGACCAGAACTTCGGGGCCCATCCAGCGGTGGCGACGAGGACTCTCCAGGACGACCGTCGCCGTCGTCGCCGCCGTCGCCGCCGTCGTCGCCGTCGTCGCCGTCGCCGTCGCCGCCGTGGCCGTCGCTGCCGTCGCTGCCGTCGCCTCGGCGGCGGCGGCCTGTCGCTGGCCGCCCTCGGGCGCGCGCGGAGGCCCCGCTGGTCGCCCGCCACGGCCTCCACGGCGCCGCGGGCGCCGGCATCCCCGGCGTCGAGGCGCGGCCTCGGCCCCCGCGGCGGGCGCCGCGCCGCGGCGGCGCCACGGCGCCGTCGGCGCCGGCCGGCGTCGGTGCCGGCCGTCGGCGGCGGTCGACGGCGGTCGTCGTCGCCGCGGCCCAGCCTCGACGGCCGTCGGCGTCGCCGGCGGTCGTCGCCGAGGTCGTCGGCGCGGTCGCCGACGGTCGGAGTCGTGGCTGTGCTCCCGCTGCCCCTGCTGCGTTGCGCATCCTCTTCCAGGGATCCTCCGCCTCGTCCTCGTGGTGCCTCCCTCGTCGTGGTCGTCATTCCTTCTACCGAGAAGAAGAGAATACAGCGTAGAGTCAAGCTTTCGGAGGGCCGCGCGGGTTTCACGGGTCGGCGCTGGACCCCGCACCGCCTCCACCTCTTAGTTCTTGCTTCCCCGCCTCCCTGGCCCATCCCGCTCTCTCCTCTTACCCTTTGGCCCTCCCCTTCCCTCGTGCCAAATGTGGAGCAGAACACATGCACGAAGCCCGCCAGCTAACATAGTTGCTAGGCATCGTAATGATACTGATGGCTGTTACATGTATGTACATACATCTCTCTCTCTCTCTCTCTCTTCAGGGCCTCGCCCTCTGCCGCTGGCCCCCCCATTCCTAGTGCGGGCGGCTGCGCGGGGGTCTCCTTGGGGTTTCTTCATGGTTTCCTTGGAGCCTCTTGGGGGCGTCTTGAGGGTCTTCTTGGGGCCTCTTTGGGGCCTCTTGAGACCTTCTTGGGGCCTCCTGGGGCCCTCTCGGGGCGGAAAGGTCGAGTTTTCGGTTCGTGGACTCCCTCTTGGGCCTGTCTTGGGACCGTCTTAGAGCCCTTTTGGGCCGTCTGGGGCGCCTCTTGGACCGTCTTGGGGCTTTCTTCAGCCGTCTTGGGGCCGTCTTGGGGGCCTCTTGGGCCGTCATGGGAGCTTCGAGGGCCGTCGTGATGCGATTTTGGGAACCTCTTGGTCCGTCTCGGAGCGTCGGAAAGCCCAAAATGCCAGAAGGCCAAAACCCTTCAAAAACGTTCGGAAATCTATGATGTTTGCTTCATGGGGCTCTTGGAGGCCTCTTGGGCCATCATGGGAGCATCTTGGGCCGTCTTGGGGCCATCGTGGGACATCTTGGGGCCATCTTGGGCCGTCTTGGGCTCCTGAGGCTCTCTCCGGAGCCTCTTCGGGCAATCTTGGAGGCCTCTCGGGCCGTTTTGGCCGCGCGGTGGCGTCACCATGAGATTCCTGGGGTGGCCCGGAGCAGCCATGGTTTGAGGTTAACCGCCCCCGTTCAGGACTGGAGAGACAAACGACCAAACTACAACTGTCAACACATAACACATGACAGCAGACCGCACACACCTTCGCAGCCTTGCGCCCCCGGAGGGGGTCGTCGGATATGTACATATATATATATGTGTGTAAATGTATATACATGTCTACGTATGTGTGTTAGCCAGCGTGGACCCCCAAGTAGTGTGCCTCTAGCAACCTATAGTGCGCAATCGATGTGTGGCAAGTCATTCGGTGAAAATTATGCGGTGCAGCGTACGTGGTGTAATCTATGTGGTGCAATCCACTTTGACCGTCTTGAAGCTGTCCTCTCCACTGCTCGTGCACACATCCCACCCTGCCACCCGCAACTTGGTCGCAATACCTCTTAAGACAAGACCGTGACGGTAGGTACCAGATGGCACTTGGCCACGACACCGACGACGACAGCGACAACGACGACGACGGCGCCGCCGACACCGACGACGACGACACCGACGACGTCTCCAACGACTTCGGCGACGACAGCGACCACGACGACGACGACACCGACGACGACGACGCCGACGACGACGACGATGGCAACGACGACGACGATGACGCCGACGACGACGACGCCGACGACGACGACGACGAAGACAACGAAGACGACGACGACGACGATGACAACGACGTCGCCAACGAAGACGACGACGAGGGAGGAGGGTGGACGACGACGGCGACCACGACGACAACGACGACAACGACGAGGGAGGAGGGAGGACGGCGACGACGCGAACAACGAAGAAGGAGGAAGGATGGCGACACCGACGACGACAACGACGAGGGAGGAAGGAAGACGCCGACGACGCAAGAGCGCGCGCGCACGCTTTTGTTGAAAATTCGTGTTGCGAAACCTTGGGTTTTTGTAGGTTTTTTTGGACACGCGATATTGAACTTCTTCAGGAACCGATGGGTTTTGAAGGATTTCGGCATACGCGCGCGACGACGCGCGCGTCTGCACCTCGTTCCTTTTTTTCCAAAGGATTCTCGCGACGGCACACGCGCAAGGGCGTTCGACAGATTCCGACCTGCGCGCGCGCGAAGCCCGCTTAATAGCATTATGTGAACATATTTTTTTTGTTCTTTAAAAACAATGGTTTTGTTAAGATTTCGCAAGAGCTCGCGCGGAAGCTTTTTTAGCACATCAGTGTTGCGAAACCCTGCGTTTTTGTACGATGTTTGGAAACTCGATTGCGAAATCCTTCCAGCACGGGAGGTTTTTGAAGGATTTCGGCAGCCGCGCGCGACGACGCGCGCGTGCGCACTTCCAAAAAATGTCACCGCATCGTGTTTTTTTTCAAGGAACCTCAGGGGGGGGATACCAGCTGGCATGGGATATTGCGATTTCATATTTCGGATGGACATGTGGTCAACATACTTGTTGATTTACATACCCGAAAGGGGTACCTGTAACGCGGGGGGGGGGTAGAGTCGATTCTCTTTTAACAAAGGAGGATTCATCTCTGTTCGCGTTGAGTTGTCCATTCCATTGCTCGCGCAAACATCCCACCAACCCACCCACCCGCAACTTGGTTTGCAAACCTCATGCGGCGGTGATTGCGATGAGTGCTTGGCGCTGGCTGGTGCGTCTCTGCGGCCGCGCATGCGCGCGCACAGCGGCCAGGTAGTTCGGCGCGACCGACGCGGCCGCGGTGGTGTTGGCCGCTCGGCACATCCCATCGGGCAATTGAGTGCGAGTCGGCGACTTGGGCGGGCGCGGTGTGATGGCAACGTCGACCACTGTAGACACGATGATGATGATGATGATGATGATGATGATGATGATGATGATGATGATGATGATGATGATGATGATGATGATGGTAGTAGCCATGCTTGTGACGATGATGGCAGCGACGAGGGCACGGCCAGTGACGGCGCCGATGCTGACCACGCCGACGACGATGACGGCGTCATCGCGTAGGTGATGAAGGTGTTGGAAGGAATTCGAAATGCGCGCGCGGCAGACGCGCGATGGTTGCTCGCATGGTTTAACTGGACAGGGACCGTACCACCCCAGCACGCGCGCAAAAACGCGCGAACGAGTTTGACATGCGCGCGCGAAGCCCGTTTGGTAGCACGTTTTGGAAATTGTCGGAACTCTTGGTTGTCTAAAATTCGCAAGAGCGCGTTCGCATTCGTTTCGTTTGTGTTTGAAAATCCGCGTTCCGAAACCATTTGTTTTTTACATGTTTTCGGACATTCGATGTTGTAATCTTTCTGGAATCCACGGCTTTTGAAGGATTCTGGCATGCGTGCGCGACGACGCGCCCGTGCGCAATTCGTCCCCTGCTTTGCAAAGTGTTTCTGGAACCTCTGGTTTTTGATAAACGAGTATGCGCGCATTTTCTTTTGCAGGGCATGGCGGGGTGGGAGCGATACCGGCTTGGTTGGGATAGTATGAGTTCGCAGTTCGGATGGACGATGGGGCAGAACCGGATGTAACTTGAAACACGAAAAATGAGTCTTTAACCCCGAGGGGTGGGTGGGTGGTAAAACTCCATTTTTCAAGAAAGCAATCACTGTTGTGCAATAGTGGTTGTGCGATAAAGGTTGTCCAATCAGTGTGGTGCAGTATGTGGTGTGCAATAGAAGTGGTACAATCCATGTGGGCACTCTACGTGGTGCAATATATGCGATGCGATCTACGTGGTGCAATACACGCTGTGCGATCTATGCGGTGCAGTCTCTGCGAGACGGTCTACGGTGTTCAATATGTGTGTTGCGATTGGCCAATTCGAAGCTAGGCGAAGCAATGCGATGTGAAGCGACGCAAGCAAAAAACATAACAACGCAATGCAACGCAGCAGCGTAAAGCAATGCAAAGCAATGCGAAGCAACGCGAAACAGCACAAAGCAATGCAAAGCAACGTTGAGCAATGCAAAGTCGCGTCGACGCGGCTTCGGGGCGACGGCGACAACAGAGCCGCCATACCGGCAATCAGGCCGAGACGACGGGCGGAGACGACGAGGCGACGGGGCGGCGACGGCGACAACGTAACCGCCAGACCGACAATCAGGCCCAAACGACGGGCGGCGACGAGTCGGCGACGGCGAGCACGGAGCCGCCAGACCGACCTTCAGGGCGAGTTCCTTAAAAGAAGAGCAAGAACCCCCTAAGTGCAAGCATTGTTTGGAGAATCATGCATGCCCTCGCCCTCCCCTTCCTCACCCCCTCCTTCTCTTGGTGTTTGTTGTTTATTTGTGTGTTGATCTTTTGGTCTGTTTGGAAAATGTTTGGTCTACCTCTCTCTCTCTCTCTCTTTATTTTTCTCTTACTGGTTCTCTCTTGTTGTTTGTTGTTTATCTCTCTGTCTCCTGTCGTCATGTCTACATAAAGATAAGTTTGTGTGCATACACAGTTCCGTCTGTACCCATGCGTGTTTCCATACACCCATAAATGCATACATGCATGCACACATACACCTGTATGTGTGCACATCGCACCACGAGGCGTCATCCCGAAATGTATGTTTCCCTCTCGTCCTCCTCCCACGTCCGCCTCTTCGTTTTCCTCTTCCACCTCCTTCTGTCACGCACAGTTTTTGGCGTTGCGGCCTCGCGCGCGGCGACGAGACAAAGAAGGTCGAAAACAGCGAAGCGCGCGTCCAACCGCCTTGGCTTTCAGTGACCGACGCACGCACACACGCACACAGACACAGACACAGGCACAGACACAGGCACAGACACAGACACAGACACAGACACAGACACACACACACACACACACACACACACAGACACACACACACACACACACACACACACAGACACACACACACACACACACACACACACACACACACACACACACACACACACACACACACACACACACGCATTCCTCCCATCCTCCCCCCCCGCCTTCTCCCACCCCCCGTCCTCCTCTTCCCCGTCGCCCCTAAAACAAGGCGGCTCCTCTGGGGGTGGCTTGCTGTCTGAAACAACGGCTGCTCCCAGGGGGGTGTCTGCCAGCCAGGGCCTACAGAAAAGCATACGATAGGGGCGTTCGTTAAGGAATGTGCCTAGGAGGCTTCAGACCCTGGAGGGTTCCTTATCTGACGAGGGCGGCGGTGATATCCATGGCCAATCCAAGATTGGTTTTTCACTGGCTTCCAGTCCATGGATTCCTTATCCAATGTTTCCTTATCCTATGCCCCCACCGTCCCTGGGAGGGCGTCGAACACGACGAACAGGACGAAGAGGGCGTCGAACACGACGAAGAGGGCGTCGACGGCGAGCGCCGCCCAACGCCTGGGGCCCTTCTCCTTGGCCGCCGCCCATCGCCAGGTCCACATCCTCCTCCTCCTTCTCCTCCTTTTTGCGTTGCCCAGACCTTTTGCGTCGGCATTTTGCTTTCTTCCTCCCCTCCTCCTCCTCCTTCTCCTCCTCCTCCTCCTCTTCCTCCTCTTCCTCCTCCTCATTCTCCGTGCATAACTCCCCCCTGTCACACCCCGAGGCCAGTCGGAAGGGCAGGCCGGGCGTTTCGCCTGAGACGTCTTTTCCACTTATGAGCCAGCATCTTGAAAACGGACAGCAGTTTCACATATGCAGGGCGGGTCGCGTCCAAAGTGTGGTTCTAGCTTCAGCGCCGCGCACACTTGCCAAAACATGTGCAGGAGCTTCACGTATTGAGGGCGGCTCGTTTTCAAAATGTGGCTCTCATTTTAGCGCCCCGCACACTCGTTTCAAGCATGGCAAGAGTTCAACGGATTGAGGGCGGCTCTTTTCCAAAATGTGGCTCTCGCATGAGCGCCCCGCACACTCGTTGTAAGAAATGGCAAGAGTTCCACGGATTCTAAAGGTTAGCATTCCAGGAATGGTGTTTTGGAGCGGGGATGAGACACTTACGTTGATTGCGGTGTTGGCATCCCAGGAATGGTGTTTTGGAACGGCTCGGGATCGCCAAGGCGCAACAGTCAGGTCGACTCGTGGCGTCGAGATCCTTGGAATGGTGTTTGGGCACGCGTCAAGATTTCCACACGGTTTTCCCCCAACGGCGCATTTCCTTCAGCGGAAATGAACCCTTGTAAGGGGCCTGTGAAGAGGGAGCTCGGAGGGAGGGTGTATTCCAACATCGTTGATGAGTCTTGCGTTTGCACTGGTCCTCCTCCTCCTCCTCCTCCTCCTCCTCCTCCTCCTCCTCCCCCTTCTTCTCCTCATCATCCTCCTCATCCTCTCCCCCCTCCCTTCTCCCCGGACGAGGACCAAGGCGAGGCAGGGCGACAACGGCGGCGACGACGGTGCGGCGCGACGACGGCGGCGACGGCGGCCTCGACCGGGACGGCCGCGGCTTCTGTGACCGCGACCGCGACATCGGCCGCGCCCGCGGCGGCCGCGGCGGCGGCAGCGGCGAGGAGGAGCTCCGCCCGCTGCCGCCTCGGGGGCTCAGAGGGACTCAGCGCCGGCATCGGGGCGGAGTGCCCGGGGCAGGCGGCCCGCGGCGGGCGCGGCAGGCCGATGGTGGCCGCGGCGGCGCCAGCGGCCCTGAGCCTGCCGGACCCCGTGGTGGTCCGGGGGCGGGTCGGGGCCCCGGGAGGCTGGGACTCTGCAGCGGCCCAGCTCTCCGACGGTGCGGTTGGCTTGGAGCCGGCGGGGGGTCCTCAGGAGGTTGCCCAGTGTATTGGGTCCGGCGGGCAGGGAGGGGGGAGTCCTCTTCCTCCTCCTCCGAGGTTCGCGGCTCTGGGTTCGGGAAGCTTCTTTGCCTTTCTCGGTCTCCAGCGGCCACTTTCGGGCCCCAGGGCCGTCGAATAAACAGATCCGGAGGAAGGCTGCACCATATGGACCCTAGGAGGGGTCCAGGGACCGATTTTGAGCGGATTTGCTTCTTTTCCTGTTTTGGCCAGTTTTCTTGGGGCCCGTCCAGCTCAGACCCCTTGGCCGCCTCTAACGGTTGGCGTTGGAAAGTGACATGCCATGTGGCGCCCCCAGCCCGTCTATTTCACGCCATCCCCCACCACGGGGGCGTTGGTTAAGGAATGTGCCCAGGAGGCTTCAGATCGCAGCCGATTTTTCTCCCCCGACCCCCGACTTTTCGACGAAAAATAAAGCCGCTCAGAAAAGGAGGGAGACCCTGGGATACACCCCAAGGGGGCTATTCGCACAAACCCTCTCGAGGATGGACGCGCCCCCGTCGTATATCCCAGGGTTGGGCCCCAACTTTTTTGTCCATTCGAAAACCTCCCAAAGCCTGGGATAGGGGTCGACATATCCACTGTTATCAGACCCTGGGGGATTCCTTATCTGATGAGGGTGGCGGTAATATCCATGGGCGATCCACGACTGGGGTTCTACTGGCTTCCAGATCCTGGATTCCTTATCCAATGGTCCCCTTTATCCAATACCCTCACCGTAGCGTGTACCGAAGAAGCCCTGCACGGAAAAGCGCTCTCGCGAGGGGATCGCAATAGCGTGCTCTTGGGAGACGGATGTTGCACGCTATCTGTCCAACGTCGACCGTACGCGTTCCTCCATCCAGGCGTTTTTGCCTCCGACCTCGACCCCTGAGGCCCAGCGTTGTGCCCCGAGAGCAGCGAGACTGGATCCCGGAAGGGACAGTTCGCCCATGGGTTGGGCGCTGCGTAATGGGGGGGTCATAAATGGGGGGGCGGCGAGGGTGGTCCGAAAAGGTACCCAAACGGTACCTGAACGAGTCCCCTGGGGCTCTGGAGGGGCCCGAAAGGGGCACGAAAGGGGACCTTTTCTGACCCCCCCATTTGTGACCCCCCCATTAAGCCACGCCCAAATGGGGAGCGCGTCGGGCCCCCCGGGCGACCAGGATTCTGCAGACGTCGGCGGCGCGCCCCGGGGGGCGACGGCAGAGGGGGCGGACCCTCTCAGAAGGCTCGGCAGGCCTCCGGCCTCCCGGAGAGTCTTTCTGGGCCTTCTGAGGAGCCGGGCCCCCTTTGCCTCCCTCCTCTTCCTCCTCCTCCGCCTCCTCCGCCTCCTCCGCCTCCTCCTCCTCCTCCTCCGCCTCCTCCTCTCTTCTCCTCTCCTCCTGGCTTCGCCGTGGCTCTGGTCATCCTGGGGGCCTGTTCGCCAGGGTCGTGGCACGGCTGCCCCATGCGAGGCAGCTCTCTTGCTCGGCGGCAGCGCGCGGCCGCACTCCTGACGCTGCCGGCGACTCGGGGCCCTCTTTGCCTTCTCCCCCGGGGCGCGCCTTCGAAGACCAGGACTTCGCCGGCCTCCCTGCCTCACGGGGCTGGAGGATCGCGCCGCATATTCGGCTCAATTTGCCTTCACGTCGACGGCGCCGATGCATCGCCGACGTCGCCGATACATCGCCGACGCTTCGGCGCTGCATCGGCGAAGTATCAGCAACGCGGCGCGATGCAAGCTCCGAGTCCATCAATTCGGACCCTATTTGGAAGTCCTCCAGCGGGAGAGACTGAAAAGGTGAGGCTGTCTTGGCCCACAGTTGCGTCAGCATCAGCGCTCCTGTCTGTCAAAGTCCCTGTTTACGGGGCCCTGAGCGAAGAGCGAGCTAGATTCCGCCATGAGGCAGAGGATCCGAGGTCGAGGGTCGAGGTTTCAGGAGCGCTCGTTGTCTTTCTCGGAGCCCTCTGGGAGGCTTCTCGTCGCCATGGCTGCATACCCCATGACGCCCTGGCCAGGACGCATCCCGAGGGGGAACCGTAGCCTTGCCAAACATTATCTTGGAGAAGTACCCAGGCATACGCAGTTGTGGGTACCGTCGTTGCGGGTATCGCCTTCGGGGATCTCCTCATGAAGCCATGAAGCATGCGAAGGGTGTGCTGCCGCTGGAGCTTTAGGCGGGACCCATGATGGGGCCGCGAATCGTGTGATGGGGGCGCCACAATGTGGCGGGGCCGCCAGTGGGGCTTTCGGTGGAGCTCCCTATGGGGACACGAAACGCTTTAGCGGGTAGGGGAAACGCATGCGAACACCGCCATTGGGGCCTTCGGTGGAGCTCCCTATGGGGCCACGAAACGCTGTACTGTGCAGGGGGCACGCATGTGCACGCCGCCAGTAGAGCCTTCGGTGGAGCTCCCAATGGGACCACAAATAGTTGTATTAGGTGGGAGAGACGCATGCAAACGGCGAAACTGGGGCCTTCGGTGGAGCTCCCTATTGGGCCACGAAGCGCTGTACTGTGTGGGGGGAGCGCATGCAAACACCGACACTGGGGCCTTCGGTGGAGCTCCCTATGGGACCACGTCCACTTGGCCACTGGGTGAGGGACACGCATGCGAGCACCGCCATTTGGGCCGTCGGTGGAGCTCCTCATGGGGCCACGAAGCGTTGCAATGGGTGGGGGAAACGCATACAGCCACCGCCACTGGGGCCTTCGGTGAAGCTCCCGATGGGGTCACGAAGCGCTGAACTGGGTGGGGGAGAAGAATGCGGACACAGCCACTGGGACTTTCGGTAGAGCTCCCTATGGGGCCACGCAACGCTGTGCTGGTTGGGGGCGACGCATGCGGACACCACCACTGGGGCCGTCGGTGGGGCCTCCTATGGGGCCACGAAGCGTTATACTGTGTGGGGTAAACGAGTGCGGACACCGGCATTGGGGCCTTCGGTGGAAGTCCTTATGAGGCCACGAATCGTTGAACTAGGTGGGGGAAGCGCATGCGTGAACCGCCACTGGGACCTTCGTTGGATCTCCCTGTGGGGCCACGAAACGTTGTATCGGGCAGGGGAGGCGCATGCGGACGGCGCCATGAAGCCTTCGGTGGAGCTCCCTATGGGACCATGAAGCGCTGTACTGGGGGAGGAAACGCATGCGGACACTGCCACTGGGGCCTTCCGTGGAGCTCCCGACGGTCAACGAAACGTTGTACTGGGTGGGGGACACGCATGCAGACACTGCCACCGGAGCCTTCGGTGGAGCTCTCCATGGGGCCATGCGCTGGGCGGGGGACACGCAGGCGGACACCGCGAGGGTGGCCTTCGATCGAGCTCCCGATGGGGCCACGAAGCGCTGTGCTGGACCTGGGTCGGGGAACCCATCCGTGGCCGAGGCTCGCCGTGGCCAGAATGGCCCCCTCGTCCTTTATTCAGCGTTCCTTATGGCCTCCTCCTCCTCCTCCTCCTTCCCTTCCTACTTCAGGTACGTCGTCTCCTTATTCTCCTCCTCCTCCTCCTCCTCCTCCTCCTCCTCCTCCTACCCCTCTTCCTCCTCCTAGCACAACGACTGAATGGAGAGATGGGGGCGGCGGCGTCGTGGAGCTCGCGAAGCTGGTGGTCGGACGACAATCCCATCGTCTCGAAGGAGGGGAGGTGACTCGGAGAGCTTCTTCGAAAGCTTAGCTGCAGCAGCTGGAGTAATTCTGAGACGCCGGCAGGCTAGTTGGCCAAGCAAATCTCGACGGACCTTTTGCAGCCGAGAGGGCGGTTGAACATCAATGTCTCGAGATTGGGGGGGCAGGCCAGCCGCAACTGCTCGCATGGCCGCGCCGCCGGGAATGCCGGCCATTCCCCCGAACATTCGGGGCGCTGGGGCCGTCGATCCAGTGCCCAGGTCGATCCGATCGACCCGATTCGATACCGGTCCTTGTTGGCCCGATCCGACCCGAGATCGATCCGATTCGATATCGATCCGCTTCGATACCGATCCTTGTCGGCCCGATCCGACTCGATTCCGATGCCCCGGCGTTCTGGCGCGGCCCGATGCCTGCATGGCGCTACTGTGCATCCTGGCGCAGCTGATCCGATTCGGTTTTGACTCCGTGTCGATGCAGCCCGTTCCGACGCACAGCCCGATTCTATCCGATTTCCCGCTTCAGTGTCGATTGTTCCTGTGTTCTGGAGGGGCGCGACGGTGTCGGCCAGACCTGGCCCCCCCAGGAGGAGGGCTCCCGAGAAGCCCGCGTGCTCCTTCCTCCGATCTTTATTCCTTATTCTTATGTATATCCCTACTCTGCCACCCGGCCAGCCGATAGCGACCCGATCCGGGTGGTCCCATCGTACCTGCCAACAAGCACTATGAAGTCGACCGTATTTTTCTCAACGTGGACATTCTGCCGCACATGTTGCAAAATGCGTGGCAGGAACGGGGGGACGGAACGCATATCCCGCGCGCAATGCCGAAATGTCGGGAAGCACGCCAGTGGATGGCCTTGAATACACAAAAGGGGGGGGTGCTCGCAGAACCCCCCCCCTCCCCCCCTTCGAAGGGGGGGGTGAGATTTTCGACCCCCCCCCCCTCCCCCACTTGGCGCTGAAAAAGTGGGGGGGGTCGAACCCTCCCCCCCTCCCCCCTTTGCGCCGAACAGGGGGCTGGGGAGGGGGCCATTCTGGTAGCAAGTAGGGAGTGGGGTGTTTTGAGTAGCGATTGATGAGTAGTGGGTATTTGGTAGTGAGTAGTGCGCAGTGAGTCGTGAGTGGTGAGTAGTGAGTAGTGGGTAATGGGTCGCGGTAGTAGTGGGTAGCGCGTAGAGATCAGTGAGTAGTGAGTGGTGTGTAGTGCGTAGTGTTACGGAAATAGTGAGTAAGAAATTGCGAGTAGTGAGTAGGGAAGAGTGAGTAGTGTGTAGTGCGTAGTGCATAGTGAGTGGTCAGCAGGGAGTATGGATGAGGGAGTAGACAGTAGCGAATAGCGAGGAGTGAGTAGTGAGTAGTGAGTAGTGCGCAGTAAGTAGAGAGTCGTGAGTAGTGAGTGGTGAGTAGCGAGTAACGAGTCGCGAGTAGGAGCAGGGAGTAGCGAGTAGTGAGTAGTGAGTAGCGGGTAGGGCGTTGTGAGTAGTGGGTCGTGAGGGGGGAGTAGTCGGGAGTCACTAGTGAGTAGGAAGTGTTGCGTAGCGAGTAGGGAGTAGCGAGTAGTGAGTAGTGAGTCGTGAGTTGTGAGTAGTGAGTAGGGAGTAGTGAGTAGCGAGTTGGGAGTAGTGAGTAGGAAATAGGTAGTAGTGAGTAATGAGTAGTGGGAGCGTGGTGAGTAGAAAGTAGTAGTGGGTAGTGAACATTGCGTATTGGGTAGCGGGTAGGGCGTAGGGAGTAGCGAGTAGTGCGTAGTGAGTAGTGAGTATTGTGTAGGGAGTGGGAAGTAGCGAGTAGCGAGTAGTGGATAGTGAGTAGTGAGTTGTGGGCAGTGAGTAGTGAGTGGTGAGTAACGGATAGTGGTTAGTGTGTGGTGAGTAGTGATTTGTGATTAGTGAGTATTGGGTAGCGGGTTGCGTTTAGTGGGTAATGAATATGGAGTCGTGGGTAGTAAGTAGTGAGTAGTCTGTAGTGAGTAATGAGTCGTGCGTAGGGAGTAGTGAGTAGTGCGTCGTGGGTAGTGAGTCGTGGGTAGTGAGAAGTAAGTCGTGTCGTGAGTAGTGAGCAGCGCGTAGTGAGAAGTGAGTAGTGAGAAGCGAGTAGTGAACTGTGGGTAGTGAGTGGTGCGTTATGGGTAGTAAGTACTTTTTGGGGCTAGGGTTAGGGTTAGGGGTTAGGGTAGGGGTGAGGACTAGTGTTAGGGGTGGTAGGGGTCGGGTTCCAGAGACCGGGGGCGCCGTGGCGAAATGGGGGGGAGGGGGGGATTCGGATTTGGCGGCCAAAGGGGGGGAGGGGGGGGGGGGGCTCGGAACCCCCGCCCACCCCTTTTTGAACGGGGGGGATGGGGGGGGGGTCCCCGACGACGGATCGGGAAAGGGGCGGGGGGGGGCTCCCCGACGACGGATCGGGAAAGGGGTGCGGGGTGTTCCCCGACCACGGATCGGAAAAGGGGGGAGGAGGGGTGTCCCCGACGACGGATCGGGAAGGGGGGGGGGCCCTCCCCCCTTGGGGTCATCCAGCGGCGCGCCCTCGAAATGTCGTTTTCGCTTCAGCGCCGCGTTCATGTTTCTGGAGAGCTGGGCTTCCGCTCGGGCGCGGCGCACCGCTTTCGCACGCGTATCCATCGACGCACGAGCGGACGAAATGTCGCTCTGGCCTCGGCGCAGCGGGGATTTTGCCTGAAACTGGCGCTCCCGTCACGACGCGGCGCATTTGTCTCACTCCCCAATGTTTGGGGGCCGCGCGAGTTGGCGACTTGTGGCCCTCGCCCAAGTTCCGTGTGCAGTTGGGTCGGCATTGGCGTTCCAGCGCGGGCGCAGCGCATGGTTCGGTTGCCGAAGTGCATGGAAGCGACAGCGGCAGCGGGGCCGGGCGAGAGCGAGCGAAATGCGGACCTCGCCCAAACGCCGCGCAGTTTGCCAGTGACAACGGCCATGTTGTGCAAGCGGGGCGCATGCTTCGCCTTCGCCGCGCCCATCGTGAGTGTTGCCGCTCCCGCCGCACGCGCGGCCCGCGCAGTTGTTTTCTCTCGTCGCCGAGTCGTCCGAAGCGGGACCGCGCGCGACGAGCGCCTTCCGTCTGCGATGTGGGAGCGCGTTCCAATCCAATTGTTAAGACGTGCCACACGTGATTCTTATGTTGTGGGGGCGAGGGGAGGAGTAGGCGGGACCCTCCGACTTGATTCCTCCTACTCCTCCTCCTTCTCTCCTTTCTCCCTCCTCCTCCTCCTCCTCCTCCTCCTCCGCCTCGTCCTCATCATCCTCCCTTTCTTCCTGCTCCTCCTCCTGCGCCTCCTCCTCCTCCTCCGCCTCCTCCTCCTCCTCCCCTCCCCCCCCCTCCTCCCTGCTCGTCCTCATCCTCCCCCTGATGTCTACACACTACCTCATCTTCCTCCCCCGCCTCCTCCTCCTATGCCTCCTCCTCCTTATCCTCCTCCGCCTCCTCGTCCGAGGGGTGGGGGGCTCTCGTCCGAGTTGCCGGATCGCTCAGGCAGCAGGGGGGCTTCTGCCGTGCGCACGCTGTGTCCCAGTGCGCTGTGTGTGTGTGTGTGTGTGGTGTGTGTGGTGTGTGTGTGTGGTGTGTGTGTGGTGTGTGTGTGTGTGTGTGTGTGTGTGTGTGCGTGGGGGGGGGGGGGGCGTGCGGTCGGGCGTCGCCATCCCTCCACTGGCAGGCGCTGCTGAAGGGAGGCGTGGCGGGCTGCGTGGCCAAGACGGCGACGGCGCCGCTGACTCGGTTGACCGTGTTGGCGCAGACCTGCACCTTGCTCAAGTGCCCGCTTGCTGTTCAAACAGGTTGGAGAGGGTTCCGGGAGGCCGAGGAGGAGGAGGAGGAGGAGGATAAGGAGGATAATGTAAAGGAGGAGGCGGGGGAGAAGGAGCATCGAAGACCAACATGTAATGAATCTACTAGCTAGAAGCTGCGCTTGGGTTTCTTGGGTCTGCGCTGGACCCACCTCCCCACACCCTCGGACAAGGCACGACAGATCCAAGGGAGGTCGAGAGATCCCAGCAATTCTGAAAAGTATGGCCCCCTGCCGCCGTAAACCATCCTCGACGCGGGGGTTCCAGGGGGCATGGCGACATTCCATTTCGTGCCTCCTCACGGTGGCGGAGCACACTGACACGAGCATGAGGTTGGGAAGGGATGTGTGCAGTAGTCGGTTTGCAGTTATTGTCGTCGGGTCCGATTCGCGATCTCTCATTGTGTCAGCCAGCGCGGACGCCCAAACAGCGGTTTCCTGCAGTCTATGCGGTGCAATCTAGGCGGTGCAACCCATGTGGGGCACGACAAGTGGCGCAGCGCAATGCAAAACAAAGCGATGCAGACCAAGGCTGTGGTAGGAATATTCAGATACGTAGCACCCCGCAGTCGCGGATACGAGTGAGGGGGCGGCGGGGGCGTTTGCAGTCTGCGAGGCTCTGAAGAAGACTGCCGCAGGCGCCGTGTTTTTACAAGTTATACAACTAGCCCGCCGCAGCGCCGATTTTTTGGTAAAGCAATATGGGTGGGTCGCGGGGTGGGTCGCGGGTGGGTCGCAGGCGCGGTCGTGGGTTTGTCGCGGGTGGGTCGCGGTTGGGTCGCATGTCGCGGGTGGGTCGCGGGTGGGTCGCGGGGTGGGTCGCGGAGTTTGGGTCGCGGGGTGGGTCGCGGGTGGGTCGCGGGTGGGTCGCGGGTGGGTTGCGGGCCGGGTCGCGGGGGGACGACGCCAAACAACAACGATCAGCAACAACAATAACAACAACAACAGCAGCAACAGCAGCAGCAACAGCAACAGCAACAGCAACTATCATTCTGCTCGAGTGTCCGTCAACTCGTATTTCCCAAACCCTCGATACCCGCCCTCCTCGTCTTCGATCGTGCCCTTGTTGGGGGGTTAACCTTTCTTCCCCGCAGGCCAGGCCCTGGCAAGCGGCGGGGCGGCCGCGGACCGTCGGCCTGGCCAGCGGCAGCGCTGATCGGCGGCAACCCGACCCCAAGAGGGGCGGACAGGGGACCGATCACGACGACGACGACGACGACGACGACGACGGCGGCGACGACGACGACGACGACGACGACGAGCGAAAGCGAGAGCGAGAGAGAACGACAGCAGGGCCACGAAGGGCACGAAGTAGGCCACGAAGGGCGACAGCGGGACGACGGGGCCACTGAAGGAAGCCACTGGGCCACGTAGGACAGCGAGGGGGCCACAAAAGGCGACAGCGGGGCCACTGAAGGGCATGCACATGGGGCCACGAGGGGCTGCAACGGGGCCACGAAGGGCAGCGAGGGGGCCACGAAGGGCGACATCGGGGCCACGAAAGGCATGCATATGGAGCCACGGCGGGCGCGAACGAGCGGGGCCACGAAGGGCATGCATATATGGGGCCAGGAATGGCAGCAAAGGGGGCCACGGAAGGGCTGCAACGGGGCCACGAAGGGCATGCACACGGGGGGCCACGAGGGGCTGCAACGGGGCCACGAAGGGCAGCGAGGGGGCCACGGAAGGGTTGCAACGGGGCCACGAAGGGCAGCGAGGGGGCCACGAGGGGCTGCAAAGGGGCCACGAAGAGCAGCGAGGGGGCCACGAAGGGCATGCAGATGGGGCCACGAGGGGCAGCGAGGGGGCCACGGAGGGCTGTTACGGGGCCACGAAATAAAGCGGGGGGGACCACGAAGGACTGCAACGGGGCCACGAATGGCAGCGAGGGGGCCACGAAGGGCTGCAACGGGGCCACGAAGGGCATGCACATGGGGCCACGAGGGGTTGCAACGGGGCCACGAGGGGCAGCGAGGGGGCCACAGAAGGGCGGCAACGGGGCCACGAAACAAGGGGAGGGGGGGGGGCACGAAGGCTGCAATGGGGCCACGAAGGGCAGCAACGGGGCCACGAAGGGGTGCAACAAACTCACGAAGGGCAGCGAGGAGGCCACGACGGGCTGCAACGGGGCCACGAAGGACAGCGAGGGGGCCACGAAGGGCTGCACCGGGGCCACGAAGGGCATGCACATGGGGCCACGAGGGGCTGCAACGGGGCCACGAAGGGCAGCGAGGGGGCCACGAAGGGCGTCAACGGGGCCACGAAACAAAGGGGGGGGGGGCACGAAGGGCTGCAATTGGCCACGAAGGGCAGCATCGGGGCCACGAAGGGCTGCAACAAACTCACGAAGGGCAGCGAGGAGGCCACGACGGGCTGCAACGGGGCCACGAAGGGCAGCGAGATTCCGGTCCCCAAATATCATGTGAGGGATTCGTAAGCGTGAGCGCGACTCCTGGGGGCGTGAGTGTCAGTGGCGCGGCGCTTCAGCAAATTGCTGCAGATTTCAACGCAAGGGTGCTATTCTTAAGTAAAACGCAAGCGAGTCTCCAGCGAGAACGCGACTCCAGCGCGCCGAGAGAGCGATTCCTGAATACATTGCAAGGAGGTCCCAAGCGAGAGCGCGATGCCTGAGTAAAATGCGAGGAAATATCGGGCGGGAGCGCGGGTTTTACATATGTTGTGAGGAAGTATCAGGCGGGAGACGTTGCTGTTCTTGTTGTAAACTGGGTGCCAGCGACACAGTTTGAGCCTCAATACCTTCCTGGATAAAAGCAGGGTGCGAGCCCTGGGAGGGGCACTGCAAAAGAAACAATCCAATGTGCCCCGGGCGGGGTGGATCAATAATATTCCCTCTTCAGAAGTGAGAGTTCAACAACAACCAACAACAACAACAACAACAGCAGCATTAACAAGAATCTGCTTCGCGGAATCCCACTTCAGCCACGCACCCAAGGACGGTAAGTGACCGCTCGGCCCGCCCATTCTGACCGTGTTACCGAAGCCTGGATGTAGTATTCTAGTACTGTCGCGTAACGTACTATGTGCACTGATGTAGTATAGTTATCTAGCCGTAGGACCGCAGCATTTGTATTCGATTATTGTACGAACCGTGTCTTTGCAGTGCCAGGACTCGTGGTAAAAGTCGTAGTAATCGTATTAGTAGTCGCAGTGGTAGTAGTAGTAGTAGTAGTAGTAGTAGTAGTAGTAGTAGTAGTAGTAGTAGTAGTAGTAGTAGTAGTAGTAGTAGTGGTAGTAGTAGTAGTAGTAGTAGTAGTAGTAGTAGTAGTAGTAGTAGTAGTAGTAGTAGTAGTAGTAGTAGTAGTAGTAGTAGTAGTAGTAGTAGTAGTAGTAGTAGTAGTAGTAGTAGTAGTAGTAGTAGTAGTAGTAGTAGTAGTAGTAGTAGTAGTAGTCGTAGTCGTAGTAGTAGTAGTAGTAGTAGTAGTAGTAGTAGTAGTAGTAGTAGTAGTAGTAGTAGTAGTAGTAGTAGTAGTAGTAGTAGTAGTAGTAGTAGTAGTAGTAGTAGTAGTAGTAGTAGTAGTAGTAGTAGTAGTAGTAGTAGTAGTAGTAGTAGTAGTAGTAGTAGTAGTAGTAGTAGTAGTAGTAGTAGTAGTAGTAGGAGTAGTAGTAGTAGTAGTAATAGTAGTAGTAGTAGTAAAAGTATTCGTCGTCTTCGTCGTCGTCGTCGTCTTCGTCGTCGTCGTAGTCGTCGTCGTCGTCGTAGTAGCCATCGTCGTCGTATTTATAATAGTAGTCGTAGTCGTAGTCGTAGTGGTGGTAGTAATAGTGATAGTAGTAGTAGTAGTAGTAGTAGTAGTAGTAGTAGTAGTAGTAGTAGTAGTAGTAGTAGTAGTAGTACCAGTAGTAGTAGTAGTAGTAGTGTCGTAGTAGTAGTAGTAGTAGTAGTAGTAGTAGTAGTGGTAGTAGTAGTAGTAGTAGTAGTAGTAGTAGTAGTAGTAGTAGTAGTAGTAGTAGTAGTAGGAGTAGTAGTAGTAGTAGTGTAGTAGTAGTAGTAGTAGTAGTAGTAGTAGTAGTAGTAGTAGTAGTAGTTAGTAGTAGTAGCTAGTAGTCAGTGAGTAGTAGTAGTAGTAGTAGTAGTAATAGTAGTAGTAGTAGTAGTAGTAGTACGTCGTCTCGTCGTCGTCGTCGTCTTCGTCGTCGTCGTAGTTCGTCGTCGTCGTCGTAGTAGTCCGTCGTCGTAGTCGTAGTCGTAGTCGTAGTGGTGGTAGTTATAAGTGATAGTAGTAGTAGTAGTAGTAGTAGTAGTAGTAGTAGTAGTAGTAGTAGTAGTAGTAGTAGTAGTAGTAGCAGTGTAGTAGTAGTAGTAGTAGTAGTAGTAGTAGTAGTAGTAGTAGTAGTAGTAGTAGTAGTAGTAGTAGTAGTAGTAGTAGTAGTAGTACCGGAGTGTTCCTTGCGCGGGCCGGCCCAGTTGTACACCTCCTGCCGTGCCCTGAGGTATCGGCTGTGCTGGCATCCTCTTTTCCCGCACACGCCCCGTTCGGTCTGGAACGCATGGGGCATCTGAGCTATAAGTGCCCCCCTCAAAATGAACCTCGCATCATCATCACCAATGCTAATTAGCCGCGGGCCTGCCCCGCGAGGCACGTGCCCCCCGGGGGGTATCGCTGCCGCGGATGCCCGTCCGTGACGCCCGTTTGGCACAGCACGCTTTCCCGCCTCCGCTCCCGTCGGCCTCGCGCGCGCAGCGTCGAGAACCTCGACCGTACGGGTGCGTCGAGTCGCTGGCGGACCCTCAAGCGTGGACAACTTGGCGTCCATAGCCCCCCTGGCCCAAGGCAGTTCGGGCTTTTGGGGCTTCTGCGCGATCCCCCACGTGGCCTGCTCTCGCTGGCCTGCCGGCGCGATGCTGGGCTCCAACCAGACCAACAATCTCGGGTGCTGCGACAGGGGCGGAACGCCCAGAGGGGGGGGGGCCTTGCATACATCCTAAGGATCGCATCGCACAGCTCTTGCACGACGCTCGAAGACGACTGCGTGAAATGTCCCCTCCCCAGGGCTACGGCAGGCTCGTGTCATGTCGACGAGGCGACGACCCCAACGCGGGCGTTCCAGTTTGAACTCCGCCAGTGGCCTGGAATCGGTCGACGTCGAACGATCTGCGTTGTCCGAAAGCCGCGACCGCGCCAGGCTGAAGGGTCCACGCTGACGCTGAGGAGGAGGAGGAGGAGGAGGAGGAGGAGGAGGAGGAGGCGGAGGCGGAGGCGGAGGCGGAGGCGGAGGCGGAGGCGGAGGCGGAGGTGGAGGCGGAGGCGGAGGCGGAGGCGGAGGCGGAGGCGGAGGCGGAGGCGGAGGCGGAGGCGGAGGCGGAGGCGGAGGCGGAGGCGGAGGAGGAGGAGGAGGGAGGAGGAGGAGGCGGAGGAGGCGGAGGAGGCGGAGGAGGCGGAGGAGGCGGAGGAGGCGGAGGAGGCGGAGGAGCGGAGGAGGCGGAGGAGGGGAGGAGGAGGAGGAGGAGGAGGAGGAGGAGGAGGGAGGAGGAGCAGGAGGGGAGGAGGGGGGACGGGGAGGGGGAGGAGGGACGGGAGGAGAAAGGAGGAGGAGGAGGAGAGGAGGAGGAGGAGGAGGAGGGGCTGAAGCTAACGTCATCGCGACGTGAACCTGCCGCATCCGCCCGGTTCGGCCTTGGGTCGCCCTCGGGCAGCCCCCCCCCTTGGCAGCCCCAGCTGGCCTCAGCAGGCCTCCCCGCGGTCTCAACGCCCTGGTGCCGCCTCCGTAGGCGCCCGCAGGGTTGGTGTGCTGAGACCGCCCTGGCCTCCTCATCCTCCTCCTCCTCCTGCTCCTCATCCTGCTCCTCCTCCTCCTCCTCCTCCTCCTCCTCCTCCTCCTCCTCCTCCTCCCTTGCTCCTCCTCCTCTTTCTCCTCGTCGGCCCGCCAGGACTGTTTGGGCGGGCCGTCTCCCGAAGCCCAGGTCCTCGGATCCGAACCTGCGGTGCGCGGCCCCAGATGGGCCACCCCCCTTCCGCGGAGCCAGTTTTCGATCCCGGATCCGTGTCGGTCCCTGAGCCCGATAACAAGCCCTGGATGCCGAACGAAGGAATGACTGCCCGAACTGAAAAAACATGTCCCTGAGGCCCGCAGCTCCCCAGCAAAAACGAAGGGCGAAATTGCCAGGTGTGGCCAGAACCCCCACACTGACATGTCGATAAGTGAATTGTCCGTTTTCGGTTCTCGAGGGGGCGCCACGGCCGTCATTTTCCAGGCTTGCGGCCGCCAGGTTCGGGCCCGAGCTCGTTTTCACTAAACCACGTTTTGCTAAAGGGGGTTCTGTCCATCCCCCAAAAAGTTGCAGCGCTCGGATCTTAGGGGTCGTCGGAGACTTGGGCATCCGCTCCTTGCCTGCAGCACCCGACGATCCGGCCCTGCTGGCGATGATGAGAGCGGGCGAGCAGGTGCTCGGTGCGTTAGAAAAGGGTACGGAGAGAATGGGGCACGAAGGCAGACAGCAGCTCCTGTTCTTTTTGCACAGCGCTCGCTGCCGGTGTCGCCGCGGACGTTGCGCATTTGAGGCAGAAGGCCGCCTGTCCATCAGCGACTGCTGTCGGTTTTGGACAACATGTTCTCGATGTTCGATCATGGACCCCTTGCAACATGCTGCCATCCAGCTTTCGCGCCGAAGACCGCCAGAAACCGCCACAGACCGCTGGAAACCGCCGCAGAGCGTCAGAAGACCGCCGAAGATCGCCGAGGACCGCTCGAAGACCGTCCGAAGACTGCCGAAGACGGCCCAGCAGAGATAGGCAACAAAGGGTCCATGGTCGAACGCTTATCGGGGGTGGACAGAACCCCAATAGTGACACGTCGATTAGTGAATTGTCCGTTTTCGGTTCTCGAGAGGGCGCCGTGGCCGTTATTTTCCAGGCTTGCGCCCGCCAGGTTTGGGCCTCAGGTCGTTTTCACTAAACCACGTTTTACTAAAGGGGGGTCTGTCCATCCCCGAGCTTAAAACATTTGTGTTGTTCATTGCTTCCCTGGGTGGGAGGCAGCGCGCGCACTGCTACCCATGCCAGGGCTGTCTTGGGTGGCCCGCCCCTCCCGGATGGGTGGCAATGGAGGGCCAAGAAAAGGGCCCTCAAGGGGCATGATGTTCCAACCTATTTTAGCCTTGACCACCAGGAAGAATTTCGAGCGGCCCAAAAAGTACCGAAGCTCAAGGGTTGTCACGTGTCGGGCCCTGGGAGACACTCGCCCCACGACCCTGTTTCGACGCTGTCTCGACACTCTTCTGACACTTTTCTGGGTGCTCGAAATTATTTCTGGGATGTGGCCCTCAAGCAGGATAGGAACAACATAGCTCAAGGAGCCCGTTGGGGCCCCTCTGGGGCCCCTGCTGGCTCCGAGCAAACGGGGCCCGACAGGGCCCCTTTGCGGCCCTCTTCCTCACCACCCATGTGGGTCACCCCTTGGTGGGCCCCAGAAGCGGCAGGGCCGTTTGTTTCACCGCTTCCGAGAAAAAAATTGCCCCTTGAAAACGGAAACGGCAAAAAAAACGGCGACTGGACACGGGCCCTGGAAACGACAGGGCCGTTGTTTCTTACCCGTTCCGTTTTGCCGTTTTTCTGCCGGTTCCGATTACGTTTTTTTTCCAGTTCCGTCGCCGCTTTTTGACTGGTTCCGGCTCCGGTTCCAATCCTGGAGCCGTTTTTGTTGCCGTTTCCGGTCGCCGTTTTTTTTTTGCTGTTTTCATTTTTAAGGGACATTCTTTTGGAAACGGTGAAAAAACGGCCCTGCCGTTTCTGGGGCCCACAAAGGTCACCCCCCATTGCTGCGGTAGGTTCGCGTCGTGTCGACCGGCGGCGTCTCCGCCGCCGGCGTTCCATGGTGAACGCCGGCGGCGGCCTATAATCGGTCGATGTTGAACGACCCTGACGTTTCGGGAGCGGCCGATCGTTCAAGGTTGAACGGTCCCCGCGGTGTCGGGAACCAACGCCGGGCTCGACACGACACGGACCTGCCGTAATGGAGGATGACGATTAATAAATGACCGGGGGTCGTGTTCACTCGGCGGCGCCCGGGATGACGATTAGAAGAAACCGGCCGCGGGCTGGAGAACTATTTGTTGAATCGCTCTCCTCCAGTCAGAAAGCTGTGCAGACATAGCAGGAAACTATTGGTTTTAATCGTTCTCGCCCATTTTTTTATGAATCGCCATCCCGCATTGCCCACCCGACCCTCGGCGCCTCGACGAACTCCAGAACGTACTTGGCGTGCCCCTTTCGGGCCTCCCGAGGCGCAGCGCAGCCGGATGCAGCGGCAGGCCGCGCAGCCCCTCGCGGTGCCCCGCCCGCGCCCGCCCGCCGAGCACGGCCCGGCCTGGCGCCCGAGCGGGCTGGCGTCCAGCCCGTCGAAGCCGAGGGACTGGCACGACGCCGACCCCCCCCCCTCCTCCTTTTCCTCCTCCTCCTCCTCCTCCTCCTCCTCCTCCCTCCTTCTCCTCAAGATGGGTTGCTCGGGGGGCTTTCAGCCTCCGTGCTTCACTGGATCGCACTACCGTGCGCAGGCAAGAGTGTGTGCACTCTGGCAGTCGGGCGGCCTCCTTCCAAACTCACGCGCGCCATGGCGGGGAGCGGCGGCGTGGGTGCTGGGCGTGGGGGAGGCGGCCGCGCGGCGTGGCCTGCGAAGTGGAAGTGCTCGGTGTGCGACTACTACAACTTCGCCGAGAGGACGTGCTGTCGCAAGGGGTGCCAACCTGCGGGGTGGCCAGCGCCGCGGCAGCTGGGCGCCTTTCCTCCGCTACGTGGGTGGACTGCAGGCGGTGGCGGTGGTGGTGCTCCTGGCGGCGCTGGCGGCGGGCGCGGCGGGCGTGGGGCAGGCGGTGGCAAGCCTCCCACTCGTGCCCCGTGGTGGCGAGGTGGAGAAGGTGGCGGCCGTGACGCTGGGGGCGCCGTGGTGCTCAGCGAGGAGCAGCGCTGTGGCTTCGTGTGCATGGCAGAGGCCGACTTCGCCCTCGCTGCCGCGCTCCTGGCCCCGAAGGTCCGCGAGCAGCTGCTGCAGGCACGGAGGCTGCGTGAGGGCGGACTGGGGGCCGAGCTGTCCAAGGACAAGACGGTCAAGGCGGCCCAGGTGCTGGCGGACGCCAAGGTCGTGCAGGTCAAGAAGATGGAGGGCCAGCTGGAGCAGGCGAAGGCCAAGGCGGTGGCGGCCATCAACGAGTCGGCCAGCCTCGCGGACAAGTTGGTGCTGCTGCGGAAGGAGTGCGACGAGGCGGCGGCCAAGGCACGTGAGGCGCTGGCGGCTCAGCGCGCCAGGATGGCGGCCGAGGAGGCTGAGGCGGCGGCAGCAGCCGCCGAGCCGAGAGCAGCACCAGCGGCCTCCCTGGAGTCGATTCAGGAGGCGATCGGCGGCTTGTCGAGGGACGAGATCGCGAAGCTCGGGAAGGTGCTGGCGGAGATCAGTGGCTTGCCTGGCGCTGCCGCCGCTGCGGGGGCGCCCCCCCGTGCGCCTGTGGCTGCGGCGGTCCCCGTGCCTTCGGCGGTGCCAGCAGCGGCGCAGCAGGTGGGCGCTCCCAAGGAGGAGGGGCCTGGCGTGTCGCAGGCGGCGCAGCAGGTGTGGCAGGACATCGCGTGCGGGATTGAGGACCCCGCCAAGAGGGAAGCAGCCGAGGAGCTGCTGGGTGACGCCAAGAAGATGCGGACGGAGGTCAAGCAGATGGAGGAGGAGTCCTAGCATGAAGTGTGGGGTCTGGAGGATCTGCACGGTCAACGTCAATGCGTTCTGCAACCTGAGCAAGTGCATGGCGGTGAGCGAGGTGCAGGACTGCGACGCCATGCTGGTCCAGGAGACGAGGCTCCTGGAGGGAAGGAGCAGTGATGCGGAGGCGCAGCTTCGAAGCCAAGGGTGGCGGGCGAGAGGCACGCCCGCGGTGCCGTCAGCGGCAGGAGGCCTCAGCACGGGAGGACTCCTCACCATGGTGAGGAGGAGCCACGGCATGGCGGAGGTGCAGGACCAGCAGGCAGCGGTGCTGGTGGCTGGGCGAGTGCACCTGTGTCGGGTGTCGGGCGTGCTGCGCAGCGGCTTCCTGCTCGCCAACCTCTACCTGGAGGCGGGGGTCGGCCTCAACGATAGCAACGTGTCCAGCCTCAGGAGGCTGGCAAGGAGGTTGAGGCAGTGCCGCAGGGACTTCGTGGTGGGCGGCGATTGGAACCTCACGGAGGAAGAGCTGCAGGCAGGCGGGGTGCCCGACATGTTCGATGGCAAGGTGGTCAGGCCTGCCTCGCCCACGTGCGCAGCGTCGGGGAGGACCATCGACTTCTTCCTGGTGTCCAAGGGACTGGCTGCGCTGGGTGTGCGGGTGGTGGAGGCCTCGCCAGTGTACCCGCACTCGGCGGTGATTCTCGAGATCCGCAGGCAGCAAGAGGAGGAGCGCTTCAGGCTGGTCCAGAAGCCGCGGACCTTTCCTGAGGTTCGACCACAAGGGTGCTGTGAGAGAGACCACGGCAGCAGCTGGAGGCAAGCCAGGCTGAGGGTGCAGGAGCAGCTCGCCTCGGTGCTGAGGTTCGAGGGCGAGGCCGCCGCGAGGAGCACCCCACGTGCTGAGGTGGAGGCCCCTCAGCCCAGCAGCAGTGGTGGCGCAGCAGGGCAGCGCGCAGCTAGAGCAGGCCAGGAGCTTCCCAGGCCAGTGAGGGGCAAGGGGGATGAGGGGGTGGCTGCGGCGGAGAGATGGGGACCGCTAAGCAGCGTGCTCCCGATCGCACCTGCGCCGCCGTCCTGCGTGACGGACGTGAATCTGATGAGGTGCTGCGTCCAGCATGGCGAGGAGTGGCAGAGCACCCTCGGCAGCTGCGGGCTACGGCGAGAAGTTGGCGCGGAAGGGCACGGCGCTGCACCAGGCGTTGAGGGCCAGCCAGCGCACCTCGGGGCCCTGGCGCCAGGAGCGCAGGGCACCGACGCAGCGGACAAAGGAGGCAGCAGCGCTGCGGGCAGCGCTGCGCATGAGGCGCGGGCGGACATCCCTCCCCATGCTGGGACTGGCAGTGCACCTCCGAGCCAGGCACTGTACGGAATCGCAGGTTGGCCCTTTCAGGTTGATGCGGCTGAAGGAGTGCACGTGAGGCCGCCCAGCCTCTGGGTCGAGAAGGGGCAGGCGACCTCTGCCGCTGAGGAGGAGGCCTCTCAGCCCAGCAGCAGCGGTGGAGCAGCAGGGCAGCGCGCAGCTAGAGCAGGCCAGGAGCTTCCCAGCCCAGTGAAGGGCAAGGGAGATGAGGAGGTGCCTGCGGCGGAGAGAGGGGGACCCCAAGGCAGCGTGATCCCGACCGCACCTGCGCCGCCTTCCTGCGTGACGGACGAGAAGCGGATGAGGTGCCGCGCCCAGCAAGGCGCGGAGTGGAAGAGCTTCCTCGACAGCTGCGGGCTACGGCAGGAGGATGGCGATGAAGGGCACGGCGCAGCACCACGCGGCGAGGTCCAGCCAGCGCACCGCGGGGCTCAGGCGCCAGGAGCGCATGGAGCCGACGCAGCGGGGAGAGGGGGCAGCAGTGCCGCGGGCAGCGCTGCGCAGGAGGAGCAGGCGGACATTCCTCCCCATGCTGGGACTGGCAGTGCACATCCGAGCCAGGCACCGTACGGAATCGCGGGTAGTCCCCTTCAGGTTGAAGCGGCTGAAGGAGTGCACGTGAGGCCCCCCAGCCTCTGGGTCGAGAAGAGGCAGGCAGCCTCTGCGGCGGGGCAGGCCCAGCACCTGCAGCAGGACGTGCGGGCCCAGGGCGCCGCGGCGGAGGGGGCTAAGGGAGCCCTCGCAGCCGCCTTCGCTACCTTCCTGGGGTGCGCGGAGGACGAGTGGGTCGACGTATACCAGCTGGAGGAGCAGAGGGCCATGTACGTTGGTAGAGCGGACGGCTTCTCCACCAAGATGGTCAAGCGCAGCGGGGTGCAGGACCCCAGGTCGCCGAGGCTCACGCCAGAGGCAGCGTGGATGGCCAGGGTGGCCCACGCGCTGGGAGCCATGGCGCAGCTGAAAGCGCCAAGGGCTAGGGTCGACGCGATCTGCTACTTGCCCCAGCTGGTGGCGGCGGTCCCGAAGAGAGTCAGGAAGTTGCAGCAGGACGAGGAGGCCCGCTCAGGGGAAGGAGGCGGCACCTACTGCAGCATGGAGGCTGGGCGCTGGCTGAGGATGCTGCAGCATGGGGGCCTGGCGTGCTGGCACCCCCTACTGCTCGAGAGACTGGCCGACCGCGCGAAGCAGCACGCCAGTCACCTCGCCAAGCGCGATGTCGACGAGAGGGGCAGGCAGTTCGACGAGTGGGTTGGCAAGCAGCTCACAGGAGGAGCGGCAGGGCTCCACGCGGTCACGCGAGTGGCGGTGGGCTGGCAGGGCAGCGACTGCAGCATCGATGCTGGACCCGCCAGCCTGAGCAAGGAGCTGGACGACCTAGAGAAGGAGTGGAGCAAGATCTGGAGGGTGCAGTGCAGCCACGCCGAGTTGGAGTGGCCGACCGATCTAGGTGAGCGCCCCCCCAGGCCCAGCTGCGAGGTGATGCGGGCAGTCCTGAGGTCCTTCAGGAAGGGCACGGCCACGGGATTCGAGGCGATCAAGCCGAGGCAGCTGCTGGAGCTCAGCGACGAGGGGATAGAGACCCTCATCGACATCGTGGTGGCGGTCGAGCAGGCGGCGGAGTGGCCGCAGATCCAGAGCAATATCGTGTTCTTGGCCAAGAGGCTGGGCGGCGTGCGCCCCGTGGCCATCGTGCACGTCCTCGCTAGGGTGCAGACGAGGCTACGCAAGCCCCTGGCGGAGGAGTGGGAGCGCAGGAATGATCGACCTTTCTTCTGGGCTGCGCGCGGCAGAGGCTGCGAGAGGGCAGTCTGGCAGCAGGCCGTGGAGTGCGAGTGGGCGACAGCGAAGGGGCGCGAAGCTGGCGATGCATCCAGCTGGGTCGCGGCCCTCATCCTCCTGGACCTGCTCAAGGCGTACGAGCAGGTGCAGCATGGGCGCCTCATCCAGGCCGCCCAGCGGACGGGCTTCCCGCTCTGGCAGCTCAAGCTGCAGGTGAGTTTGTACCGAGCGCCCAGGTGGCTGGCGCGGGACGAAGCCGTCAGCAACGCCATCTGCACCGAGCAGGCGGTGCTGCCTGGAGACGGGCTGGCGACGCTCATGCTCAAGATGCTGCTGCTGGAGCCGCTGGACAAGCTCCAGGAGCTGGTTCCCACGCTGGCGATGTCGGTGGTCGTGGATGACATCATCCTGAAGAGGGTGGGCGGCTTCCAGCGGACAGTCAATGACCTCACGCTGGCGGCCAGGCACCTCAAGGTACTGCTCGGCGAGGCCGACCTAGAGATCGCGGTGAAGAAATCCAGGGCGCTAGCGAATGTGCCAGCAGCGAGGCAGGAGCTCGAGAAGCGCCTGATGAAGCCGCTGGGGGTGCGCGCCACGGGGCAGGAGAGGAACCTGGGGGTCGACTTCAGTGGGGGCAAAAGGATAGGACGAGCTGTCCGTCACGACAGGATGGTGCAGGCGAGAGGCAGGCTGCGCAGGATCAAAGTGCTGCAGGTGGTCAAGGCCAAGCGGAAGGCCACCAAGAGGATTGTGAAGACGGGGTTGCACCCGTGCATCGGATACGGCACGGCCATCACGGGCTGCACGGAAGGGGAGCTGGACCGCGCCAGGACCCTCACGTTCGTCGCGGTCTCCAACACCACGGCGAGCAAGTCCAGGTCGCTCGGGCTCATGCTCCAGGCAGGCCTCGACCCGATCTACGACGCGACCTGCAAGCCGGTGCTGATGTTGCTGCGTGCGGTCTGGGAGCAGTGGGTGCCGCTGCACATGGTGTGGCAGGGCCTCGAGGACAAGCGGCCTGTGTCCTGGGTGCATGTGCAGGGCCCGTGCGCGGCGACGGCGCTTTCCCTCAGGAGGATCGGCTGGGACGTCGTCGCCGCCAACTGCTGGGTCATGGACGACGGCGTGGCCATCGCGCCCTTCGACTGCGCGCCGTGGGTCGTGGCCAAGCTGATGAGGAGAGCAGTGCAGCGCTGGCAGTGGAGGCAGGTCAGCAAAGCCCCAGGGTGCGCGCACTTGGCTGGTGGCGGCGAGCTGGAGCCCCTGGTCAGGCTCACCTCCTCTGGCTGTGCCAGGAAAGCCGACGAGCCACGCCGTGAGGAGGGAGCACCTCGCACCAGGGTTCGGTTGACGGCGCGAGAGCAGGCCTACCTGAGGTCCCTCATCATCGATGGGCAGTGGGCGCAGGCGCGCAAGGAGGAGAAGGGGCTGGCGCCCAGTGCTGGGTGCTTGAGGTGTGGCGCCAGGGGCACGCTGATGCACAGGCACTTCGACTGCCCGTGCTGGAGTGAGGTGCTGACGGTCCCAGAGGATTTGGCAGGCCTCCGAAGGCAGAGCGGAAGGCCTGAGGTGCAGCTGCTGCTGGAGAGGTGCCCGTGGCCGACACCGCGGGGCATCTGCCGCCCGCCAGTGTGCAGCGACGTGTGCTGGAAGGGCGACCACGATGGAGGCACCCTCCCTGAAGGCGAGCTCTTTCTCGACGGCTCGGCGTTCGAGGCGGACTACGAGGAGGTGGCGGCAGTTGGCTGGAGTGTGGTGGCGCTGCAGGCGCACAGTGACGGGTACAGGGCTTCCATCGCTGGCCAGATGGAGGGCCACTGCGTGGACATCAACGGCGGGGAGCTCACGGCGGTGATCATGGCGCTCAGGTTTGGCCAAGGGGTCACGGTGCTGGTGGTCGACTCCAAGTACGTGTACGACGGCTTCTACAAGGTCGGCAGGGTGGGCACCACGGGCTACGCGTACACGTGGGCTCACCTGTGGCGGCGAGCCTGGGACCTGCTGGACGAGCGAGGAGGTCTCGGGCATGAGGTCAGCCTCAGGTGGATGCCCAGCCACAGCACGCGGCGGCAGGTGGCGGCAGGCGAGGTGCTGTACAGAGATTGGTACGGCAACCGACTAGCTGACAGGGCGGCAAAGGCTGCGGCGGCCAGCGGGCGCCTCCCCGCGCGGGACAGAGAGCGCCTGGAGAGGAGTCGAGACGTGGTCGAACGAGCAGCCATGTGGTGCGCGGCAGTCGGCAGCTGGGTCGACGGCAGCGACACCACGCACGGCAAGACGAAGGTGCAGCGAGCGCTGCCAGTGCGCAAGGAGCCAGCGGCGAGGATGGCCTGCGTCTGGAGGAGGCCGCCTGGCCAGCGTCCCTGGTGCGAGGTTTGCAGATGGTCAGGCAGATCAGGTGAGTGCCCTGGCAGCATCGTCGCCGAGGCGATCAGGGCCAACAACAGGCTGAAGGCGCAGCAGAGGGCGTCGCACGACCTGGTGCTCCTCGCGCCTGTGGATGGGAGGCTGCTGGTGCGCAGGATGCCGCTGGTCGCTTGCAGGGCGTGCGGGTTCACAGGCGCGGCCAGAGCGAGCTCCTTCCACCTCGAGTGCAAGAGAGTCCCGTCGGCTGCAGGTGCCGCCGCAGTCGCGAGGTTGAGGAAGGGGCTGGCTCCGAAGGTGGTCAGCGAGGTGGCAGTCAACATCACGGTGCTGGCGGACGACGTGCAGGAAGGGAGAGGCCAGTCGCCGGGGGACATCGCGGAGGAGGAGGACGGCCACTCCTCGAGCCCGCCAGGAGGAGCTCCAGGTGGTGGGGCAGGGGAGGATGCGGGCTCACTGCGTCCCCTGACCCCTGAGGGCTCCAGAGCGGCGGCTGGCCTGAGAGGGCGAGCTGGCGGCAGGCGTGCAGCCGCGGCGCACCAGGCCGATGCAGGAGACGAAGCAGGGCCTGCGGGCGGCGGCGGAGGGCCAGGCCCGCGGCGCCGCGCGCGTGTGCGCAGCAGATCGCTGAGGCAAGCCGCTCTGACGCCGCCCTCGAGGTCGCCGAAGCGGGCGGCCAAGGTGGCCAAGCAGCAGCAGGAGGAGAGCCAGAGGACTGAGGCGGGCCCTGCCGAGGGAGGAGACGAGGTGGCCACAGGTGGCAGCGGCGGCGGACCGCCCCCGCCGATGATGGCGGACGACGCGCAGGAGGAGAGAGGCCAGCCGCCGCAGGGCATCGCGGGGGTGGAGGACGGCCACGCCTTGCGCCCGCCAGGAGGAGCTCCAGGTGGCGGGGAAGGGGAGGACGTGGACTTCCTGCGTCCCCTGACCCCTGGGGGCTACCGCGTTGCGGCTGGCCCGAGAGGGCGAGCTGGCAGAGGGCGCGCAGCCGCGGCGCGCCAGGATGCCGCAAGAGGCGAGGCAGGGCCTGCGGGCGGCGGCGGCGGGCCGGGCCCGCGGCGCCGCGCGTGCGTGTGCAGCAGCTCGCCGAGGCAGGCCGCTCCGACGCCGCCCTCGCTGGCGCCGAAGACGGCGGCCGAGGTGGCCTGGCAGCAGGAGGGGAGCCAGCGGCCCGAGGCGGGCCCTGCCGAGAGAGGAGACGAGGTGGCTGCAGGTGGCAGCGGCGGCGGACCGCCCCAGCCACGCGAGGCCAGAGGAGTCAAGGTGCTGGCGGACGACGTGGAGGACTACAGCGCGGCGGCTGGCCCGAGCGGGCGTGCTGGCGGCAGGCGCGCAGCCGCGGCGCGCCCTGCCGCGGCACGAGGCGAGGCGGGGACTGCGGGCGGCGGCGGAGGGCCAGGCCTGCGGCGCCGCGCGCGAGTGCGCAGCAGCTCGCCGAGGCTGGCCGAGCTGACGCCGCCCTTGCAGTCGCCGAGGCGTGTGGCCAAGGTGGCCAAGCAGCAGGACGAGAGCCAGCGGCCTGTGGCGGGCCCTGCCCAGGGAGGAGACGAGGTGGCTGCAGGTGGCAGTGACGGCGGACCGCCCCCGCCGCGCGAGTCCAAAGGGGTCAGGCCACAGGAGGAGGGCCAGCCGCCTGCAGGGGAACCTGCTGCTCGATGCGAAGCAGGGGCTGCGGGCGGCGACAACGCGGCCGTGGAGGGCAGGCTGCAGGAGGAGAGGCTGCCGCCCGCAGGTGGCTCTGCTGCTCGAAGCGAAGCAGGGGCTGCGGGCGGCGGAGGCGGCTGGCCGAGGCCGCGGCGCGGCGCGCGGGAGCGCAGCAGCACGCCAAGCTTCGCAGCCAAGGTGGCGAGGCTGCTGCGGGCCGCGCGGGGTGAGGCCTGGCCGACAGCCTCGGGCGCGTAGCTGCGCCGAGGCGCGGGCGCGCGCGGGGCGCGCGCCTCGCAGGGGCGGCCGTGGCTCGACGCGGTCCGCCTCACCCCGCGGGCATCATCATCATCCTCCTTTTCCTCCTCCTCCTCCTTCCTCCTTTTCCTTCTCCTCCTCCTCCTCCTCATCTTTAATCCCTTTTCCTTATACACAGCGTCTCCCTGTCTCACCACGGGGCCAGTATTTAGGGCAGGCCGGTCGTGTCGAGACTTCCTCACCACGTATGACCCTGAAGCTGAAAAATACCAACAGCTTCACATATGGAGGGCGGGTTCTTTTCAAAGTGTGGCTGTCGCCTTAGCGCCGCGCACATTCGTTTTCAAACTTTGCAAAAGTTTCACGGATTGAGGGCGGCTCGTTTTCAAAATGTGGTTATCGTTTCAGCGCCGCGCGCGTTCATTTTCAAAATTTGCAAGAGTTCTACGGTTTGAAGGCGGGTGGTTTTCAAAATGTGGCTCTCGCCCTAGCGCCGCGCACATCCTCTTTCACAATTTGCAAGAGCTTCGCAGATTGAGGGCGGGTGGTTTTCAAGTGTGGCTCTCGCCTCAGCGCCGCGCGCATTCGTTTTCAAGATTTGCAAGAGCGTCACGGATTGAGGGCGCGTCGTTTTCAAAATGTGGCTCTCGCCATAGCGCTGCGCACATTCGTTTTACAAGAGTTTCGTATATTCCCATGATCAGCGTACTAGAGGTTGCGTTTTGGAAGGGTTCCGGATCACGAGGGCGCAACAGTTACGTTGATTCGCGGTGTTGAAGTCCCTTGAATGGCGTTCTGGCGCGATTCAGGGTCGTCAAGACACAACAGTCAGGTTGACCCGTGGCGTTAGAATCCCGAGAACAATGTTTTGGCATGCTTCCGGCCCCGCCTCAGGGGGAAGGCGTGCGCGTCCCTTTCGTTCGGGTCCTTCAGACCTGGCTGCAGGTGGGCTCGCTCCCACGCGCAGCGTTAGCGAGTAGTTTGGGGCTTGTCACACTAACCCAGCTGTCAGTCAATCTGTGTCGCAGGAGGAGGAGGAGGAGGAGGAGGAGGAGGAGGAGGAGGAGGAGGAGGAGGAGGAGGCGGATCAGGAGGAGGAGGAGGAAGAGGAGGTGGCGGAGGAGGAGGAGGAGGAGAGGGAGGAGGAGGAGGAGGACGAGAATGAGGAGGAGGAGGAGGAGGAGGAGGAGGAGGAGGAGGAGGAGGAGGAGGAGGAGGATTGGGGAGAGGCGTCGCGCTTTTTCGGGGGGCCTGCAGGGCGGCTGCTCGTCGTTACGGCGAGGTCCGCCTCGGAAGTCTGGTCGGAGCGCACCCCTGGCAGTGCTCCTGGGGGCTGGCTTACAGTGGGGAAGAGCACCAAGAAACCATATGTTTTTTCGTCAGGGTGCCTTGGGTTTCCTCGCTGCGCGCGCTGCGCGGTGACTTCCTGCAGCCGCTCATGACGCTGCCGCATTCAGGGTGCTTTTGGTTCGCTCCAAGGGCCGCGTGTTGAAAAGTCACAGTGCCGGATGTCTGGGAGGGACGTGGTCCTGAGGTTTTGCGGGCGTTCGGGGCCTCCCAAAACATCCTCCGGTATGATTCGGTCAACGCGTCGAGCGATGGCGAGAATGCGGGGTCCCTGGAGGTCTCGACCCTTTCCACAGGGCCTGCTTTTCAGCCCGAGACCGCTCTTGATGCCCCGGGGGCCCAGTACGGGCCCCCAGGGGCCGAACACGGCCACGAGATTCTCCTCGTGACCTCCTGCTCGCGACGCCAGCATGGCTGGGCCCTCGACTTCCGATTTCCAGGAGGAGAGCTGGCGTCCCTCCTGTGGTGGGCCCCCCCCCCATTGGCGGTGCCCGACCTTCTCTCTCCCCACGGCACGAGGACCCGGCGCCGGTCGGCGGGGAGGTGCTCTGGGCGCGAATGAATGGGAGGGCGGTACGGTGGGGGCGTCGGTCAAGGAACGTGCCCGGGAGGCGTCAGACCCTGGAGGTTTCCTTATCTGACGAGGGCGGCGGTGATATCCACGGCCGATCCACGATTGGATTCCTTATCCAATGCTTCCTTAACCAGTGCCCCCACTGTACATTGGGGGAGGCGGCGAGGGCTGCAGAAAAGGAGCCCTTTGGGGCCCCTGGAGGGGCCCTTTAGGGCCCCATCGGGGCCCTCGGGGACCGACAAGGGCACCTCTCTTCACCCTCCCCTTCTTCGCCCCCCGCATTCGTTCGCGCCCAAGGTGCGCGAGGAGACCGTACCGCTCACGGCCGACGAGGCTCGGGGGAGAATCATAATGGGGCGGGACGATTCTCTGAGCAGGCTGGCACGGAGCCCTCAGGAACGAACGAACGAGGCTGCTGTCACCGGGATCGGGCCGTCAAGGGAGGCCGAAGCAGGGATCGGTCAGGTAAAAGTATGCGGCAGGTCCGCGTCATGTCGAGAGTCCACGTGGTGGCGACCCCGCCACGGGCGTTCAAGGTTGAACGCCGCCAGCGGCCCAGAATCGTCCAGTATGCAACGACCTGGCGACCGAAAAGCCGCCGATCGTTCAAGGTTCAACGGCCCACGGGGCATCCGAAAGCAACGCGAAGGCCCTCGCGACACGAGCCCGCCGCACCGACACCGCCGCAGCCAGGACGCCGACGCGGGGAGCGCCTTGGGGTCGGGAGGGGCTCCGGGGCCTTCGGGTCCCGGACGTGCTCGCGTCGGTTAGCCTCTGCTGGGGCCAGCGCTGGACCCCGGGGGACCGTCAAGCCATGTTGTTGTTGTTTTGTTCGCCGGCGGCGAGGCGGGCCGATCCGCTCCGGCGCGGCAGCGATGCGGGGGCACTACAGAGCGAATTGGCCGGCATGCAGGAGGAGGGGGAGGGAAGGGTCGGGGCGGCCGCGGGGGGGAGGGGACCGTCAAAACGCGAGGCAGGATGAAACGCAGTCCTGGGACCCAAGGGGTCCACGCATTGAGAAGAAGCCCCCAAGACTTATCCAACCCTTTACGTGAGGCGGCTACGAGTGTGAGCCCTTGATACATAGGGACAGATTGCGAAATGCGCACATCTGCAGCACTCGAGAAGGCGTTCGAATGTCGGGCCAGGCATGTCGCACACCTGCGCAACATTGGACGGGAGGCAAACGTGGAGGAGGAGTAGGAGGAGGCGGAGGAGGAGGAGGAGGAAGATGAGGAGGAGGAGGAGGAGGAGGAGGAGGAGGGGGTGGAGGGCAAGGAGGATTACGAAGCAGGAGGGAGACACGCTGGTGAGCGTAACGCTACGTCTGCTCGGTCCGCCCGCGCTGCTGCTGCAGGTGACGGGTGCTTGAGGAGGGGGGGGCGCTGAGGACAGCGCCATGCGCTACGTGACGCTTCAGCAATTTGCGCTCTGTGGCAACAGCGCAGCGGGCTGACTGATGGCACAGCGCCACACGCCACGTGGGCGCGCGCTTTTTCGCATTCGACTGGTTGTCGCCCGCTGCGAGCAGCCAGCGGCGCCGTCAAAACAGCAGCCGATGCGCGCGCTCGCCCAGATCCCGCACGCCGCCCTCGCCCCTTCAGCCGCGCAAAATCCCGGCAAGGCCGAGCGCGCGCGCCATCTTCACGAGCTGCTTCCTGCAGCCTCGCGCGCAGGCGCTGCAGCCTGGAACCGCGCGGCCACGTCCGCCGGCGGCCCCCCAAAAAGCAGGAGCCCGCGAACATGGCGGGCGTTGCGCAGTTCGCGGCCGCCCGGGAGACCGCGACGCCCTCGCTGGATCTGCGCGGCCCCCGACTCCGCTGGACCGCCCAGGAGCCGACGAACGTGGTGACAGTCGCGCAGTTCGCAGACATCCAGGGAGCCGCGAGGTCACGATTGGATCTGCGTGGTCCCCCCTTCCGCTGCATCCAGGAGCCCACGGAAGTGGCGAGGTCCCCAGTGGATGCGCGTGTCCCCCGACTCCGCTGGACCTCACAGGAGGCTACGAAAACGGCGACAATTGCGCAGTTCGCAGCCACCCAGGAAGCCGCGAAGTCCCGGCTGGATTTGCGTGGACCCCGATTCCGTTGGACTTCAAAGTGGCCCACCAAAGAGGCGGGCCACTACAGGCCGCGGAAGGTGGCTTGAAGTGCCCGAAGTGGGGTCTTGAGGCACAGTGCCCTCAAGCATCGAAAAGAAGTTCAGGGGTTGATAGGGGTTTAAAAAAAAAAAAAAAAGTGGCCCACCAAAGAGACCGTAACTGCACTCTTCGCAGCACGCACAAGGGAGACGATCTGCGACGCTCCGGGCCGGAGCTGCGCTGCCCTCGCCTCCGCCGTGCGTCCCCACGAGCGCACGACAGCGACGACATTTGGGCGCTTTTCGGGTCGGGCGAAAGGGGGGGATTGGGAAAGGGGGGGTTACGAAATCTGCTGCATGCAGCTGGTTTCGGCCCCGCCGAGGGGCCCATTCCTCGATACATCGCCGCCTCCGGCGCCGGGAGGCGCCGGGAAAATCAGCTACGTGAGCTGATTCTCAAACCCCCCCTTTGCTATCCCCCCCTTTTGCCCGACCCGAGCTTTGCAGCACGCGAGGGAACCGCGATGCCCCAAATGGACCCGCGCTGCCCTCACTTCCGCCGAGCCTCCCAAGCGTCCACGAGAACTGGTGACAGCGGCGCTCTTCGCAGCCACCCGCGGGGCAGCGAGCTCCCAAATGGATGTGCGCAGCTCCCGATTCCGCATGACCTCCCAGGAGCCAACGGAGGTGGTCAAAGCTGCGCAGCTCGCAGCCACCCAAGGAGCAACAATGTCCCAAATGGATGCGCGTGGCCCGTGATTCCTCTGGGATTCCCAGGAGCCCACGCAGGTGGTCACAACTGCGCAGATCGCAACCACCCAGGGAGCAGCGATGTCCTAAATGGATGCGCTTGGCCCCAAATTCACCAATTCCTTTTTTGGGATTCCCAGGAAGCCGCGAAAGTGGTTACAGCTGCTCGCTTCGCAGCCACCCAGGAAGCAGCGAGGTCCCAAATGGATCGGCGTGGCCCCTGGTTCCGCTGAGCCTCCCAGGAGCCCACGAAACTTGCGACAGTGGCGTTTTTCGTAGCCACCCACGGGGTAGCGAGGTCCCAAGTGGATGCGCGTGGCCCCGGACTCCGTTCGACCTCCCAGGAGCCTACGAAAGTAGTGACAGTTTCGCATTTCGCAGCCGCCCAGGGAGCAGCGAGGTCGCGTCTGGATGCTCGTGGCCCCGATCCCGTTGGATTTCTAGCGAACCCACGAAGGCGGTGGCAGTGGCGCACTTCGCAGCCGCCCCAGGGAGTGCCGAGGTCCCGAATGGATGCGCGTGGCCCCGATTCCGGTGGATCTTCCAGGGGGCCACGAAGGAGGTCACAGCTGCAAAATTCGCGGCCACCCAGGGAGCTGCGAGGTTCCAAATGAGATCGGGGGCTCCGCTGTACTTTCCGGTAACCCACGAAGGTGGCTACAGCTGCGCGAAGTTCGCGGCCACCCAGGGAGCAGCCAGGTTCCAAATGGATGCCCGTGGCCCGTGATTGTTTCGGAATTCCCAGGAGCCCACGAAGGTGGCCACAGCTGCGCAGTTCGCAACCTCCCAGGGAGCAGCGTGGTCCTAAATGGATCCGCGTGGCCCCCGGTTCCGTTGAACTTTCCAGGAGTCCACGAAAGTGGCGACGGTAACGCATTTCGCAGCCACCCAGGGAGCAGCGAGGTCCCACATGGATCCGCGTGGCCGCCGACTCCGTTGGACTTCCCAGGAACCCACGAAAGTGTGACAATTGCGCAGTTCTCAGCCCTCCATAGAGTATCGTGGTCCCGTCTGGATGCGCGTGGTTCCCGACTCCACTAGACCTCCCACGAGCCCAGGCAAGTGGCGACAGCCGCACAGTTCGCAGCCACCGGGGATCCGCACTGCCGAGGAGGAGGCAGGAGGAGGGGGCCAGGAGGAGGAGGTGGAGGAGGAGAAGGAGGAGGAGGAGGACGACGAGGACGAGGAGGATGACGAGGAGGGGGAGGAGGAGAAGGAGGAGGAGGAGGGGGAGGACGAGGACGAGGACGAGGAGGAGGAGGAGGAGGAGGAAGAGGATGAGGGAAAGGGGAGGAGTGGAGTGGATACTGCAGCGCAGTATAGGAGGAAGAGATGGGGAGGAGTAGGTTGGAGACCACAGCGCTGTATTCAAAACGAGATCCCAGCACAGGAGGGCTTTGGGAACAAAGCGCAGTTTCGGTCTGGGAAGACACCGATGTCAGAGACCACCTTGGATTCAGCAGGGAGGCTATGGTCCTCGGGCCGCTTCCTGAAGATCGACGGACAGAACGCTGAATTAAGAAACATGTTGGGTGCGCAAGGGGATCGATGGCCCTAAGGTCATCATGTGGTTTTTCCTCTGGCCCTCCTCGTGCACGTCGGCGCTTCTGGGGCCGAAAAGTGGCTTCGTTCCTTCTTGACCATTCCTTATAACATCAGCTGCCCGACTGTAGGTCGTGGGGCCTCTTCGTGGCCGAGGCGTGCCGAAGTCAGAGAGGCGCTTCTTGGGCCAAAAAGTGGTTTCGTTCCTTCTTGACCGTTCCTTACATCAGCGGCCCAGTCGTGGGGCCTGTTCGTGGCGCCGAGGCGTGCCCAAGTCAGAGAGGCGCTTCTTGGGCCAAAACGTGGCTTGGTTCCTTACTCACGGGCCCCAAGAATAGAATATACACCACCAACACCACGTCGATTCCTCCTCCCTCCTCTACCCTCTGATTCCTTTCTTCTTCCCTGGGTGAGCGAGAGGTGAGGGAGGTGGTGGTGGTGTATACGTTTGGGCCTCGTAGTACTGACCTATCCTTATATCAGCGGCCCGACTGTGGGTCGCGGGGCCTGTTCGTGGCCGAGTCTCGCCGAAGTCAGAGAGAAGCCTCTTCGCTTCTTCCCTCGCCGGCCTTCCTCGCGGTGGCACGACGGCTGTACTCGTCCCTCGCGCCGCCGCGGCTGGATTCGCTCGGAGATCATGGGCAGAACGCGCCTTGGGAGAGGTCAGGAGAGTAGCGGGATCGGTATTTCGTTTGTTTCCCCGATTAGGGGCGGGCCTTCCCAGAAGGGTCAGGAGGCATCTTGTATAGTCTGGTAGCACAAGGCTGCAGGTGAGGTGCAGGGGCAAAGGCATGCACTTTGGGTCTGTCGCCGTCGGGCTCAAGACCATGGTTGCTTCGGTGGGCCTGGAGGCCTCACTTGCGCGGGCGGCCAACGGGCGGACGCCGTGTTGGCAATGCGAGGGCAACGGTAACATGGGTAACCGCCATCCACGTGACGGCCTTCGTGCAGAGCGGGTACCTACACGTTGGGAACATTGCGGGGAGGTGGCCTATCGGGTGGGGCCCCAGACGCCCAGGCACCGCCCGCGCTCCCAGCCGCCCCGCCCGTTCCGAAGCCAGCCTCGGGGCCCACCACAGTCTGCACGGCGAGGGGAGGCAGGGGAAGGGACGCGGCCCGCCTGGCGCTCCGGCCAACGAGGGACACGGGGAGTGGCGAACACAGCCCGCTGCGCCCGCGTCCGCGGCCGAAACGGGGCGGGGGACTGCGACCACGACGACGACTTGGAGCCTTCCATTGGAGGATCAGGGCGAGGAGCGCCAGCAGGGAGCCAGCATCCCTCCGCGGGAGTTGGACGGCCGTTGGCGGGGAGAATGGGCAGTGGGGCCCAGTCAACGGGTACGCCTGGGGGCCGCCCCAGGGATCCTGGCGAGCCTTCTGGTACGCCCGGTGGGTTCCTGGAGATGGAGCGGCCGGGCGCCTGCTATGCTGGAGTGGTGGCCCCCCCCCCGCGGCCTTCACCCGCGCCGGCGCCCCCCCCCCACAAGTTCAGAAGATTCCGGGGGGGTGGATTTTTTCGACGTGGGCATTGGAAGTCAGTGGGTTCGGTGGCGCCGCCGCGCGCGTTTTCTCGGCGCGTGCGCGCCCAGCGCAGGTGGCCGAGTGGGCCAGGCCTCTCGGGTGCGAGTCGGCCGCGTCCCCACCTTTCCTGCTGCCTCTTGCAGCTTTCCTTTGATATATTTGGCCATTAAGGTCGGGATCTTTAGTGCGGTGTTGTGTGAAAGTGTGAGTGTAAAGTTTGTAAGTGTCTAAGTGTCGAAGTGTCGAAGTGTGTAAGTGTGTAAGTTTGCAAGTGTGGAGGTGTGGAAGTGTTTATGTGTGCATGTGTGTAAGTGCGTAAGTGTGTAAGTGTAAGTGTGTAAGTGTGTAAGTGTGTAAGTGTGTAAATGAGTGTGTGTGTGTGTGTGTGCGCGCGTGTGTGTGTGTGTGTGTGTGTGTGTGTGTGTGTGTGTGTGTGTGTGTGTGTCCGGGCGTTCGGTCTGGGGCACGGCGCCCGCGCATGTGTGCAGCCGTCTGCTCCCCGACCTGCCACGGGCGCAACCTATGCCGGGGAGTTGCCGTCGGCGAGGGGTTGCCCGCCGAGGCGGCCTGGCGCCCGCTCAAGGTCGCAGGCCAGTGGCACGTCGGCCTCGTGATGCGCTTCTTGAGTGCATGTGGCTGATTGGCCGCATGCGCGCCTGCGCGGGCGACCAACCTCGCTGGCGGGACGCCCGGCTGGCGCTTGCACGACATGCGCCGGCGTGGCGGGCTGCGTGACGCTGCACTGCCGCTTTGCTGAAAAAGAGATCCTCCTACTCCTTCGTCTTTGTTCCTTGTCTGTGTCCTCTCCTTCTCTGTCAGTTCGTACACGTGTAGCTGCACCTATCTTGAACAATCTGGTAGGAAAGGACTGCAAGTTAGGTGCAGGGGCACGGGCATGCACTTTGGGCATGTAGCCGTCGGTCTCAAGACCAGGGATGCCCACCCGCTTCGCTTCGCTTCCTTCCGGCGCGCACGTGGCTGAATGGCCGCATGCGTGCCTGAGCTGGCGTCCAGCCTCGTCGGCGGGACGCCCAGCTGGCGCTGGCACGACAGGTGACAGCGCGGAGGGCCGCGTGACGCTGCGCGGCTGCTATGCCGAAAAAAATCACCGTTTGTCTCCGTCCTTGTCCCTCCTCTGCGTCCTCCATGTTTTTCTCCCCTCGTCTTATTGTTAATGCACGTGTATCTGCACCTATCTGGTACAATCTGGTAGGATAGCATTGCAGGTTAGGTGCAGGGGCACGGGCATGCATTTTGGGTATGTAGCCGCCGGGCTCAAGACCAGGGATGCCCACCCGTCCCGCTTCGCTTCCTTCCGGCGCGCACGTGGCTGAATGGGCGCATGCGTGCCTGAGCGGGCGTCCAGCCTCGTCGGCAGGTCTCCCGACTGGCGCCAACACGACAGGTGCCGGCGCGGCGGGCTGCGAGACGCCGCGCGGCCGTTTTACCGACAAAGAGATCATCCTACTCCTCCGTCGCTGTTCCTCCTCTGTTCTCTCTCCTTTCCTCCCCTCCGCCTTTTTATTATTAGCGCGCGCATATTTGCACCCAATTGGTTGTCTGAGAAGTTTTCTGGGCCTTCTCCGAAGCCTCACAAGATGGCTCCTCGGAAGGCCAGAGGGCCTCCGAAGAATCCCAGCCGCCCTCTGAGAAAGCTTGCCCCCTGCCAGCCTGCCCTCCTCCGGCCTCCTCTGTCTCCTCCTCCTTTCTCTTTCTCTGTTCCTCCTATTTCCTCCTCCTTTGCCGGCCGCGTGTCTGCCGCGCGTGGGGAGTTTTCTGAATGGGAGCCAGCAGACACCGCCACCGCCCTTCAAAGAGGGCGGTTCCCCCAGACGTTGCTGGCTGTTTGGGACAACAACCACTCTTGTGCTCCTCGTCCTCTCCCTCCTCCTCCGCCTCTTCCTCCTTTTCGTCCTACACCTCCTCCTCCTCCTCCTCCTGCTCCTCCTCCTCCTCCATTCCTTCTTTCTCTTTATAGATAAGACCTCCCTGTCGCACCCCGAGGCCAGTTTTTAGGGCGGGTCGTGCGTTCCGCCTGAGACGTCCTCACCATTTATGATTCTGAAGCTAAGAAAATGACAGCATTTTCACAGATGGAAGGCGGATGGCTTTCAAAATGTGGCTCTCGCCTTAGCGCCGCGCACATTCGTTTTAAAGGTGTACACGGGTTTCACGGATTGAGTTCGGGTGGTTTTCAAAATGTGGTTCTCGCCTCAGCGCCGCGCACAATCGTTTTCAAATTTGCAAGTGTTTCACGGATTGAGGGCGGATGGTTTTCAAATTGTGGCTCTCGTTTTAGCGCCGCTCACACTCGTGTTAAGCATCCGCAAGAGCTTCACGGATTGAGAGCGGGTGGCTTGCAAAATGTGCCCCTCGCCTCAGCGCAGCGCACATTCGTTTAAAACAATGTCACCAGTTTTACATATGGAAAGCGGGTTGTTTTCAAAATGTGGCTGTCGCCCTAGCGCCGCGCACATCCGTTAAACAATGCAGGGTATTCACGGAATCAGGGCAGTTCCTTCTCAAAATGTGTGCTCTCGCCTGACCGCCGCGCACATTCGTTTTTATATAACAAGTTGCAAGAGCTCCACGGATCCCCATGATCAACGCACCAGAAATGGTGTGCTGGAAGGTTTCTGGATTATGCGGGCGCAGCAGTTATGTTGATTCGCTGTGTTGAAGTCCCAGAATTGGCGTTCTGGCACGATTCTGGATCATCAAGACGCAGCAGTCGGATTGATACGTGGCCTTGACATCCCGAGAACAATGTTTGGGCACGATTCAGGATCTTCAAAATGTTGTCTTCCAGCGAGGCAGTTCCTTTCATGGAAATAGACCGTTATAGGGGCCTATGAAGAGGGAGCTTGGAGGGAGGGTTCATTCCAACATCGTTGATGACTCTTGGGTTTACCCAGGTCCTCTTCCTCCTCCTCCTCCTCCTTCTCCTCCCTCCCCCCTCTCCTCCTCCTCCTCCTCCTCCTCCTCCTCCTCCTCCTCCTCCTCCTCCTCCTCCTCCTGCTCCTCCTCCTCCTCCTCCTCCTCCTCCTCCTCCTCGGCGCGCCGCGGGCAGAGGCCGAGTGGCTCAGCGCAGTCGCAGCGCGCCAAGGCCATCCCGGCATGTCGAGCGTGCTCCAGAAGCTGCTCCACTGGGCGAACTCCGAGCCTCCCGCCGCCAAGAGGAAGATCTTCCTGGTGATCCGCTGCCGACGGTGCTCCGCGGGCGCCAGGGGCGGCGCCAAGTCGGACCACTTGCTCGCCCTGCCCGCCGAGCAGTGGCAGTGGCTGCAGAACGTGAAGGAGCGCTGCGGCCACGCCTCGGTGGCGAAGACGGTCCTCGGAGGGCGCCGTCTGCACACCTGTACCGGTCCTGGCCAGGCCAACCCTGGGCCCAGGATCGGTGTCTGGCTGTCTGTCTGTCTGTCTGGCTGGCTGGCTGTCTGGCTGGCTGGCTGTCTGTCTGTCTGTCTGTCTGTCTGTCTGTCTGTCTGTCTGTCTGTCTGTCTGTCTGTCTGTTTGTTTGTGTGTTTGTGCTCGTTCGCCCCCCGCTATAAGCGAGACGCCGTATTCGCGTTTCGTCTCAAGCCAGGCCGCACGCTAAGGCAAGCATTGCAGGCGGCGATGGACGAGGGGACGGCACGTCGGTTCGGCACGGCCCGTTGTCCAGCCACCAACAACCGAAACAGACACCCCGCACGCTACTCTGGATGCGCTCAACCGCCGGGACCAGCCCCATCCCTGCATTGGTGGTCCCAGCCTCTGCCAAGCACGCGCGTCGCATCCCCACCATGGCACCGCAAGTTCGGCGCAGCATGCGGCCCATGCTGTACACGCGCCGTCTCGGCGAGGAAGGCCGTCAGTCAGTTCGGGGTGGTGTGATGGGGCGACACCTACACCACGCAATTCTAGGGGAGCAAAAAGTGACATACACAAACAACTCGGAGGTCCACGCGGATTTCTGGGATCCGCGCTGGACCCCCCTCCCTGGCGCGCGGATCTCGCCAGGGGCGGCGCCGGAGGCGCCGCCGGGGGGCCCCAGCGCCGATCCGAGAAATCTGCGGACCTCCGAGTTTTTTTATGTTTATGTCACTTGTTGCTCCCCTAAATTCGTCGCAGGGCTCGCGATACAGTGTGGGAGTGCCACGGGTGGATGAGGAAGCAGGCCTTTTCCCACTCAGCACGGTTGTGCGCCGTGCGCGTGCGCGGAGGAGGGAGGGAGCGCAGAAAGAGGAGGAGGAGGAGGAGGAGGAGGAGGAGGAGGATATGACGGAGGAGGCAGGGGAGGAGGAGGAGGAGGAGGAGGAGGAGGAGGAGGAGGAGGAGGAGGAGGAGGAGGAGGAGGAGGAGGAGGAGGAGGAGGAGGAGGAGGAGGAGGAGGAACGCGCCCTGGGAGGGGGCGCTTCGTAGCACAGCACGGGGGCCGAAAACGCTCAGGACGGTTCCATCCACCACGGACTCCTTCAGGAGCGACCTCGAGAAGGGCAGCGCCGACCCGCCCAGGTTCGAGGCCCCCATTGCCCATACAACGCTGGGCCAAAAGCTCGTCGCACACACACGCCGCAAAAGTCAGACAGGGACCGCGCCTCCCGGGAGCCACGCCTTGGCGTCGACTGGGCCAACAGTTGGTCGCACATGCCGCAGCCGCAAAGTTCTGACAGGCACCGCGGCTCCAGGGAGGCACGCCATGGCGGCGAGCGGGAGAGCCGGGGGGGTGGGGAAGGAGGAGGAAAGGACCACGCCAACGGCCAACGTCAGGTCCACGTCCAGGCAGACGCAGCATGCAAGCACATACCGCCGCATCACCCGACCAAGCCACAGCGGCGATCCAGAAGGGAAACGGTTGCGCTGGCACTGCGCATTGCAGCGCATCAGGGCGCAGCGAAGCTGTGCGTGTGCGTGCGCGCGAGGCCACACAGCACAGAACAGCAGAGCACAGCACACCTACATCACATCGCATCAGGACACATCACATCACAGCACCAAGTCCCCTCTTCGCCGAGCCAGGAGGGCGGACGCAAAGGTCCCAGGCCCACGATGAGCACGGCCAGGATCGGGGTAGGTGTTTAGCTAGTTGGCACCCTCCCAGGTCCGGATCATCGTCGACTTCTACATGCCGATGTGCCAGGCCGACCCCGCCCTGGAAGAGAAGGCCCTGAGGGCCGGGCGGGGCCGCAAGACCGGCCGGCACTCTGACGCGGTCGGCAACGTGGACCCGCTGCGTGCCCCGAGGGGCAGGCGAGCGAGTCTGCAGCCAGGGCAGGCTGTCGGAGAGCAGCCGCAAACTCCGTGAGCATAAGCTTTCGGAGGTCCGCGCGGAGTTCTCGGGTCGGCGCAGGACCCAGAGATCCAGCGTATTGAAAAATAGCGACGGAGGTTTTCCTCAAATTTCGGCCCCTAGGGGCCCTAGCCGGGCCTCGGGACCGTCAAGAAACGACTCAGTATGGAAAACCGGTCCTGGAGAATGGGTCAAGACTTCTGGGGACCGCGCATTGACAAAAGTCACGGCATCGGATCTCTGTGGACCCCCCTTTCCCCAGATGCTCGAGGCGCTCCAGAGGCGGCGCCAGGAGGGGGCCCAGCTCTTGGGCAGCGTTTGGGAGGGTAGGCTCTGGGAGGGCCCCCAATCGTCCACTGACCGCCGATGGTGGCCCGACGGCCCGCCCTGCCCCGGAGAGTCTGGATTCGCTATCGGGGGTGTGTCACCGATCTGTCCGCGATGCGTCACCGAATTCAGCTCGATGTCTCCCCCCCTCGGAGCCAGTCCCCCCTCCTGTCGTTGTCCCGCGCTGCCCGAGAAGTCCGCGGGGACATCCGACACTGTACTGCGTATATGCAAGTTTTCCTTGCCAGGCTGAGGTTGCGCTGGGCGGCTGCGCCGTGGGCGCGGGCGTGGCGGAGGCAGGGTCCATGCCGATCCGATCGATCCGATTCGTCATCGATGCTGGCCGGCCCGACCCGACCTGAGCCCGACAGTTCGACGATCCGATGCGGCGCGATGCCTGCATGGCGCTGCTGTGCACCCCGGCGCGTGCGATCCGATCCCGAAGCCCCCCTTTGCAGATGCGGCCCGATCCGACGCACAGTTCCCGGGCGGGGCCAGGACCGAGACAAATCATTTCAGAGCGTTCGTCCCAGTCGTGGCGTAGTCTTCTTCCTGGATGGCGCGAGAAGCGGTGTGGGGACCACACCGCGTGGTGAGTCGGTGGGGATTCGAGGCCGCTGCACGGTTTTGGGACTCGGGTCATTCTCCAAGGACGTCTCGGGCGACGAGGGCGAGGTCCCAGGCGGTGAGGTCTCTGGGGATTTGGAGGCCGCCGCGCGGTCCATCACCACACGGCCTCGGGATCTCCGACCGAGGCCAAGGGCAAGCTCTCGGACGAGCGCGCCGCCCGGCACTGGGCGGTGGCCTCCAGCGAGGGCGGCGAGGCGGACCTCGGGGGTGCGCAGGGGCAACGAGATGGGGGGCAGGGGCATGCTGGGGGCGATGCCTCGACCCCCGGTCGCCCACCGCTCGCCGACGAGGGTTCGATAGCCCCAGCGCCCGCCCAGGAACGCGCGGATCTGCTATCGGGGGCCCATCGCTGATCGATCGGCGATGTATCGCCGATTCCGCGTCGATGCTTCCCCCCCCCATGCTTAAGTCGGGCGTGTCCCTCTACAGGAGGAGTATTCAACCATAGTCAAAAAATGACATGGGGAAGATTTGGATTCTCATTTCTGCATGTGCCTCCATTGCTTTTTGCATATATTTTTAGTTTCCGTCCAGAATCCCCCTGTAGGGGGACACGCCCGACTTAACCCTACACCTTAGGCGATGCTTAAGAAAACCTAAGTTTTCGGCCAGAGTCTCGATTATTCTTAACGTTTCAATGTAAATCCTAAGATTTGAATGGAAACTTTGGGTTTTTCATTCAAGTTCCGAGACTATGAATTTCTTAACCCATGATTTCTAAAGCATTTCGCAGGGTGTATGCCATTCCCCCCCTAATCGTTGCCCCTCAGGTGCCTCCACGGTCGACGCCTTCCACGAGACCGACTCGGACGCCACGCAGGGCGGCCTCACCGAGGACTCCGCGGCCGACGCCTGGGAGGAGCCGCCGGGGGGAGCTCGAGGCCAGAGGAGGAAGAGAGACCGATACCGGTACCCCTTAGGCGATGCTTAAGAAAACTTAAATTTTCGGCCAGGGTCTCGATTGTTCTTAACGTTTCAACGTAAATCCTAAGATTTGAGTGGAAATGTTGGGATTTTATTCAAGTTCTGAGACTATGAATTTCTTAACCCATGATTTCTTAAGCATCTCGCAGGGTGTACCCTTAAGTCGGGCCTGTCTCTCTCTACAGGAAGAAGGTTCAAACCTGGTAAAAAAAATAGTGTGTGGGGGGGCGAGTGTTCGACTATGTTATGGCCGTGGTCGGCACGTTTGGACTATGTTTGAGTTCTCGTGCAACCAAAAAATCCGCCTTTGGTGGGACATGCCCGACCTAACGCTACCCGTCCCTCGTCGTCACGGCTGGATGCGCCTCGGCACCTTGATCACAACGCGCCCCCAACAGGGGTCCGTGGAGCAGCGGCATCGGTATCTTTCCTGTTCCTCCTCCTCCTCCTCCTCCTGCTCCTCCTCCTCCCCCTCCCCCTCCCCCCCCCTCCCCCCTCCCTCCTCCTCCTCCTCCTCCTCCGAAGGGGAGACGAATTCAATAAACGTAGGCCTGCGGAGGTCTGCGCGGAGGTCCTGGGCTGGCGCGGGGCCTCTCCTGGCCTTCGCCTCTGGCGCCGCCCCTGGAGCGCCCCGCCCGCTGGGGAAAGGGGGGGCACAGCGCCGACCAAGGTCAAGCAGTGGCGAAGCGTCCTGGCTCGCCTATAGCCCCAC